>OZ020292.1:7092033-7510113 GCA_963971205.1 Aethes cnicana
CCTCCGCCGTACGCGCACCTGCCGCCGGACGACGACGGCGTCGTCGACGACCCCAAAGTCACCCTCGAGGGCAAGGACCTCTGGGAGAAGTTCCACAAGCTGGGCACCGAGATGGTGATCACCAAGAGTGGCAGGTCAGTACGGCCCTGTGACGTGTTGAGAAGTGCTGTGTGTGATATTGCAAAACAAAAACCTGATTCTTGTGTCGAAGCAGTAGGGTAAGTAAGGAACAGTTAGGAGCTCGCTTCCTGCGTCACAATTGAAAATAGTGAAAAATTTGTTTTGATCCGTTACAAAACTACGCTGCTCTGAGCGTTATTTGTCTAACTACAACTTTAATAAAAGTTTTTCAGGAACTGAAAACATTTAAGTAAATAGTTAAGAGTTAACATATTTTGACAAACAATTTTCACGCTAAACTAAACGTTACACAAAATGCGGACCAGATCATCATTTCGCGAATTTACAACACTAACTTTAAAAACATTATTCGAAAACAAAAACAAGCCGGCAACGTCTTCAATCTATGCCTACCTATTCCAAATATGAAAAATCGTGCTCAACGAATAAATATGACCAGCAACAGGAATTTGCACGAAAAATAATACGCGCGTGGCGGGAGTGCATAGAGTAGGCGCATTTTGACAAAACCCTGCACCGTCGGGACGTGCACTTGCATTAATTACTCTACGGACATAAAAATTGTTGGTTTCGTAATAAAATCACTAAAATTTGCAGTTTTCGTCTACTATATGTATTTATTAGGCTCGGAGGTTTATATTTGTGAGATTGTAGAGTCGTTATACAATGATATTCTAATGCAATGTCAATTTAAACAAACCAAAGCGGCAGTATAACCTGTTATTCTTTCGTTGGAAGCGTTTGAATACGTTTCATTTATTTATTATTACACTTCTGACCATGATAAAGTAGACTAAGTAGTAGTTTTATTGTCATTATTCTATTTTAATGACGTAGAAATAGTTTGCAAAGTGACTAAAGTTGTTTTGCTCGCTTCGCAACTTTTCCCACAAGTCGTCTAAATGGGTGGTCTCTTGCGGTCTGAAACGAAATGAGGTATCATTTATTTTAATATGTCTCGCGATAAGTAAAAACAAATTTGTTTTAATGTTGTAGATAGCTTTATAGAATTAAATCAAACTAAATAAACGGAAATCTATTACATGAAAAAAATATTGCCGTGTTCTTTAATTGCTATGGCTCGAGAACTGCGGGGCCGATTTGGTTATTTCTTTTTTCGTTTTGTTCCCTGGGTAGGTTAAAAAAGAAAAAAATCGTGAAAAATCATCTCGAACAGTTAAAACAAGAATTATAATGTTGTACCTATGGGAATCCATCGTGATGCGAAGTTCACCAGGTCAACTAGTGATAAAATAATAAACATAGACAAAACTTTATTTAACATCCCAAAGGTACATTTTTAACTTAACATTAACTTAATAAATTGTAGTTGGACCTACAAAACTGAACAATAACCTATTTTCTATGTACCTATTGAAAAAAGTTATGTGAAATTGATTATAATTTATATTTCATGAATAAATACAATCGATGAAAATAGTTTTAAAGTGTGCAAATCTCTGTCTCTTTGTTTGTCTCTTGGTTTTATACGGCAGTGGCGCTGATTTTAATATTGAAACGAAAGGCTAACACATACTTTTATTTTATTTCTTTAGAAAATAATACTAATCATTGACTCAGTTGCATAACTAATTTATTTAAATATAGATAAACACACAGACAGCTGTACACACGAAAGTTACTTTTGTCTGAAAATGTAGACCTGTATAGTCTTTATCACTACATACCTCATTATTATAAAGTCCTCCGCCGTGTCTTTCTGTGTGTTCGTGATATAGTCGAAAACTACTGAACAGATTTTCATACGGCAACTACCTAGGTGTATAAAACAAATCGATAGAGAGGTTCCATGAGGAAGGTTTCGGTGTAAACCTAATTTTTGGCTGTACTAGCGCTCCGTGAAGCCGGAGCGGGTCGCTAGTTTCTTATAAAAATAATATTTTCGAAAACAAACAAGTGTCTATTTAAACTTGTACAGAATCTACCCAGCCCATAAGCTATGCATTTTTCCAATCTCATAGAAATCCTTTAAACCATTTAAACTTCATCACACACAAGTTCAGTACTTCAGCTTCAGTTGCTAGTGGTAGGGCCTGGTGCTAGGTCCGTCCGGGGTGGCACCACCGTCTTTCCCCGCTAACCTGCCGCCAAATAGCAGTGCTTGCACTGTTGTGTTCCGGTAGGGGGTTAAGGCAGCCGGTGAAATTTCTGACACAGAGGCATTCCATCTTAGGCCTCAGGGTAGGCAAAGCATTCGAGATCTTATGGTTTCATAATGGGGAATCATTGGATTTCGGTGTCCATGGGCCGCAGTGACCACTTACCAGCAGGTGGGCTGTGTGCTCGTTGGCCTATACGAATGAAATAAAAAAACCTAACCTACTTTGCATGAATTTATATAAATTCACGCAAAGTTCGCAACGGGTAGTTAACAATCTGAAAAATTTACTGGGTACAAAAATGTATCATTAGTATAAAAAAAAACACGACACAAAATCACAAACACTCAAGTTGTTACCGAGCTAATGCAAATACCAAAATTATTTATTAAAACCACCCAATACAGTAACATTTGATATTCGTCAAGTAGATATTAAGTGTTCAAACACTCCAAGGGGAGACGGCGCCAAAATTCGGAGGGTCACACTCCGACATGAAAGGACGAAGTGTTTTAAAAAGGAAAAGTTCGGAAAAGGAAGAAAAAGAAGGGTTTCGGCAAATTTTCCTTGAAAATGCCACTTTGGAGGCCCATTATTGATGCTCTGAAAGTTCTTGTTTGAATTGATGGCGGCTGTGTCTGATAGGATAACTGTTTGTAGAATTTCTTGTTATGCTTGTCTATTAGAATACTTTTTATGAAATAACTAAATACTCAATGACTGGATTGACACTGTGACTGCTTACTGTGTCGAATCGAAGGTTGCGGATTGGAATCCTGCTAGAGGCAAACTTTGTTTGATAGGATTTTTGCCGTGTTCTTATGTAATACATTTTATTGAATTGAATTGAGTATAATGGTTGTCCCAAAATTGTAGTAGATGTGTATTTTGTATATCTATACATGGTGGGTCAGAAAATATGGCAAATAATTAACCCACAGTATCGGCTATCGATTCTAAGTATATATATAGTATAGGTCTTTAATTTTTTTTGAGTTGGTAAAAAAAATTATTTTGTATAGGATTCAGGCGTCGCTCACACAACCAATCCCATATAATTTTTTTTTTTACCAACTCAAAAAAAAATAAAGACCTATGCAATATACTTAGAATCGACAGCCGATACGGTGGGTTAATTATTTGCCATATTTTCTGACCCACCGTGTATATGAGTCTCTATGTGTGCATCCCATCCATAGTTAGTAGATACAGGCTTTGGTTAAGTTTTTGATTCAATTTGTTTTTATTGACTTACAAGTTTCTTATAAGACTGATTTCTAATGAGAAAATAATGTTATTCTTATTTTTTATAAGCAACTATTTTCTTATGAAAGTATTAGCATTTATTTATATTATAGACACAGACATAATATGTTGGTTCCATGCTACATGCATTTCCAACAGGTACGATACATATACAATTTAAAATTAAACACATTTGTTTGTGATTTGTAACACAGAAGCAGATCATTAATAATTAATTTACCTATTTAACGCTAACTAAATGCAATGCTAACCTATCCTAACTAGTAAGTAGTTAAATGTTTCACATAATCATATACTTAGTAACGACGCGGAAAATATATTTACAGTAGGCTGCAATTTTATCAAATCGCCGGCATCCAAGGAAAATTTTGCTATAATAATGGTTTATTCTTTAAACGGTTAAAAATGAGTATTTTTAGGTTTTATTCACTTACGAGGTCTAATTTAGGCTATAGACAAAAATAAGTACTAACCAAAGGAAATGGAAATACAATAGAGTGGATACGTGGCACCGTGTAAGTTTGTACGTATCATATGCACCCTCTAATAATAATGAACTCTCACAATATGTTTAGAAAATTCTGGAAATTCCAGCCTCAATGAGGTAAAAAGGGATTCGAAAATTTTAAAGGAATCCGGACGAAGTCGCGGGGAGAAGCTAGTCCTTTATATAAATGCATGTATCTGGCAAGATTAAGATTTAATAAAACATACACGATTATTCATAGACATAAATGATCATTACTCATGAAAATTAGGTAGGTACCTATGTTTATCGTGAACCATGACTTAATAGCAATATAGGTAGTTAGTTTTAGCTCAAAGAACGATTAAATGAAATTAGCTATTATTATAAATTAAATTAATTACAGTAGCATATTCAAAGTAGTAACTAACTAAAGCGTTTTTTTTTAATTATGAATTCAGCTGCGGCTTACATAGTGAAATAAAATATTCAGTTGGCAACAAAAAGCTATCATAACCCAACACTGTTAAGTAGTCAGTCTCGTTTATGGATCAGTACGAAATTGTACACCTTCTAAAATAAGTTAATTTATATTTGACAACTCGCACACTCAGTCACCTGTTACAAAATTACAAATGTTAACATAATAAGTAGTGTAAATAGCTGATATACGAGTAAATGTTAGAATTTATTTTTATGCAAATGAGTATAAAAATATAACAGAAATTCTTAACAAGTATGATAATTAAATGATGATGATGATGATGAAAATAATAATAATCTTTAGGTTACAGATACATTGACTAAAGTCGACACCCAAGATAATATAACACGCGATTCGACACATTACTAATAATAATTGACAAAGTTCCCACTAGCCCTTAATATTGACATTTCAATACATCATTATGTACAAACGTGATAAATCAACTATCTACAGTGTCGATAATAGTCACCATTGACAGTTCATTACCGGATTCCAAACAATTATAAAATCATATAAAGAATACATACTTGAGTTCTACTTGCCAAAAAAGGTTCTAAATGGAATAACACTACCGTAAAACAGATACTATTGCATTCTACCAGACTTTTATTAATTAATAACAACTATGCTATTATTTGTAGAAAAAAACATCAATCAATGACACTCCCGTTGCATTTTTTATGCTTTAAATCAAAAGATAATATATACTAAACTAAACATTAAAATAAATAGCCTATTCTTATGGTGTATTTAAATACGTACTTAAAGAATCGCTTCAGCCTATTTTTATAGACGCAAGAACAATAGAAATCGTAATAAATACTAAGCTGTTTTTTTTTTTGAGAAAAAAAGGCTGTTTGTACAAAGGTAAGTAAATGTGTTCTGTGATGACACAAAATCACGCGCTATTTGAATGGAATAATAGCTTAAACAAAGAAATAATAGCAGGTAACGAGTTTATTCATATTTATTAGCTTTTTCATTAACAACATGATATTTAACTTATTTTCAAAAGATAATGCTACTGACAACCTAATGGAAAATTATGTTGTTTCTTTTTCACGATCATGACTAATCAATATAGATACAAGTATTTTTCTTTTTTATCTATGGTCCAAATAAACCGAAGTAACAGATTGTTAGTTCCAATTTCCGCCGCGACGGTGGCGCCGCGTCCAGTCTAGCCTGGATATTAGCGTTAATTCGATCGGCCATCTTGGGGGCGAGGCTTGTAATACGATATGTAAACAAACCGCTAACGTCACCGAAGTCTGTTCTATTGTCAAGTTATAGATAGCAGGGTGTAATCTAGATCTTAAATATAGATTGGGTTTACGTACTTTTGCAGCCTATTCCCTTGTACTAAGGTCCAAAAGTGTTAATATCTGTTTTGATGACGACTGTACCTAATTACATAGTAATGACCTAATGACAATTTAAGCGAGATCTTACATTACATATAGTAAATCAAAAGAAGCTTGGGCTAGAAACACATATATTATAATTTCGGATTGTTTCATACTGTGTATGACCAGCCTTAGGTATTAGCTGTTTGGATTGTCACCTACATATAACATGACATCTATTTTATGGAAAAAGTTTAAAAACATAATTAAAAATTCACATGTTAAATGAATTAGTGATTGCATTCGTATTTCGTCAACATCACACTTGATAATGGTATTTTTTTAAACAGTCCTGAGACCAACACTTTTTCTAATTCTATGCCCGTATTGATATAGGTAATTAATCAAACATATAGATATTTTTGTCCCAATTAAAAATCCATTTCTTATCATAATGGTGAAATCTGTTCTGAAACTTTCTGTTAAACACATAAAAATGTGTTTCACTATTTCCCTCTTCACATTTTTATTTCTGAATTCTAGAAACTAATACGTGTAATCGTTTTGTTCCCTATCTATTCGACATGCAACTGTAATGTATATGGCGAGCCTCTGGATGCGTAACGCGTGTTGACGCGTGAAATGCTTGCTCCGAGATTAGTCTAATTAATTGTTTCAGAACACGAATTGGCCAGCACTAAATCCGTATTCGGCCATTTATCGGCTCTATCTCTTATTACTCTTATTGTTCCTATTTTGAAAATTTCAAGAATCTCTACGCGATTCGGCCAGCACGACTTGTGCCAGTCAGCCAGGGCCAGTGTTTTCTTGTTCTGCTCTATTAAAAAGAATTCGTTTACTTTTTGCAATAAGTATTCTTTATTCGAATTGTAGTCACTCTAATATTGGCTGTCTTGTTTGCATCTTGCCAGCATTAAAGTGATTTCTGTTATAAGCTCACTTTTTCAATGGTATTAATATGTTTAACTCTATTTCTTTGTCAGTTTTCCTTCATCCCAAATATCAACCAGCTATATATAATTTCGAACACGTCAAGTACCCAGTCATAACCATAACATTCTATTGCTATACTGCCAAAGACATACCCGACAGGGTGGGCTTGGGTAGGTATCTGTCAAGTTCTAACCGAAACATTTCAATGTAGTAAGTATTGATAATGATAAATATCGATGAATAATGATGATAATATGTAATGATATATTACGTGGATAATATTGGTATTGGTACAACTTAAGACGATCGTCATGCTACGTGTTTTAAAAGAAGTTGAGTACACAAAAGGAAAGAGGAAAACCGGGAGAACTGGACATATCATAAGCATAAAACGATTTACAGATGTTACATTTAGTGAAAATTATCGAAATTAAATGAATAGCGATGAATCAGGTAAAATACTAAACACGAGGAAAAATAAAATATGTGATTTGACAGAGGCACAGATCAACCCAGCGAATTAGTTGGTTTGTAACGCCTTCACGTCTTGAACACTGATCCAACTGTCCTAATTTTTGGCACGGTGTTCGGTATAGGATAGGTACGCCTACAAAAATGTACATTGGATTACAAAGCCTAGTTATTTAGGTAGTCAATAAAAACTATTCCAATTTGTCTATGAACATTTCGGTAAAGTCGGCCTCCACTCCACTCAATCGCTTCTCACTTACACGACATACACGCTCCTGGTATGTCGTGTTTTTGCCGTTACTTTCAATAACTGCAATTCCGCTTGATATACGGCTTCGACACGCAATCGCAATAAATCAATCGTATTTACCACCTTTTCGACGTTATTGTTCTGTGTTCACACGCGTAGCTACTTTAGACTACAAGTCACTCAGATGAAAGTAAGGTATCTAAGTATTTAGTATTAATAGCGTTGTTTTTTAGGTACTTGGAAAGGGCCTATCCCTTAATTTGCCATTCAACTACTTACATTTAGACATATACATATAGGTACTCTACGTGTAACATATTTTTTGCGTAAAAAAATGGCGCTCGAAAACGAATCTTGAACTGTACTAGCTCGCTCCGTAAATGTGTCTCAGTGGTCGGTCAAGGGGAATAGGTAAGTACGCGTTTGCGGAGATTGCAACGCCTTCAGGCGCGACTGTCAAATGTTTAAAAAGCAAAAGAGGTTGTAAACGAGGTGTTTGATTGCTAAGATCTAATGCGGCTGAATGATTTCTTAAAAACCTGAAGGTTATTAAACTATTTGGTCTAAGGAATCATACTTAAAATGTTTTTATGACGCGGCGTCGGCAACTAAGAGGGTAGTACTTAAGTATGAGCATATCTCAAACACTTAAAGGCCAGAGCGCAAATGACAAGCCGCTGCCTGGCACGAGCGAATGACAGCTCTATCTAGTATCTAAACAATAAAAGTTTAGGACCGGTTGCACGCAGTTGATACAACTAAACCCGAGTTAAGAGGCTAAGCAGAGGTTCGCGGTTTAGTGAAAGTCGCTCTTGGTCATTGTGGACTATAAAGTGGACCTATAAAATAGGCACCTATAACGTTGTGAAGTAGGTAAATTTTTCAAAATACTGTTCGTTGACTTTTTGAAATAAAAAGGACCTCTTTAGAAATAATAGAAAACGGAATCGTCTCACTTTTTTCCATCTGTTTTTGCAATAATTAACGTTCATTAACGCAATTTCGAACGAAATACTATAGCACATTAATACATCATTGCTCGCTTGGTAACGTCGATAAAAGTAAAAAACGTGTAATAGCTGTTTAATTATAATTATAAACAGTTCTTAGAACGGGCCTAATGAATAATTATTACTGTGAAGTAAAAAGACTGCCCGTGTGAGCATCGAAAGGTCGATCATGCCGTCATTATGTTTCACTAACTGTTGCCCGCGACTTCGTTCGTATGCGTGTAAACATTAAAATGTAATATCCCGTTTTTTGGAAATTTTGATTCATTATTCTGAATCGTTTAACTATGGACAGTCAGAATTGGGCGCGTTTTGTGACGTAGAATATCCAATTTTACAACAATCAAATTCCTTCCTTTCTTTCTGTGTGAAAACCTGTACCTAGGCACAAACCCACATTCAACACTAACCATTATTTTTTTATTTAAGTTTATACTTACAGAACAAAAAACCAAATTAAAATCAACGCGTAATAACTGTCAACCAAGCTGTAAGCCAAAAATTGATAAATGAATTTTCTCACAAGCCGAAACAGTTAAAGATTTGACATTTGACCCTCTAATTTTAGGGTTGCCAATTAGGGTTGACTTACCCCTTAAATTGGGGATCGAGAATCGGAACCACTTTAGTGGATCCACTTTGATCTGATTGTTTCATGAACATTGTTTGGTGTTAAAGGACTTGAAGCTTGTTAGTTGTGTTATGTTCAAAACAACATAAATTGATTAAGCTAAGAAATAAGTATATTCATTATTATAAGTACGAAATAAATTTTAAATATTGAACTTACAAGTTTATTTGGTAAATTCATTTCTGTTAAACTATGTATGTTACATGCTTAATTTTGTCGCTTGTCGCGTCGCCCACGATCCCGCACTTCGCGTATCTGCCGGTCCATGAATGCGGCCTTAGAGTCTGACTCAGGTGACCCAGGGTTGCCAGCGCTTGTAATTCAATACAATTTGAGACATGCCACAGCCTTCGAAAGCAATTAATAGTCGGAGAGATTCCTAAACCGACATATGACATTTAATAGTTGATCTTTATTGTGATGGGGCTAAGGAGCATCGTAGTTCGCATTAAGCAATTTTTCAAGACAAATCCAGCCAAATATGTCGGTTTAGGAATCTCTCTCCCACTATAATTGAACTCGCCATATCGTTCATATATTGTGTGAGGTCTATTCTCAATGACAATACATTTGTCATTGCGGTTGCATGCGACAATTCGTTTCACCTTGGCCCGAGTTCGCTGACATTCGGATGTGAATTGACAAACAGACTAATTTCCAAAGATACCTCTACGGAAGCCCAAGCACTTTAGTGCGTTAACGGCTTAAGTACTTCGCCACGCGCCTTCTAAATTATGTGGAGCTGTACCAAACTCTACTAAAAAAAAACGAAACGGAACCTCTCTTAAGCCGGCCAGAGATTTACAGAAATTTTCTGAGAGAAAAATTGTGACACTCGCCGGAAGATGGCCGGAAGGCACTCGGTGCATCATTTTGTGTTAGACCGTACACTGTCAGAAAGAATCTCATCAGAATATTTTTTTTTCTGTCGGAATATTTTTGATGATGTGCGGCCGGCTTTTAAGTATTTTATATAGTAAGCGATCAAAATACCTAGGTTAAAATTGAACGGAAATCCTTAACGCATAGTCCATTTTGGCTTAATCCACGCGCCTTCTAAGTTGTGTAAGAGTTTGGTTCAATTATGCGCTGCATGAACTAGATGTGGAGGTTAAAATAAGGTTGGTTTCAAATATCAAATTTACCACACATTGTGCTCAGGTCAAAGGGGTCAGAAAGTTCTAGCATGGCGTTCGCGCACCGGGAGACGAGCTGTCAGTAGGCCAACAAGATGGAGCTACAATATGGCAACAATCGCAGGAATTTGTCTTGGGGGAGACCTATGTCCAGCCACAGAACATTTAATACTACTACATACAGAATGGCCACAGAATCACCCGCCTGAATCCAGCCGGCGCCCCACTCGTCCATACCGTCATTGGTTTCAACTGGAGATGGAGAGTGAATCATTGGCCCTTGTAGTTAGTACACACACACATTTACACGTGTACACACGTCGTCGCACGCACACTGACGCCCTCCTCCTCGTACACAAACATTGACACTTCATTCGAATTGTGTTCGAAATCGTGCTTTTAAGTATAGGCCGTGTCCGCCCTTTGGTCCAGCAGTGGACGTCTGATTGTGCCCAAATTGCTTAAATTAAGGCAAATTTGGTAAATGCCAATACCTATTCTACCCAATTTCACGCGCATTCTTTCGCCGGCGCTCATTTCAAGACATAAAAGGCGATGTATGGTAAATATTCAAGCCTTGTAAAGTTCTTACACTCGGTTGGACGAAAATAATTTTAATTTTAAGAATGCTGTCATTCATTTGCCTGCATATTTTTTTTATAATTAAGAGGCGGCCAGCCTTAACTGACGCTGTTGGTAACAACAATGAACACGTTTCACTTGCATTAAAGTTGCTTAAACATGGTTGCTGGGATTTTCTTTATGCTGATATCGTACTCACTCGTTTATGTAAAATATGTGAATAACAGACATTTAGACAATGTGCCAGTAAATAATGTGCCTACCAAAAGTCTTATAATTAATAGCAGAAAGATTATTAAATAAACTTATTTAAATATAAACTTATTTTATATAAACTTACTTAATTTCGAAAGGAAAAGGAACCGGTCTAGCCATACGTTTTAACTTAGGTAGGTATCTACTATTCTTCTAAATCTGTATCTTACTTGTAATAAGACTAAAATTTTATACATGTAATAATCCCCGGCCCACCCAAAGTCTAAACTAACAGAGCCGCGGGAAACAGCTAGTTTGAAGAAGTTACCTAATATACCTACGCGTTATTTTAATTACCCTATTCTTTAATACATTTCCTTATTGAGTAGCATTTTCCGAGACCCATGATTAGTGCAACACGTCTACAAATAACTTAGCCATGTCAATTATACTTAAGTAACATAAGTATATGCTTAAATCACTTTTAGAAACACTTAACATTTGTTAGAAATGCCAAACCTATGTACCTATCCATAGACATAAATTAATACTTCGTATGGACCCGGCCTAACGTAGATACATGTCATGTTTCCCCACTTCATTGGTGTCCAATCCAAAGTTAAACTTGTATCGTGACACTAAAGCTGGGTCACATTTTTCCAACGAGACGAGTTTTTAGATACTGAGAAACAGTTTCGAAAAAAGTTTTTTTAAAAACGCTTATTGTCACGCGCGCTCGGTGACAGAACTTTGGATTGGACACCGTGGAAGTGGGGACATATTACGTGTACGTTAGACCGGGTCTATATTATTTACGTCTATGTATGTATCTAATTGCTGATGCCAAGGTAATATATTTTTATAGCTATACCGTCTATTTAAAACCGCGGGTCCGCCCACTTCCTTTTTATGCTATTTAAACGAGCAATATCTACGAGTATCTATATTTTTTGCTTGCATCCTCGAAAACGGCTTTTAGTAAAAGTAGGTATTAGTTGACCCCATGAACTTCGATCACCCGAAGGCCATTGAGGCGATTACCATACAAAGTTATTTTTGTTTTTTGGCTGTTCATTTAGCCCTAGACGGGGAATAATACAAAAAAATAATGAGCTAAATCGACCCAGCAGTTCTCGAGCCTTAGCCAGACTAACACACGGCAATACATTTTTATAAGTATATAAGACTAGCTGACCCCGCGGACTTCGTACCGCCTTAGATTTTTTTTTGTTATGAAAAATAGCTTACGTCCTATTCTCAGGCCTATTGAACATACACTCCAAATTTCATAAGAATCGGTCGAGCCGTTTCGGAGGATTTTGGTTACAAACACTGTGACACGAGAATTTTATATATTAGAAGAAGATAAGAAGATAGATATGAGGATTTACGGGGGTGACAAATCGATCTAGCAAGGTCTCATGTCAAAATTAATGTTTAATTATTTTTACCCGAGCAAATCTCGGTCGCCTACTACTGCAACAGCCTATTTACGGCCCACTGCTGGGCACAGGCCTCCTCTCATCACGAGAGGGTTTGGGCTATAAGCAGTCCCCACGCGAGCCCCGTGCGGATTGGAGACTTCACACATATCTTTGAATTACTTCGCAGAGGTGTGCAGGTTTCCTCACGATGTTTTCCTTCACCGAAAAGCTCAGTGGTAAATTCAAATTGAATTACGCACATAAGTAAACTTAGAGGTGCGAGCCGGAATCGAACCCCCGACCCTCTGCATGAGGGGCGGTAGGTCGAACCACTAGGCCACCACGGCTTCGGTCGCCTAGAAACAGTAATATTAAAAATCTAAATTGAAGATTTAAAAGCCTTCGACATACAATAACAGGAGAGCTTGATAAATCTCCTGAATGATCGAATAGGTACGGTCGAGTTCATTAATACATTAGTACCTACACACTTTTGGACCTTATTACAATGGAGTAGCGTGTAAGTTTGTATATATTGGCGAACTCGACTGTACCACAAAATTGGAAAGGTTTCAAAGTGGCTTAAGTAACCGTTTTTCTCGTTGGTGATCATCAAAGCCCGTGAAGTTTGTTTCGCCTTGGCTTGTAAACTGTAGAACTTCTCACAATAAATCAACCTGCTAATGTCACCGCCGTTTGAAAAACAATCCCCACCCTTGACCTTTTTCTCATAATTTAACTAGAGCTAATAATTTATCAACAATAATTTATAACTTATCTCTCCAACCAGGTCACTTTCAAAGAGTTCTTTCACGAGCCGAGAGAAGGCATCCTTGTATCTCCTAATCAGTTAAGATATTGTCCACTTAAAAAGTAGTAAAAATTTTATGATTTACTTGCAAGATAAGTCAGTTTAACTGAGGTCATAATTTTGAACGTTTCCCGTCCAATCTTTTGAGATTTTTGAGTGAGCTTTAATGCCGCGTTTTATGATCATATATCAATTGAAATTATGTGAAAATATTTAACGACTGTTGGTTCATTTATAGAATACCGATATTGGAGTGATAATTTGGCATTTTTAAAAGGTATAAAAAATATAATACTTATTGTAACATTAAAAATGGTTCCTTGCTAGTGAATTCATATTCATATCTTTATGGATAACATTGTTATAAGTCAAGGTTTTACAATATTATTTAAACAACAAAATATTATTATTTACGAAAAATATTATTATTATTCAATTGCATTTGTTTTTTTTAATAATTTGAATTATTTGTCGGGATATGTATACTTATATACATTATCACACCGTATCACATATTCAGGGGGCATAGCAAATGGCCAGCTTGTCCAAATCGGAGACAAACGAGGCGTCGGATGGTAAACTCGTGACGCGACTGCGATCCACTCCTGCGCAGGATCTTTGAAAATCGTACCAAGTGAGTCATAGGTACTAAATTGTCTTGTAAATTATGTGCGAAACTAGTTTTTCAGGTGAGTATTCCACTAATGTAGTTTATAACTACGTACTGCAGAATATGCAGCGTCACAACTAAAAAAATACTACTTACTTACCGTGTTGCCAGTAAAAAACCGGCCAAGAAGCAAGAAGCTCGCGTGGAAAGGGTTCCGACCCTTGATTATTTTCAATGACGTCATTTTCAAACCGTTTCACAGGAATTTCAGGTCCAGTGGTTTCGGAGATAAGGGGGGGCGGTCATTTTTCACCTATTTTCTTAAATATCTCGAAAAGTTTTGAGCAAAAAAGAAATAAAAAATATATATTTGAGATACTCATAAGAAGTTGTTTCATTTGATATATCACACGATATAGTTTGAAAAACTTCAAAAATATTTTTTCAAAGTAAGCTCCCAAAAATAGGGTCTTTGTTTAAAAAATTTTTATTTCCGTTTACTCGTCCACCTTTGAGTCACAAACTTACATATACGTACCAAATTTCAGCTTAATCGGTCCAGTAGTTTCGGAGAAAATCGTCTGTGACAGACGGACGGACAGACACACGAGTGATCCTATAAGGGTTCCGCTTTTACCTCTTGAGGTTCGGAATCCTAAAAATGCATGTAACATAGGTATTAATTAAAAATCTTGTTCACAGTCAAGTCCCTTTCCTATAACTCATCAATAAAACCGCACTGCCCGCTCTTCTATAAATTATTCATATCATATTCTAATTTATTGTCCCTTCGTCAATTATTTCGCAATATTTGCGCTTGCAACACTGGCTGGATAGAATCTGCGGACAGGTTGGCCAACCTGCTACAAAACTTTATATCTCGATAGAAGTTACAACTGGCCGGACAGAAACACCGAGACAAAATGAGAACTGTCTTTTTCGACAAGCTGGACTTGTATGACTTGAAATTAAATAATTACTTTTAGAAATGTGAACTAGCAATCAATAGAGTAATTTAAAGTCTAAGCTCATATCGTGGACCACGACGTTTCTTGCAATTTTCTATAGTAGAACAAACTTTTTCTTTTCCTTTTTTTTCCTATTGATATATCTACGTGCTTTTTTAATTGAGATAATCATTTTCTCTGTCCATTTATGATCAACAGGCAGTCTTTTAGTTCCAAAAATATAAAGCAATCAGCTGTGTTTTCAATGCTTTACATCCATTTGAATCACTTACCTCAAGATAATATACAAATTAAAGACACGACGAGTAACGACGTGGTTAAAAAAAATCGTCTCTGCACCATAAAATACGCCACCAATTCACCGACTCATAGAAGCCGGCAGTGCGTGACTGGCGCACTTGATAACTTTTTTTTGGGTTTTTCTCACAGACGCTTAGTATTCATAACTGGCAACACTGATTCCATAGGTACGAGGAACGGCCGAGTTTCGAGAAACGACTAGTCCAAATTAGTGAAGTCTCAAGGTCCAGGAACAGAAATAGAATGATTTATAATTGTTTTTTTGCCAAATGTGGGATTTATCTTGGCTTGGTGTCTGCATACTGATTAAGCTAGGTGATTGATCGGTCATCAACGCCTGGCAAATGTCACACATGAGATGAGCTCACTGCTACTAACAGATTTTGCATATTCTTGGCAAAAAATCTCGGCCTTGTACTGAGAAAAATTCGTTTCTGGGACCACTGTTTCTGAAACCAACGGTGAGACTGTTTCTGACTTTAGATCGATTTTGTTCCCTCTTTAAGTTCCGCAGCTGTCGGTTCGGTAGATACCAAACTGTAGAACAACAAGTCAACAACAAGAGAGAGTGAGAACTTGATCAGATTCAGAGCACTCAACTCTATAACATACCAAAGTTTCAGAACATTTTAACCGATGGATGATACTATTTTTTGTGTGTGAGTTTATGGTTCTCTTTGTGACATCTTCAAAGTTATACTTCCCTGCGTCATTCGAACCAGCTGAACTGGCAGGCATTGCAAATCTCATTACTTGTGCAATGCGACAAAATTTTCCTTTACGACCAAGAAACGCTCGACAAAACGCGCACATCACCTCAATTAGTTAAGAATCACCGGCTGTTTATATTAAGCCCCATCAAAATGAGACGACAGCAGTTTTTTCCCAATGACTTGGTCCTTAGAGGTCAATTTTCCGAACCAGCTCCACAAAAACGCCGCTGTAACTCATAAGTTGATGTCTCGACGCATTCTTTGGGAGCCAGTTCGATCTTCTACATCTGCCAAATACAGGGTGGACTAAATCCAATGTTTTGCGACTTTCTAAAATAAAATATTATTTTAGAAGGTCGCAAAACAGTTTCATAACACTGAAGCCTTTCAAATTGACATGAAACCTTAAGAGTGCCAACTCGAGGAATTTCCTCATGGATCCCACGAGCATCTAAATTTATTTCACAACATCCAAATCGGTACATAAATATGAGGCAATCAAACAAGAAAAATATCAACGTCGAAAACATTCTTTCATTTCATCTTACCACTCTAGAATTGAATCCAAATTCCTAATTCAGTTGCAAGATAAGATAAAATTGAAATGAAATTTTTGACACTGAATAAATACCTACATTGTTAGCTATACTTACTTAATGGATTTGAAAATTTAATTAACATGCTTCATTCTCACTGATTAGCTCCGCTTTACTAACTAATAATACAAATGCAAGAGTATATTTGACTGTTTGTTTACTTCTTCCTTACGAGTATTGGTGATGAAACTCTAGAAACACTTATACTTTACTAGCGTTTGACTGCGACTACGACCGTGTGGAATTCGGTAATACCGTTCCCGCGGGAACTATGAGTTTTCCGGGATGAAAGAAACGTAGATGTGCATCCTCTGGACTCGAACTATCTCCGTACCAAATTTCATTTAAATCGGTCCGCGGTTGAAGGGAGAGGTAACAGACATACAGATCGAGTTATTTTCGCGTTTATAATATTAAGTTGACTGGATTACCATTTGACTTTTGACCGTTGACTGTATCTGTGATAAAAATGTGGCCAATTAGTGGCCAGGATTACAAAATCCTAAATATCTTTATCAAAAATACGACAGCTGTATTTTCAAAACTTTTTTCTTAAACATGCACAGGGAACTCTGTGTGTAATAATCTGTAACATCGAAACCCGCCACTAAAGCTAGCTCTCCTTCGATCGAAGCACTCAATACTTTTAAATCTTGAAATGCGCCTAAGGAATCCTCGCATCAGCCTGTATCGGTCGCGGTGGCGCCGTCCCAAAATTCTCTTGCGATACACCGATAGCGACCGACATGTATTATGTATAACAAATGGGAGACATCCCAAATAAACCAGGAGCTTCACATTCGGCCCTGGATTCGTGGGGCGAGTCCACGTGGATACATTCCGGGCATTTCGGCGTACCGAGCATTCGCCGCCATTTTGCCTTTTTCTTTTTTGGCGCGCGACGTCTGACGTGCGCTAGGACTAGGCGTTTTGACGTGCACAACTTCGATGATTAAAACAAGTTTGTAAATTAGTTATTTTATTAATCACATGATGTTGTTAAACTACACTGTATATGACATTTCTTTCTGCAGTGACTACAGTATATTTTATTTTATGTTAGTAAAAGGTGCAACAATCGAGAAATGTAGCTCATTTTAATTTTGCATGCTGGGAAAATAATGTTTCCGTTACTAAATATTGTTACTTATTACATACTTATTTCGCAGTTAAAACAACAAGACTTATGGTTACTCGTGAAAGGCCTCCAGACCAGAACTATACTTAGCAGACATAAAAATACCTAAGTTGTGGCTCGGTCTTAAGCCAGTAAAAATCTCAATCTGAACTCTACTCATGATAGTTTCAAAGCAAGAACTCATTGCATTTGCAAAACTCTTGATAGTTTTTATAAATCTGTGATTTTAACGTTTACGATTTTACGCGTCTTCCGAATCTTTCGCCAAAAATGACAATATATACAACTTTTCATACAAACGTAGTTTCGCTTTTATTCCCAAATTACTAAACAGATTGACTCGAAACTTGGTACACATAATACAATCATTATTGAGAGTGTCCGAAAGTAGTAAAAGTCGTGGTAAAATAAAACACAATTAAATTACAGCCAAAAAACTGAACTTTGAAGTTTGTATGGAGGAAACTAAAATGGTCGTAGTTTCTTTGTTATCCAATTTATTACAATCAAAGTGTATTTTGGACACTAATATCTCTGCTCCACTATTACTTGTAAAATTTGGTGCCTATTTGATAAGTAGTTTGCGAATTAAAGCGTAACTACGTTTGTATGGAGAAAGGAGCGCACCGGGGACTCTTAACCACAGAGAAGACAATCCTTACATCTAATTTCGAATTCCGTCACGTTTCTAAAAGTTTCTCACACATCAGGGTAGCTCCTCACGTATAGACCAGTATCGGCGGGTGTATCACCGTATTTTGACTAATTGTTTGCTCTACTTAGTGAATCGCTCTTTAATTGGCCCCGTGGAAAGATTAACGAAGCAGAGACACCGGCTGCATGTAAACTAAATTGATGGAAACTAAATTGATTAGTATTCCACATCGGGATTCGGGGGTACCTAGTTTTACTTTCTTGACTTGTAAACAGTATACGAAGAAATCTTCCCCCACTATTCTGCCGCCAAATAGCAGTGCTCGCACTGTTGTGTTCCGTTAGGGGGTTAAGGCAGCCGGTGAAATTTCTGGCACAGAGGCATTCCATCTTGAGCCTCAGGGTAGGCAACGCATTCGAGATCTTATGGTTTCTTAATGGGTATCATAGGATTTCGGTGTCCATGGGCCGCAGTGACCACACTTACCATCAGATGGGCTGTGCGCTCGTTTGCCTATATCATAGGTATACAAAAAACAAGTTAACAAAGATGTAAGTAACTAGCAAAATATAAAGGTAGTGATCACCATTTGGATAATTAATGCCAAGTATAAAATCAAAATCCCGTATTGATCTTATAAAGCACTAATTTTGCTTTTTTGAACAATCCATTCCCTATGGATTTAACTTCTAAGACAACTCTAAGTTCTTAATTAATGACGGACAAGTTCATTACATATTTAGTATGAAACTATACGGAGACGAAATCGCGATGACGATGCTACCTGTACGTACAGTCAGCAGCAGAAGTAGATAAGCTGTCCAGGTGTTCAAAATAACCTACACACGACCTTATTCTTAAGACGTTAAGGACGTGTGTAGGTCATTTTGAACACCTGGACAGCTTATCTACTTCTGCTGCTGACTGTACATACAATGTAGATAAACGTATCTACTGACAAATAATAGATTCCATATTGCATAAATACATAGATCAAAATATCAACACAGCAGCGCGAAAAGAATTCAACGATCTATCTGCATTTAAAACATTTCTTAAATACCTTCTTTATCGAGTCCGTATCTTAATAGAACGAGTTAAAGTTACGTTTTGAATAATCGCCCGCTCGCTATCACCCGATCAGGGCCAAGCGACATGACATCGACAAGATGTCGCTGTCGACTTTTTGTTGCACGGACACTAATCGACACCTTGTCGGCCGACAAGTGGTAGGGTTGACAGATCCTTGAGAATATGTCACGAATGTGAACACCGATAATTCATTAAGTTGGTTACAAGTTCATTTCATTACTATAATGCGTTAGTAATGATCTTGGCTTTTTTTGCACATAAACCACGGAAGTGAATCTTATTTCCCTAGCTTGGCAACAGAGAAACTCAAAGTTTTCGTATGTGTAAATTATATGAATAAAAACTGTGACGTAGATAGCTTTTTTTTATCTTAAATCTTACATTAAAATATCAAACCTCTTCTAAAAGTATTAAGATTTATTCTAAATCCATTTTATCAACTACAGTTCATACTCTTTAATAGGTAGAATTGAAAGCTACTACACCTCTGTGACCGAAGTGGTGTAGCCCTGAAGTACCATTTCATCAAAGTTCCGCGTTGAACAATTTTTTCCAATCAAATGACACGTTGCCACAAACAACTTTGTACCAAACGCAAAAAATATTTAATTTGATCGCATTCTGCAATCCACATTGTTGATGTCCAAGGCGAAAAGCAACCATGTACCGAGGAAATAAAGAATGTTCTTTCATTGGACACAAAATCTTCGAGTGGAATTATTGCTTTGACTTCTAATGTTTAAGGACAATTATGTATAAAACAACCTTTGGCAATCATCAAAGTAATATTCTGTTAAAAGTGCAATAGCTTGACTTCACCATAACCACAGAACATTTAATAGTAGATACTACATACAGAATGGCCACGGAATCACCCGCCTGGATCTAGCTGGCGCGCAACTCGCCCTTACCGTCATTCGTTTCATCCGGAGATGGAGAGTGAATCATTGGCCCGCGTACTGCTACATACTCATTTACAAGTGTACTTCATTCGGATTGTGTTCGAAATCGGGCTTTTATAGGCCGTGTCCGCCGTGTACTACCGCCTCTCATGCAGAGGGTCGGGGGTTCGATGCCCGCTCGCACCTCTAAGTTTACTTGTGTGCGAAATTCAATTAGAATTAACCACTGTGCTTTTCGGTGAAGGAAAACATCGTGAGGAAACCTGCACGCATCTGCGAAGTAATTCAAAGATGTGTGTGAAGCCCTAATCCGCACTGGGCCCGCGTGGGGACTATAGCCCAAAACCCTCTCGTGGTGAGAGGAGGCCTGTGCCCAGCAGTGGGACGCAAATAGGCTGTAGTAGTACTAGTAGTAGTCCTCCGCGTGTCATAGTATTTACGTCATATATTTAGTATTTACGTCCCACTGCTGGCCCGGCCACAGGCCGGTTGCCACGATAGGCCGCTATACAAAGTAAGCCCGAAAGAAGAATACCAAATCTTCCAAAAAAGTTGCAAAGCAGTTTTCATCTCGAAGACATTGAACTGCCATCAATAAAGCCAGATAAGCTAAAAATCTGGCAGATAAATTACTTAGCGCTGATTTCAAGGTAGATTATCCAATTATGGGAATAGGGTGTGGATAAGTAGAAGATAGATAGACCGGAGAGTAAAAATTTTCCAAGACTCTGTTACAATTTTAACTTTATGTGCACGGAGTAAGGTCTCAATGGATAGCATGAAGCGGTTGAATAGGACCTTTTATTCTTAGATCGTGATAGTAGTCGCCCTGTCGAAGGTGGCGCTGAGAGCGCGCTTACGTCACGTCGCTGGCTCAATCTGAAGCAGTGGAGTCGCCTTGATTTGCTGTTTTTTTTATGGCATGGGACGTCAAACAAGCACACAGGCCACTTGCTGGCACATAGTGGTCACTGTGACCCATAGGCATAAGGAATCATAAGAATTCGGATTTGCTTACTTCGAGAACCAAGATTGAATGCCTTTATTCTTTTATAAGTACAAACTTACATTTTTGTTAAAAAGATCAAATCATGTCAACAATAATTGTGATAATTTGTGCGTATCATTTAATACCGCGGTAATTTGAGTCCAATATTTTCATGTGCGTAAATATTTCATTTCTCGCATAAGTACATATTTCACTTTCGCGACTGCTGCTGCATATTAAAAAAAAAAAATAACCTCCACATTCCAGAACTTTTGCATTCACTGGTGATAGTGATAACATAATAAATACTTACCACAACCTTTATAAAACAATCTAAAATGACATTAATTTTTGTATTGAGCTACTCCATAGTTTTCCCTGACGATTATTCGAGCTACCGACAAGACCACCGACCTCAGATAAGCGGGACGGGATGACACCGCTTTTTGTTAATAGTTATTTATACTCGGTTTTATACATCGACAGACGGACAGTCTTAAATCACATTAGTACTAGCGGCGCCTTTTAGTCAAGGACGCTTTTTAGTATCGACTTTTATGATCACCCCTTTCCTTAGCTGTAACTTTTTAGGAATATTTGCATAAAATCCGTAATATATTATACGGTCACCTGTATCAAAAACCACTTGCTAAATCCCAAATATTTTGAATAGGGATTAGGGACCTATTGCTTGCAAAGTTAGCGAAACACAAGCGATCACTTTAAAAAACCCTTACAAAACAGTTACAGAGTCGTTTAGTTAAAGAAATACGTTCAAATCCTTACTATAAATTGTCTTTCCAGTGCTACAATAATCTCGATTATTATTGCCTGGTGTTTGAATATTTCATACCACTGAAGGAATTATACAATGCAGTTTAAATTGCACTTCGTGCTGCTTTTGACACCCCTACATTGAAAATGTCTCTCTAACATGTCGGCATACTTTATTATACTAGCAAGGCAAAGCAAGCATAATCGTTTACAAACTTAGTATTTTGCCAACTGCATTTGTTATATTTATTGATTTAAAGCAAGGTTGCAGTTTAGTTTAAAATGATTTGATCCAGTTTGAGACAGTCCTTTCAGGGTTGCTTTCTGCGTGCTCATTAGGTATAAGATATAATTTGTAATTAGTTCCAAGATAAGATATATGTGGAATTTTGAAATAAATATAACTCATCCTCATAATGTCATGCAAATGTCGATTATGGCCTACTAGCTTCTGCCCGCGACTTTGCCCGCGTGGAATTCGGTTATCGCGTTCCCGCGGGAACTATGCATTTATCCGGGATAAAAAGCAGCCTATATCCTTTCCCGGGTCTCCAAGTATCTCCATGCCAAATTTCATCTCAATCGGTCCAGCGGTTCAAGCGTGAAGAGGTAACAGACAGACAGAGTTACTTTCGCATTTATAATATTAGTATGAATTAGTATGGATTTTCCATATAAGGTGAATATGGAAAATCCTTTCATCATTTCAGTCATGACACTTGCCCGTAGCAGACGCTCACCTTTCTTCCTTACCTTAACTCTACAAATTTCATAGTCCCCCGCTGCGTCTGTCTGTCTGTTCGCGATAAACTCAAAAAATACTGAACCGACTCTCATGCCAGTTCATGAGGAAGGTTTTGATGTACCTTTTTAACCACACATACGAAGCCGAATTATTATAATATTATAAGTAACCCAGTAGCCAACTAGCCACATTTGAATTGTCAATATCATATCAACTAAATTGACCTCTCCAAGCACGCGACACTAAAGTTCTTTTTAAAATTCCTTTATTACTTTTATTAATTAGCGAGATGGTGTCCGGTAGCGGAATTTCGTTATCTTTATAGTCGATCGCGGGTTTATGTTTGGGCGTAGGATGCCGCATGACGGTAGAAAGTAATATGTGGACGATATTTTGTCTGCTGGGGCTATATTCGAAGTCTTAAATAGGGACTGGGTGATTGTCTATAGGAACTAACGCGTCGCCGTCGTCGCGGCGTTGCAACCAAACTTTAAGCAGCTAGATTTAAATTCAATTTGAGCGCCGTGACGCGTGAGCAATGCTATAGGGACTCACCCTGAACCTATTTTAGACTTCGAATAGTGCCCCTGTATGCCTATGTGATATGTTGTGATTTGTAGAGAGAGTCACAATAGATTTAAGTAGAAATCTATTTGCAGATAAAACCACTACAAACACTTATTCGCTGTGATTTACTTAGGTATATTTTTTCATACAACATTTTTGTTCCATTGTACAGTCAGCAGCAGAAGTAGATAAGCTGTCCAGGTGTTCAAAATGACCTACACACGCCCTTAACGTCTTAAGAATAAGGTCGTGTGTAGGTCATTTTGAACACCTGGACAGCTTATCTACTTCTGCTGCTGACTGTACTCGTATACATAATTCATTTATTATTATATTTTGACCAGTAACTAACAACTCATTTATTAATATTATTATTAGTGAAGAGATAGCAAGGTTTTCTAGGTATTTTATCAATCTAATCTACTCGGATTTCTTCGTATACTTATCTGCTTTTTTCTTGGTTATTACTAAGCTACTTGTCAGTTACAATTCCACTATTTCAAATGAAATTTTTAAATCAAACGTTCTTGATCTAGCATTCCACGCGACTTTAAATCACGGGTATCAGAATTAAAGGAAATTTTGGAATACGTATATGTTTCCACGACAAAATACATTGAAGTTGCCTGTCATTTTGTGTCATTGATAGCTTTTTGGACTAACTTTTTGAATGCAGTTTCATGAATTCAATCAGAATTCAGAAATATCAATACAGGGATAAATAGTAGGTTGTGTGACTAGGGAGCAAAATGGCATATTTTACCGCGGGTGACGGATCGCTAGCTCAAGATTCCACGTTAGAATCCCTCGCTCCGCTCGTGATTCTATTCTGGAATCTTTCGCGTCGCTCTGGATTCAAGCTATGTCACCCAAGGTTTAAATAATTTTGCTACCGTGTTTCACGCTCTGTTTTTCACTCCTCCTATGAGAAAACCAGTAGCAGTAGGGAACGTACTTTGCTCCCTAGAGAGCAAAATATTACTTTTCTCCCTGTTTGCGGGTTAGAAATGGAGAGGGAGCAAAATCGCATTTCGCTCCCTCTAAACGGGGAACAAAGTAGGTACTCCTTTTCGAATAGGAGTGAAAAATATCTTACTCATGTGACTAATAAGAAAATAAATTCGACTTGAATGAAGAAAATCTTATAAGATTTTCTTCATTCACGAAACGAGAGGAAAATATACATCGGATCAAAAAGTAATAAGTATTTCAAATGTTCTGTATTTTGCCACATCTTCGCAGTTCTTGAACTTAAAATTAATTATAGGTAGATTAGATGTTTGAGGCTTATAAATGTGAGCTTCAATATCAAACACATAAGTAGTAAGTACTAATAAGTTATACTGTTAGTTCTATTCATCTATGAATTAACAACACTGCTAAGTGAAAATGACTAGATCCAACGTACCAATTCACAATACCAACATCCAACATCAATTTACGATGGAAATTTGCAAGCTAGTGTGAATAGCGACCTCCAGTTTCACGAGTTACACTTCAATTATAGGCCATTAGCAATCCAGTAAACACCAGGTAAATTCTATGGTAACAAGCTGGTCATTGGAAAATTAACTGTAATTTTTGTGCGTTACAGTTGGTTTTTATTTAATTGTCGACTGAGTTAGGAGTTGGTTTAGTTGAATTTCAACTGTAAGTGGCGATTTTAAGGTTTAGAATGCAATTTATATACGACTAACTGTAGTACAGAAGTGGCAAGTGGTTAATTATCTACCTATGTCACATAATACTAGTAGCTATGTTTAGTCATCATCATCATATCAGCAGAAAGACGTCCACTGCTGGGCATATGCCTCCCCTAATGCGGTCACTCAGACCAGTTTTGGGCCACACGCGTTCACCGTATTTCTGCGACCTTCACTAGGCAGGCCGTCGACTCCATCCCGTTGGAGGCCTACAGTTCTGAATGCTCGTCTCCCGTTTCGGGGTATGTTTTAAGTGTTGTTTGGACTTTATTTAGGTACTTATATGTAATTCATTATGCTCGGTGCTGTTTTTTGCATTGAAGCATAACAGACACACATTGTTATCAAACTTTCGTTAAGTTTGGTAAAAAACTGCATAATTACCTGATTAATCTTATTTAGTAATTATTACCTCAGTACTTACTTGTTTGTAAAGAGAGTAGAGACTGATCGACCCCACAGTCAAACCGTGTAAACTGTTTTGTGAGACACTTTTTCTAGTTTAAGTTTTTGTATTCTTTAATAAAATAATAATAAAAAAAACAAGTTTTAAGGAGCGCGGCCTAATGTTAGTAGGTAGGTACCTATTAAATTAGTACTAAGGGCACAAGAATCCGGGAACATTTTTTTCCCGGATAGAGCCCGTCTAAATTCTAGGTAGCTACAGGCCTATAGCAGGGTGATTCGCGTGAAAGGCGAGCTGTGTCGATGACTGTGGCGCCCGGTGGCACCATCGGCTAACCGGGGGTTAAATACGCCTTCACTTTTAATCAGCAGCCTGTCAGAAATGACAGTTTGATGGCAATTGAAGTGCATATTAATAATTAGGTTGATCGAGTGACATTTAAGAATTCGAATGTAAAGTACACCTAATTGTTTCTTATTATATATCTTGTGTAATTGGCTCTTGTATGTTTTTAACATGTTTTTAGGTTACTTCCCTAAGTAAGCAATAGTTGGCTAAAATAAAGTAAAATTTTCCAAAATGATGGAAAAATTTGCTTGCAATGCCATTCTTTTAACCGATTTCAAAAAGCTCCAAAAGGAGCAGGTCTCAATTCGGCTGTAGGTATGTTTCTTTTTATAAATTACAACCAAGGCCAATTTATAAGTATGATAAGTTACTAACTTTAATTCTGAAATAAGATGTATGAGTTCTTCTTCGTACAAAGCCTTACTTGGTGTAATACTCGTACCTACTCCCAAACTCCAACTTCCAGAAACTATCGATTACTTAGTACCTATTTTTTTAACCACAGATTAACCAGATTTCTACATTCCTTTCATCCGTGCTACCGGGCCACTCGAAGCCGCAAGAATGCATCACCCAAGTAGCAATCAAGTGTCTTAAAAAGGAATTATAGATATCTTTAAGAAAATTTTACTAATTCTATCAGTTGTCTTGACTAAAACTATTATGTCCCTCAAGATATCTTGAAGATATCTCCAAGACTGAGTTAAGACAAAGTGGGCACAGTATTTAAGTCAATTTTAAGAAAGAGTTAATACTACTCTTTAGACAGACTTTAACCCTACTTAAGACTGAGGACTTAACAGATCTCTTAACTTCGATTTCAAGATATCTTTAAGGTTGACTTAATACCAAAAAATAAGCTTAAAGATATCTTTAATACTTACTTAATACTATTAACACCGAGTTGTACTAATTCGATCATCTCTTAACAAAGAAAATTTTAAAACTTTTTTTACTTATGGAATTGTTATTTTAGAAAACATGGCGAACTCTTTCACTTAAAAGAGAATTCATTGTAGGTTTATCGAAATGGCGATTAAGTAACTATTTTTTACGTTTGTAAAATACCGTTTTATGTCCCTATTGGTACTTGAAAACTATAACGCATGATTGTTTATCATGTAAAATTGATCGAAAGTGCTATAAAACAGACGGGCTTACAAAATACTGGAAAATAAGCACTAAATATTTGGAATATTTTGTTGCTAAATGAAAATTTTACTTACATACAGCGCAGAATACTACTTTTCCGTATACGTTGGAGATATAACACAAACACTAACACAACACTAACATGTCAAAACAAAAATCTAACTTCAATGTACTTTATTTTTTATGATTTAGCGTCGGAATTTTTCAATATTTTTTCTAACTTAAAGTGCAAAATGGCGTTAAGTCTTACTATTCTTAACGAAGTATGACTTTAGACAAAACTGATTTTGTAAGGTTACTTTAGATAAAGTATAGACAAATTGCATTTGGAGTAGTACCGGTTTAGAGAAATGATACTTAACTTATACTAAAAACCGAATTAGTGTAGGTCTAGTTAATTCTTAATGGACTTTAAATAATCTTTACTTTGATTTAGTTTATACAATTTACCGTCAAATTTACGGTATTGTTTATGCAAGAAGAACCATCCCACCAAAAACATATTTATGTAATTTCATGCCAAAGCGAGTACCTACTAATACGAGTATACTACATTGCTTGCGCTGCGAAGAAGTTATATAAGATCTCATGGGGAGCCAAGCTGTGTCGTTCAAAAAGTCAAAATGTAGGGCCAGGCCGTTTAGTGACAGTGACGCAAACACTCATAGCGGTTTATCAACAGAAAGCTAACCAGGCGTGAATTTTGTGCTTAAAATTGAGTAACGAAACGACCAAGCCCCACATTTTGACTTTTTGAACGACACGCTTGTTCTCAATGATATCTTTAAAACTTTGTACAGTGCAAGCAATATTTAGGCAGTAAGTATCTAAGAGGCGACACATTACCTACGTAGCATTTTAGATAGGTAAAATGTTTTTCATGGGATGTCTGGGGGCACGCTAGTGCTCCCGCCAAGACGGGTCAACAGAAGCGCTGGGCACACCTACCTTTTTTCAAAGCCTTTAATCGTATTTTCATAGGTACCTTTAAAGATTCGTCATGGATAGTGCTAGAAAGTCGAAATGTTGAGTAGTTATATTATGACTATAGAGTACCTTTATTATACATAGTTTCAAACGCATGGCTATAATCGTTTAGTGTTTTTTTTTATATATTTTGCCAATTAGCTGATGAGATAAGATGTTTTAAAGAAAAGAAAGGAAAATTTTGTTTCTTTGTCCTTTCTTTATGACAAAATGGCTGGAACGATTATGATGAAATTCGGTATGGAGATAGTTTTATATAGTTTGAGAACCGGGAAATAACACTTTTTTTTATCCCGATATTTCGACGGGAACAAGTTTTTCACGGGTCAAATGAGTTTTTCAATACTTTCAATATAACTAACCGTCTATTATGTGTAGGTAATCATCGGAAACGCAAATTCTACGTCTACGCGGGACGAAGTCGCACGCATCGGCTAGTTTTAGATATTAATAAAATCTAAAGTTTTACTAGTTATACATCTATATTAATATTATGAATGCGAAAGTAACTCTGTATGTCTGTTACCTTTTCACGCTTCAACCGCTAGACCGATTGGGATGAAATTTGGTATGGAGATAGTTGGAGTCCCGGGAAAGGACATAGGCTACTTTTTATCCCGGAAAAACGCATATCTAGTTCCCGCGGAAACCCGATAACCAAATTCTACGCGGGCAGAAGCTAGTAATATTATAAAAGCAAAAGTAACTCGTGTGTGTCTGTCTGTCTGTCTGTTAACTCTTCACGCTTCAACCGCTGGACCAATTTGGATGAAATTTGACATGAAGATAATTGGAGTCTCGGAAAAGGACATAGGCTACTTTTTATCCTATTATTATTTTAATTTATGGATTCAATCACTTATTCAGCTAATTGGCCAAATACAAAAAAATATCCATTTTTCCATACTAAAAAAATATATATTCTAGCAATTGCCAGACCGAATCTACGAAAATACGACAAAACGTTTCAAGACAAGGTAGATATAATGCCCTACGCTTCCGTTGACTCGTCTTGGCACTGCCGTGCCCCCAGATCGTAAATTGCCGTGCAATCAGAATCACTGCTGTCCGCTACTTCCATTTGCAAATTTGACGCTTTAAGTATCCTCTACTGTCTCGTGATCTATTTTTAATAGCTACTGGGTAATAGGTAGACACTGAAATCTCACTCCAAGATGTCGCACTGTTAACATATTTGAAGCACTGATCACTTGCACCGCACACAATTTGAGGTTAATCTAAATATATAAAACTCAAAGGTGACTGACTGACTGACTGACTGACATAGTGATCTAACAACGCACAGCCCAAACCACTGGTCGGATCGGGCTGAAATTTGGCATGCAGGTAGATGTTATGACGTAGGCATACGCTAAGAAAGGAGTTTGCGAAATTTCCACGGGAACGGGAAAAAAACGGGATTTTTCATTTTAATATTTCTGCGCATACGAAGTTGCGGGGAAAAGCTAGTTTTCTATATTTCGCAACACGCCGAATGATGAAAACCAAATTTTTTGAAGTAGTTTTTTTTTAATTTCATCCATCTTTCACTTGGTTTATTTTGTCGAAAAGCGTCCCGTTAAGCTTATTTTTACTTAAAGCTTATTAAATTTAGGGATAAAAGAATAAAATATTCTTCACAAAAGCAATTTCTAGAACTTATAGTGTTACGATCATCTAAGTTTGTCTACAGATTCAATTTTTACTTAGCAATTCTAAACTGATACTTTGTTTATACCATTGAGTCTTTAGTGAGTCTTGAAATAATCTGAGTAGAGTAAAAGAATCATTTTTAGACTTAAGTGTGGGCGCACTTAATACTAAATGGTTTTTAAAATACTTAACTAGGATTTAGGTATTTTTAACTTGCTAAAGTAGCGGTAGCTTAAAACTATTTAGTTTTAAAGACTAAAATGACTTAACGGAGTCTTTTTTTTATTAGCTAATTCTGATTTAAGACAAAGTTAAGATATGTAAGATTTAATCACTATTCTTGTTTGCTACTTGGGCAGCGTGCGATGCGAGCAGATGCGCCCCTCCCCCCTTTAATTACACCCCCTTAGAATATCCTTGTTGACCCCCCAATTAGGAAAAGTCGATTGACGGCTCTCTTCTAGGTTAGATTTTACTTTTACTGAATTCAAATTAGCATTGATTGGACTTCCGCAAAAAGTTTTTTTTCATTGATTGTCAAATCTGCGGTTTTTAGCGGGTAAGATGGTGGCAACCATTCGGACCGATGTTGCATCATTTTACTATAAACTTAATTATTCTTATGATCTTGAAAGTTTTTCTGTGTGGAAGATTACTCTTTGGGGAGATAACTACTAAATAATAGAGCGCACTTAAGAATGCAACAGTATCTCAGTCATGGATATGCCAGATTTTTAATACTATGTAGATACTCCCTTCCTGTGAATCGATCAAGTTGAAGTCACTAAGCAATGTGAAAAATACAATACAATACAATAATAGTTATTTGTTATGCAATCCTGAGTGTAACGAGGGTTTCAAGGCACGAGACAGCAAACGACTTTGCTGCTGAGCGCAACACAAAATTTTTCACCTCACGCGCGATTTTTCGGGAAGAAGACAAGTTCGGCGTCACGTACAGTTTGTGCTAACTCTGGAGGAGTTAAATTCGTATCTTCATCGCTAGAATCGCTCATATTTTCTTTATTATTCCGTATAGGTATTCTAAATTACAAAACCAGCAATCTAAAACTTTATTTTTAATCTTTTTTTAATGTTTTTTTTTTTCCGGAGGTTGCGTTCCAAATCACTCCTACTCGTACTTCAAGATTCAATTATTCATTGAATACAGTTAAAATATACATATATTTAAGTATTTTTGTGATAAAGCGTAGTGAAATAATGAAATACATCTGAAACGGTGTATTATTAATATAATTTTATTAATGATGATATTAAGTGAATTGAACCTTTATTTTAATAAAACTCTCACGACGAATTGCGTTTCAGAACGTATCGTTGTTTTTTTATTGTGACAGTGGCGTCATGCGTCGTTCGAATTTCAAAAACACTTTCCACGCTAGCGGATAAAAACAACTTTTGCGCTCGGATATCAAGCTGCAAAACGACCACTTTCGAGCCAGTGAGGTGAAAACTTACTTTATTGAACACCACACAATTAAGGAACAGGAGACATAATGTAATTACACAAAAAGGTATGGCATACAGCAGGCGGTCTTATCGCTTATTAGCGATCTCTACCAGACAACCTTTGGATAGTGGAGATAAACTAGGTTGGTAGGCGGGAAAAACATTGACTATATTCTTATTGCTTCAAAAATAATCACTGGTCGTTTTGTACTTTAAAACATACCGAAATATAGAATCCATATTTTTCAATATTTATTATTAGACTAGACGCTTTTTGCACATTACTTACTGAAAAATTAACAGTTCGCGCAACTTTAGAGGATGAATAAACCCGACTAACTTAGTGCAACTTGAAAGTTAAAACTATTAAACTTTATCCTCGTCACAAAATAAGCAGCCATAAAACAAAAGAACCATAAAGAGAACTCCGCAAACAAACAAATGCCCGACCATAAATTCTGGTACAAGATCCGCCGAAGTCATTAGTTTTGATGATGACAGAATATTCAACCGAGCAATAAAAATTACAAGCATGCAAATACGTATTGTGTTCGTAGTGTCGACGCTAAATGTTTTCCCGTGTGTTTTCGGGAAGGAAAAGGAATACGAGAAATTCCATGTCCTAAATATTGAAGGTCTATGTCTCAGCTGACGTTTGCTGTCACTTTATATTTCCCTAATGATAATGCCGCATCTAGACGTTTTCTATCATATCGTTTATCGGACAAAGGGTTTACTCGCAAATCTGAAGTCATGGAGTGCCGACTATTTCACAACCCGCCGCATACACTAAAACCTTTCTTCCTGGTCTTGACTGGTTTTCTCTTTTCACTGTCGAATTTGGGCTGTGTAGGTAGATAACAGCGCGGATGGAGGATTTCACAAACGTCTTCCTAGGTGTGCAATGCTTTTCTTTCATCGTAAAGTTGCTTGGTAAAATTAAACATGAACCGCTTATGGTTTTAGAGAAGTTCGCGACTATCACTTTACGACTTAAAAACTGGTCATTACAGTGACTACTGCCTGCTTCCCAGTTTTCTTTTTATGTGACACGTATGTGTTGAATTCTCAAAGTCCTACTCTACGCGGTTTCTAACGTTGACTTATTTGTTTTAACGGCGTTTGATGGCTGGCTGGACTGATGAGTTCCTGGTGGCATTTTAAAAGTTCCGTTACTCACGCGAGTGATAATAAATTAGGACATGCAATTTGTTAATGTGTCATTCATCAGTAATAAACATACATATACATCCACACTGACGGTTACTTTACAACTCTCACAAGAGAAACGTCGTAAAATACTAGAAGAAGGAGTTATGTAACAGTCGAAAAAAAGGAAATACCGCTATATGTCATTTGCCTCAACCCAGGTTAGAGTCCCACATAAGAGTACTAGCCGTTTTCCCGCGACTTCGTTCCGCGTCGACTTGAATTTGCGTACCCGATGATACTAACATATAGGTAGTTATAAAAGTATTGAAAATACTGGATTGACCTGTTAAAAACCCATTCCTGTTGAATAATGGGATAAAAAGTATCCTGTATTATTCCCAGGGTCTCAAACTATCTCCATACCAAGTTTCATCCAAATCGGTCTGTATAAGTAGTCGTTGCGACGTGAAGGCGCACTTTCACATTTATAATATTAGTAAGGATGGCACAACCACACTTGGTAAAATATAAATGAGAGTCTGACTGGGGTCACCAGCGCTTGCTACCAAATTTTTGTCTTGGTCTGTAGACTACCTACCGTATATGCAAAAGCTGTGCCCATAAATCGTAACTGATAATAGTACAGACGTTCAATCATTCGAATTAATTGCTGACAATCGTTTAGCTGTAGTCGCTATCGCTAAATTTAGCGATACTTTAGCCTTACAAAGACGCTTTCAGTGTGAATGCTCCCACTGTCTAATGTGATTGACGGAGTATATTAAAATTATCATTATGGTAGCAGTATGAGATAAAAGCTTATACTTGGACTTCGCTCTTTTTGTGATTACTATTTTGTATAAAGTCATGTTTGAAATGAAATGTAGCAAAAGAGAAAAACCTAGCTCTTGCTGGCAGCTATCATTCAAGGTTGTTGCTCAAATCTGGTTTACAGTCTACATGTGGAAAATAATCAGAAATATATTTTTTTTAGTATCAAAAAGCGCATCCTTTATCTTACATGAACATTTCGACTGCTTATAAAATCAGCAAAAACAAAGCAAGTGGGCCTTGAAACATGAATACTCCAAAGGTATATTTATTTGTAGCCGAGGGAAACTCGGGAAATCCTTTGTTAATGCTCCCCTACAATGCCAAGAATTAGGTTTCTACGATCAGTAATTTTAAATATATTAATTGATAAGTCTATTTTAAATTCTCATCCAATAGCATTATTGAACAAGACATCATTGTCGATTAAAAGCCTCACCTGCCTCAGTGCCTCTCACGCTTGTAAGCGCTTGTTCAATACAGGTCAATTTCATTTGGCATCTGTCACCTTTATCATGTTACAGCGTTGACACCTTGCGGTTGGCATAGAGGTTTGCAGACCCGCAGTGTTTTCCTCAAGGACAGTGCTTGTATGGCTGCGTTCTGAATCGCGCTCACAGTGCCCGCGGCACCTTGCCTCCTTTTTCCTCTTGGGAGTCGACTTTCAAGAGGAAAAAGGATGCAAGGTGCTGTGAGCGTTCTGAGCGCAATTCGGAACGTAGCTTATGGCTTTACCATGTTATAAGTTTTCAACTATAGGCTAACTCTGTTGACTTCGTTCTAAGGAACCAGTTTCAAGTTTGTGACATCATTACTGTTATTTTGGTCATAACTTATTTTACACCTGCCAGTTATATTTGTGTTAATTGCTTAGTTTCAAACCACCCATGTAGACGATTTAACTTCATTAGATAAGCGCCTTTATTCATTAATGTTTGTTTGAAATTTATTTATGTACATTCTTGTTCTATTGTACCCTATAACGAATAGTTGCTTATTTAGGTACTCTTACTTTTAAAATTTCTATTTTCATGATCTCTTAACGATTCTAGATAGAGTACTCATTGTATTAAGAATCGCAATAGAGTCCTTACTCTATAAAGAATGTATCATTTTTGTGTCTTCTATCTTTCCCGCGTAATATAGGTATGTTTACGCTTGTTGATTTATTTCTGTGTAAAGTTTCTCACGCGTTCAATTTGATTTAAATACAATAAAACCGAAGTGTTTCTTAATTTTAATCACCACCGTTGTAACAAGAAATTCAAGCTCATAAAAACAATTTTAAATCGTGCTAATGTTATACAAATAAATCTGTTTTTATGGTACAATAAAAGCTACACTAATGGATGACATTATAAAACCATAAAAACCATAAAAATCATCAACGCCTAGGCTTGAAATCGAGAAGTCACTGGATCAGCGACCTTCACGACAGAAGACTCCTACCATTTCCCGAGAGAAATTGGTTTTGTTCGCACTATAGCAAAAAATATCAACATGTCTAGTTAAATTTATTTACTTTTTATATATTAAAAAAAAAACGACACTCTTATTGTACTATGACCAAATTAATCTAATTTAAGCAGGTAGTAGTAACACTAGAAATTTATTGCAATACGTTTTCTACACTACATTTTAAATTGATGAATTAAAAAAACATCCAAGTCACTTCGTATGTTTTGCATCTGAATTAGACAATATAAAAGCAACCTTGTTTTCAGACTCATTAGGGCTCTTGTTTATGGTGTCTACGTGACACACACACGGACGGTGATGAATGTTGTGTCGTGTGATATGTGGGTAGAATATAAAACTGTTAAATGTCCATCCTGGTTGCGCTTGCGCTTGAGTCATCGTACGAAAACACTGTGTGCCACTCGCATCCACCGCGTTCCCGCGACCTTTACAAGGTCGTTACTCCATCTTGTTAGAGGCCTACCGACAGCTCGTCTCCTGGTTCGCAGACGCCACTCTAGAACTTGCTGGTCCCATCGGCCATCAGTCCTGCTAGTAATGTGCCCCGCCCACTGCCACGTAAGGGCAAAATCATTTAATTATAAATTGCGAAATACTAAATTGGTCATTTGGCCGTGGTTTAGGGAAAAGGATCCAATCCACGAAACAATCGAAACATGAGTTAAGTATACCTGACTGGTCCTTAGGGTGTATATTTTCATCCAGCAAAAACACGCCTCTCTACAGTTATAGTGTCTCCTTATTTTCTATTCGTTTGCTAGAAACAGAATCGAGCCGCCATCTCAACAAAAAGTGTATTTTTAGGAATTATACACACTGCAAACGTATACTATAAATAAATAAATAAATAAATATCTTGGGACATTTCACACATATTGACCTAGCCCCAAACTAAGCAATGCTTGTATTATGGGTGCCAGACAACGATATAAATACTTATATAGAGAAAATACATACATATATAAATACTAAACTAAACATCCATGACTCGAGTACAAACATTCGTGCTCATCACACGAAATTTTGCCCCTAGCGGGATTCGAACCCGCGCCCGTCGGGACAGAAGGCAGGGTCACTACCAACTGGACCAATCCGGTCGTCAACTATATCGGACTCTTTTGATCATTATATTATTTGAAGTGTTGAATATTTATTCTATTTAGTATGTGTTCATAGTCTTCTCGTGATTTATACACACGTTGGTAGAATACAGATTATAAAACGACTTTTTAATAATATGCAAACTTTCATTATCTTCGCGAGATAATCACGCAAACCATAATAAAAATTACATCGAAACAAAATCAAATGTTCTGACTAGATCTAGTAGTAATTGAGCACAAATAATAAACAATATAAAACAACAAAACTACAATAAACATAAAGAAGTATGTATGTAGTTGATGCACTGTTTAGTAAAATGAATGATGCATTAAAGATATGTGTACCGCAATTAATATCATGTAAACAGGTAGAGTGCCGCAACAATGGGCCAGAGCACTTTGTGCAACGACTGATGCCATGACAGATTGCGTCGAAGCACGATCACTTACTGGCATAGAAAGCAGCAAATTTGCTTAGGTTCTTTGGTTTACTGCTTTAGCGTGCAGAACAAAGTATACAGCTCGTTTCACTTCGTTGACAAGTTTTTAAATTTTGCAATATCACACAGAGACAAACTATAATTCATATTGTGATTTTATTTTGACATTAACTATAAATGTCTCTTCATTACGAGTACTATCTATTCATTAAATAGATAAACACCTATTAAAATGTTGGTGATGAGACCTTCATAGTAACGAGTTCACCTAAGACGACATCGGCTTTACAAGGAAATATTCCGATTTACAGACAAATGTTCCCACAAATGAAGTTCCGCGTATCCGGATTGGACGCGAAGGCAAAATACATCCTCCTTCTGGACATCGTCGCAGCAGACGACTACAGATATAAGTTCCACAACAGGTAGCTTGCCTGGTCATCCATTGCCTGCTGGGACTCATGCCCATCATGTCCTCACCCTCAATGCCCACCAATGTACGCCACCGAGAATTTGGCGTCACACATGCCAGATTGTCGGAGCTATGAATTGATGTCAATGTCGATTGGAGACATTTAAATGTACAGCTTGTTTTCATTTAGCTTGTGGTCCCCACGCTGCGCACTAGTTCCCACCTAATCACCAATTTCGATGCGTTTCTTAATTGCGAACGAACAATTTGTTACGAAGCAAGCTTAATTTTAAGGGCAACGACATGTACGACAAGTGAGCACCGCTCCAAATCGTCCGGCGATTAAGGATTCAACTCACATCAGATGGGTAATATCATTAAAATATCTTTGTCTCAAACACCGCGGCGGTGATGTAAAAAGCGGGCGGGCGACACCAGAGGTGAGAAATACCGGCGCGACTCGTAGTGTTCTACTAAATTAATCGAAATTGGGACTAAACGAGGCGACAATCGCGCCGGTAGATCTCGTTAGTGTAAAAAAAAAAAACAAAGAATCTTCCGGGTTAACTTTCTATGTTGGGGATGCGTTAGGAGGCACCCGAGCGCCAGATCGATAATCATCGTAAATGATCGTGTACATTGTTTGATTCCCGATGACGAGAGGAGATAACGACGGCCGTCCGCTTTATGTCCGGCCGCCGATCGACGGCCAATATCAAAACCGCCGACACGCTGGTTTGGCAACATCAAGATTCGGCCGATAAACTCACATTTAATATCCGTTAATTAATACGACCCGGGCATTCCGGCCGAATATGCGACTGTGATTCAGCCGTAAACCGATATCGACGCCGACAAAAGCCTCCAGCTGCCTAACTCGGCTAATATGCTCATAAATTATCAGAAATCTGTAAGGTTCATCGATTAATTCACCATTACGGATCACGGCTGTACGTTTCCGAACTCCATTCGATACATCAAGAGACAACTTTTTTACTAGCTACGGACGTCGTGTTTTGAGTTAGGTACGCGTTCTCGTTTGGTACTGCATTTACTCACGTCTGATGGTCACGATGTTTCGCGACGGCATAAAACCACACAATGGGCGCGTACCTTGCCATCTTTGGCCGCATGTGGCGGAAACACGGCCTTTTTGTTTGTAGCAAATACTTGGTGACACCTCATTTCGCCTCGCCATTGATTAGACTTGCGCCGATACGTGAGCACCAAATAGAGGACAAAAGATCGCGCTTTGTTTCGTGAACTAGCCTCAGCCGGGCTGCTTCACGAACTGCCTTAGATATCCAATTGAACGAAATAAAACGTAATTAGCGCGGGACAAGATCACAAGCTAAATTGGCCGATTCTCGGTGCTAAAAGGACGTAAAAAGTGAAACTAGTCCGGCGGCATGTCACACAATCGACGTGATGTCAAATCGTTGTCGCAAAGAACGAGTCCCAATCCATGTTTTTCTCTCGTATTGCTTGCAGACGTATGTTTCCTGCCTACAAAGTTCGCGTTTCTGGTCTTGATAAAAAAGCAAAGTACATTTTGCTAATGGACATCGTAGCTGCCGACGATTGCAGATACAAATTCCACAACAGGTATAAATAAAGAACAGATGAAGGAATTAAATTAAAATAAGAGTTTAGTGGTAGCGATTGTGTCGGGTGGCCGCTTACCGGTCGAGTTAGCTGGTCTTATTTTAAAGTAATTCGTTATATTGAAAACAAAAGGCAAGAAGCATGCGTATTTATGTACTGATGTGAACCGATAGGGGATCTGCCCGGTGTACTGAACCTATTATCCGACTCAGCCCGCGGCTCCGGGGAAACATCGCTGTTCCGAAATTCGTTCATTGATTCGTTAACAAGGTGGAGTTTTTAAATTTTTTACCAAAGGAAGCTTGCGCGTGAAGTTCTCGGCACCCTAAATTTAAAACCATATATCTTCAGCAATCAAGTCAACATTTGTGTACTGTTGCTGTTCACCGCAAACTTATTTATGGTAACGTCATTTTTTATTCCGTTGTACGCAGATCTCTTTTCACTCACATTATGTTTCATGCATTGTTTATTGTTGTTCTATTATGCTCGTTAGTTGCCTGTTTATTGCCATTTAATAGCCGCATTATGAGGGTTTGGGCATATGGCGTGTCTATTATGTAGGTAGATTTATACAAATGTTTGTTAATGCATGCGGTGATGTGACGGCAACCTTGTTTTAGTTACCACCTCCAATTGCTCATGCTTAAACACAAGATTATAGATAGTATAGCAATATTAATAACTACATGGATTGTACCGTAATATTGCTAATTATAATCGACCACCTGCCTGCATGCTCTCATTAATACGCCCTTTTAATAAATAATTAATTAAACGAACTCTTAACCATATCTAGGAATCTGACAGTTTTTATTGCCTATAAGAAATTCCCTAAGTTATTGTTCTCGTTATTTGATTAACATCACTCACAGAGTCACGTAGAATCAGCGATACTGTTTTTGTTTCTTGGCGAAGCTATATGTTTTTTTCGTTTGTTTTCGGAGTCGATGGATGGTCGCTGGCAAAGCAGACCCGGAGATGCCCAAGAGGATGTACATCCACCCAGACTCGCCGTCGACGGGCGAGCAGTGGATGCAGAAAGTGGTCTCCTTCCACAAGCTGAAGCTGACCAACAACATTAGTGACAAACATGGATTCGTGAGTACCGACTTTTCTTAAAGGCTTTGATTTCGGTGGGTTTCTTTCTAAATTAGCATTAGAAATCCGCTTACATGCCCGCTGATTTTACAACATACTCGATTTTACTGAGTGTGTTTCTCAATCGGTAGCAGACAAGCAGGAGGCGTTTAGTCTTGCGTTGCAAAATCACACGGTGTTCCTTAAACCTACCGTAGTCCATAAACTACAAAGATCCCACCGATATCAAAACCCACCGCTTCTGTATTGTGTAATGCATTATCCTTGTCATTGCTTTTATTATTTCGATCAACAAAACCTCAAGATTCAATAATGGTGCTCATGTCAAAACTTAAATTCTGCAAAAAACGTCCCAAAAAGTAGCAGTCGGTCGAGAGGTTGTATTTTTTTGTTTGGGGCAAAAAGTTTATAATGTGGGTGATATTATAATTAAAAAGAGGATCGTGGGTAGGACCCCTGTCGCCGGCCAGCGGGGGAGCATTGTGCCCTTTACGGTTATTACGGCTATTTACTTTGGGCACCCATCAACTCGGCTCTTTAGTAAATTTCAATGCCGATAGATCAGTGTTGAGCGCACATTTCAACAGCCGTTACAAATTGGGACTACTTCAACTTATAATCGTGTTTTTTCATGTATAAATATTTGTACGATTTCAAAAGGCTTTTTTGTGTTATCGTCAGAAAAGGCTGTCAGGATTTTGACCACGTTCGTCGAAATTAGGAACGCCAAAACTTAATTAAGAGTCTGATTTGATACGAGAGTCGAGACCCACCCGAGAACCCATTCCATTTGGCTATTGGGAGAAAAAATGCAAAAGTTCAGTTTCAATTTCAAGAACGCTACCGAAGAAAGCGGTTCCTTAAGAAACATAATACACTTGAGCGCATTTACACGGCCGCGATTCAATCATAGATAAGACGATTGTTTTTTTTTCGTTGTGTTTTTTTTTCTTTTTCCGTGTCAGGTCTTTTGTCTTTGACGAGGGACGGAGGTAATTGGAATAACGACGGTCGCCGCGAGGAATGCGTAGAATTTTGACAACAGCTGACTTGATACGTTATTTTTTTTTATTCCGAGCGACGGGTTATTAATTTTAATGTCACTGAATGAGAAGCAGTAATAGTTATACAGTGTTTAACACTGGAATAAATTGCAAAGCAGATGCGCTTCAGTGCTTTATTTATCGCATTATAATAGAGAACATGCAACGATGCATTTTAATACTAGTTTAGATTCAGCACGCTACAACGTGAACATCCATTTTCTTGAGTTGTTTAATCGATCCTTAATAAAGATGTTGTGGTTTGAAAATGCTGACATGTCGTTTACTGTTTACGTAACCATACATTATATAACGTTATTTACGCGTATTACTGAGTATACTAGGCTCTCCTTTTTGTGAGAAATGATAGTGAAGAAATATTGTAGTCCGACAATTCTATCAATATAAATATGTTGATAGTTGATAAGTTATGCTCCTTGACAAATACTTAACGTTTAGAGTCACACAATACTTACTACAATACTTCGTAGTAAACGTGAAAGTTGAAATTATGCTTATTTATAAGCCTATGGCCTAGTAATAATATTACTACGCTGCGTTCAAAGATACGTAGTAGATAATCAATAAGAAATACTTTTCAGTGAAAGTCCTCCATTATACATAGTAGGTAAAATTCAGTAATTCGTGAACGACGTGTGTTTACTATGGCCATATTTAGAGCCAATTTTCAATACTACATATTCATTATTGAGGATTGATCGTCGATCGATTTGATTTTGATGGATCAAATGGCGCGGGACAGGTTTTTCAGGGCCCCGTGCCATGTCGATTGGTTGTCCACAGAGTCGGTTTGCGGACGATAATTTTACATGATAACGTTACGCTTAGGCCGATAGAGAGGCACCTATCGCTTGTTCCACGCTCTCGCTTGCACAATAACGTTACTATTGCGTCATGTCATGTTGTTTCGTGCGCGCAGCCGGCGTTCATTGATTTATAATGTCCCAAGATATTATTATTATTGTTATACATTAAACTCATAACACACATAATGTAAGAAGAAGAAGAAGATTTTTATTTGCAAAGAATAAGTTATTACATAATATGTCATTAGGTGCCATGGAGACAATAAGTAGCTTATTCTGCTATATATTAAATGGCATGCAAATGTTTTAAGAATAATAAAATTAATATAAAGAGTCTTTGATGAAGAAATCCTTTAAATTATAATAACTTTTTTCAAGCAATATACTTGTTAACTTATTTTTAAATTGGTTGAAAGGCAGTTCCTGTATACATTTCGGCAGTCTGTTAAATAGTTTCATGCACATAGCAAAGCAATGAAAGTAAGTACTTACCTACTCTTTGTCATGTTTCATATTATTATGGAGAATAAACGAATTTGTATTTGTATGTCTCTTTCCCGTCAAATCGTAAAATGAACAAAACATTAACCGAAACGAATGACATTGATTAAAAGATTTGTTCCGTAATTGCTTAATCTATCGCGTGGCTTGTTGAATAATTGATACGATGAGAAATTCGTTAGTGTACTTGCGCGGGAATGGATTGAACAGAAAATTCTCAAATAAGATTACAAAGATATATATTATTAGGTAGTTATGAAATGTCATTGCCATTTCTGAAAATGAATTTTCTGTATCTGGGTCTGTTATGAAATCATCAACTTAGTCATCAACAATATATTTTATTTAGTGGGCCCAGTAGGTATACCGAAGCAATTCAGCATCGGTTTGATTTTATGACTCGCATAAAGGCCTTTCCTAATTAGACCATGTGGACAATAAAAAATGGATAAGTACAATCTGAATCTTGAATCAAAAGACTATAAAAAATAGAAAGAATTGGATTCGAACCAACTCTGTCTGCATATTAGTAATCAAAGAAGTCTTTGAAAAATCTAAAAGAAGTGGGCCTAGATTAGATCCTTGCGGTAAACCTCAATTATCTTTATGAAAACTTCCATTTAATAACCACAAGACGTAAGATATTGGCTGTATTTGAGACTTATTACTTCGGTGTTTTCTAAGGTTACGGTAATACCTAATAAATAAATTAAATAAATTGGCAAAACTGAGGTCTCTGAAACGTCGAATGTCACAGTGACATTGACACTATTGTATGGAATGATGAAACGTTTACACTTTACATTTACAGCCACCATCTGCAGATAGTGGCGCCAACTAATAAGCGAATACGGTAGCCTTCATTAAGTTGTGCAAGGTCTTTGGCAAACTCTAGCGTTATTAGTGGTGCCAAGAGTGGACGCCGCCACTTTATTTTATACTGTTGTAAATTTGGTGCGTTGCCGATGCTGTTGTTTTAACTTCGAATGCTTTATTACACCTACTTAAATGTCTAGACGTGTTTTATACAAAGAAAAAAAAAACGATTGATAAACGCTAATGAGATTTAAAAATAGAAATATCTTTGCCAGTTTGTGAAAGCATCCATTGTCAATGATCGTGAAATTATGAGGTAAAGAATTAACGAACGTCAGGGATGCGATTAAAAAGTTTTAAAACATATATTTTAAATCGATAACAATGTAATATAACAATGTGAGTAAGGGTCATGGTTCACCACATCATGTAATTCTTTACATACCTATTTAATTTCTATGCATTATGTGACCCTAAACGTTTTTATCGTAAAGGTATCCTAGATACGAGTTGGTTGACTGACATTACGCAAACACAATCGCGACTACTTATATAAAAAGAACTTGCATAAATGATCCATCTTTATTTTAACGATATGTAAAAATACGATTGTTGCTCATGTTTTTATTAAGCAATCATTTTACATTGTTCGTAAATCAAACCAAAACCGGCATTTCAGTCCCAATTATACATATAGATATCGAGGGTTTAGTATCAATTATCAGGTACGAATGGGCGTGAAATCCTATTGAAGAGAGCCGGCTCTAATCGTTGCCGGTTTACCGGAATCTTGAAGTGCCGGGGCCTGACCGGGAATTCTTACGGTGATACAGAGGATGGGAATCTTTGACTCTGTTGCTAAAGACCGAAAAACTGTTGCTCGACTCTAAGACACTAGGGCAGGGTTTCTAAAATGTCGGAATGCAACGAGATTTTGAGACTGTTTTCAGACGCAAAAGCACACTCCAAAAATTTTAGTCTCTTAGGACACGCCCAGAACGGTAATAGTACATTATTGCAGAGGCCGCCAAGTAGCGCATTGCCGGACGAGTCAGTTAGAAGGCTGAGCGAAGCGAAGCCTTCTATTAGTACGAGTCCGGAAATCGCAATTGCGGCCGAGGTATATATAATGCTTTTCTCAAACAGCGAGGAAATACGTAAGGTCAGTCGGGGCAAGTGCGCCAGGATGGGGTAAGTGCGCCTAACATAAATATATCGAAACCTATAAATATTACTCAACTAGTAGTTGGCTGTTTACAAGGCATAGGGGCGAAATAAATTTAGGCGCACTTACCCCACATCAGTATTTACTACTTCCATGATCGTGGATGATTTGGCCATGGAAGTTGTACTTATTACCTCCATGGATTTGTCAGTTTCGGGGCAAGTGCGCCAGGATGGGGTAAGTGCGCCTAACATAAATATATCGAAACCTATAAATATTAGTCAACTAGTAGTTGGCTGTTTACAAGGCATAGGGGCAAAATAAATTTAGGAGCACTTACCCCACATCAGTACTACTTCCATGATCGTGGATGATTTGGCCATGGAAGTTGTACTTATTACCTCCATGGATTTGTCAGTTTCTCTACAGAGGTGTCTCAAATAGCAAGCGAATTAAAAAAAAACACACACGACAATAATGTTTTTGCTGGCCAAGGCCGGCAATGGACAGCCTCGCGTCTTCTTTTTTTGAAAGTAACACGAACATTTCCGAGCATGTTTGAGAAAAATAGTTTTCCATCTCCGTTCCCAAGAGAATAATGCCTACTTTATGTAAGTTTAGCTTAGGTAAGTATAATACTATAACATTGCAAAGGGTACAAGAGTTAATGTAGGTATGTTAGAGAAAAGATTGCGGCTTTACACAGTTCGACAATAAATAAATTTTACTTCAACTTCTTTAAGAAACATTTGTGTAAACCAACATGGAGGCCAATCTTAATAAATAAACTATTCCAGGCAATGTGATATAAGTACTATTCGTTCGTCATAATCATAATCAAGCTAAATAAGCTTAAACGAATAGTACTTATAATTTTATAAAGTTCGACACATGGATGAGTGTATCGACCACCTGCCAAATTCTCTAGCTAATTCGGTTTGAAGTAGCAATATTTAACGGAGTTACTCACTATCGATCGACTGGACTATGAGTAACTTTTAAATCGAAGGCAGTGTAAGCATACAAACGTTTTAAATGCGTCAAGATGGCGAGAACACCGTTTTAATTGTGAAGGGCTAATCCGAGCGCCTGATTCGGAGCGAGTCGACTCGGACAATGGGTCGAGACGACGCAGAATACAGCTGCGGCGGCAAAAAATACCTAATTGGAGTGTTGAACAGAACAAAAATGGAACAGCAGTTTTGCTTTCGAGGCACAGTAGCTTCATACTATTTTGTGATTTTTTTGTTGATAATAAGATTAATGTTGTTTTTAAGTAGGTAACTGAAGATACTTAAAATGATCCAATAGGTCAAGTTTTATCTGGTGTTAGCCGTTTCTTTGCTAAAGCTAATGAAATACTGTTTTTTTTTCTAACTTATTAAATTTATCAAGTAGCGTCGTAATAGCTATGTTTATAAATTCTTCGACGATCATAAACATCTCTAAAAACAACACAAAAGTTACTGAAAAGAAAACTTTTTATAAATATTGGAAACCTCTCATTTTCAACCATAATTTGCAGTTGTTATAGGTTGCAAGAGTTTATTTTACTAGGGCTTCAAGTTTTGTAACTACACCAAAGTTTGCTGGCGGTATTGGTTTCGTAAGAAAGACGCTCAAGTGTAAAAATATATTGAATACCTACCTACTTGTTAAAAGAATAAACATAAATAATAATAATTTTTTTTTGCGTTTTGCATTGCGAGTATTGCAAATTTTGCAACCAAATCGTGCGTTAACAAAGAACAAAACATCAAATTCTTCGTTTGCGTGTATGTATGTCATATTTTCAAAACAGTTTATCACTGTCTACATAAAGTGCATATTGATCTGATCCGTCATTAATCACTTCACTAATATTAAAAATATGAAAGTGTGTTTGTTTGTCCTTCCGTCACGTCGAAACGACTGGACCGATATGGATGAAATTTGGTATGGAGATAATTTGAAACCCTGGAAATAACATAGGATACTTTTTATCCCGATATGTCCACGGGAACGGGTTTTCTACGGGTCAAAGGTTTTTTACCTATATGTACATAGTATCATAACTATACCTATATGTATGTAGTATCATCGGGTAGGTACGCACATTTTAAGTCTACGCGAGACGAAGTTGCAAACGGCTAGTATTTGATATAGCTTCTTCCTCTCCTCTAAATTTAGCCATAACTTTAAAACCAGTTTCCAATTTTATTATGAAGTTGCAAAAGACTGTAAAAAAAGCCCAATGCCCAATACCCACGGAGAAGCAGTAAACAAATATATAAACGTGATACAAAGAGCGTCCCGGTGCGCTCGCTCAAGCAAGAAAGGGCATATGCCGTAATTTGTGTACAGTTATTGATCAAAAGACGGCCTTTCTAAGCCACCGGAGCGTCCTGCAGCGGATGGGGTTGCGATGGGGTGATAAAATCTCGTAAGTGAGAGCCATCTTCTTCGAAGGGCCTGGATTAATTATCGACTGGTGCGGTTGACGGGAGAGAATAGAGCCCTTGCGACGTTTCATTGGGCATTGCTCAGGGCACTCTATTAGGTACACCCTTGTAACGTAGGGGATATATTTCCGGTTATCTTTTTTCGCTTACCGTAACATGTTTCTTCTTCAGAAGATTGGGCATGATGTTAGGTTATGGAGTGCTCACGACACAAGATCATATCCAAAGACAAGACATTCAACTTCAAGGTTAACGTAAGGTGAATTTAGAACTGGAGTTTGATAGGAACAGGTGTGGAACTAAGTGAAGCCTTTGATTAGATCTGCATTTTTTTCTACATCAAGCTTAAAGTGCAAAACCCCAGAAGCTTACGAAAGCTCAATCCTTTCAAACACAAAAACTAATATATCGTAAGGAGCATCCAGGCAACAATAGGCTTTGTCGGCCGTCAGCAAAGGCTCTATGTCCTGGACAGTTGGAGTGTAAATTTAATCCTTTTTGCGTACTTGACTGCTTGCTTGAAGATTTTTTGAACATAATCTCCGTTGTAAGCATTGTGTACTTTTGAAGAAGTAAAAAATACTTCAAAGCATGTCCGCTTATACGTGCATCTTAGTTACGAGTATAATCGTCGAGTAAGTATGTTATTATTACTAATTTCGTTCGTCAGTAAGTAGGTATTTAGAACGTCTAAACACAATCTATCGTTCTGATGTTTCTGTAAAAAAATTGTTCGATTATTTCATTGGGACATAATTCCTGGAAGAAGTTTCTTGGTGGAGGTAGTAGGTACAGTATTTCTATGATTTTCCCATGTTTATCCAATTAATTATCCACTTGTTCCGTACAAACAACACAAAATTGCGACCGCAAATGAACGAAATAGGAAATTAATGTTTTCAAATTCGTACGTACTCTTTTCCTTGTCCTTTAAACTTTCAGTTTGAAAGTTAAACAACCCTGAAACTTGACCTTCACCTTAATTTTTGTTTACCAGTAACAAATCCAACTCAGGAGAAGTAAAGCACAAACACAATTAACAAATTCTTAGAAATAAAATGAAATAACCTATTTTACGGTCTAACCGCGGAAACTTATAACGCTAATCACGATCTCTGATAACCGAAACATAAAGGAAAGTCGTCAAAAACCAATTCACATGACCTACATAGTTCCTAACACTTTGCTATCAAACACGTAACGGAACATAAAAAGGAACGCATGGAACCATTAGTTTGGCTCCCCTGTTTAATAATAGGTGATTCTGCCCCCCCTTTACCATCCTAAGCATTGCCAGCGTATATTGAACTTAATTTCGAAGGTGCTAGAGTTGTTAGATTTGTCAGGGGTTCGAAACCTTTTGGTGATTTGAGTTCATGCGTGCTTCGCGCCCATCTCGGTGTGTTCTTCCCGGCGCCACTTGTGTTCACCCATTTTTATCGTCACGCTGGCAGTTCTGGTGAGTTGCGACGACGCAGGGAAGTAAGTCCTCAGTGACGGGTTTATAGGCACTTAAGGTGAAATAAAAACTTGGAGTGGTTTAAGTCAGCTTTATTTGCGTTGAAAAGTTTTTTTCGTGTTATAGTATTACTAGCCGATGCCCGCGAACTTCGTCCCGCGTAGACTTAGAATTTGTACCCGATGATACTATAAGTACAGTCGAGTTCATTAATATGTGTACACTTTTGGACCTTATTACAACGTGGTAAGGTGCAAAAGTGTGTATATATTGGCGAACTCGACTGTACATATAGACAGTTCTAGTTATAGAAGTATTGAAAAATTGGTTTGACCCGTTCCCGTGGAAATATCGGGATAAAAAGTATCCTATGCCCTATCCTGGGTCTCAAACTATCTCCATACCAAATTTCATCCAAATATGTCCACTTCCTCTCGTTGCGACGTGAAGGAAGGACAAACAAACAAACACACTTTCACATTTATAATATTAGTGTGGAAGTATGGATTTGAAGGCTGAACCTAGACATCATGCATTCATTAGGCAGTAAGTATGTAGGTAATTTTAAGATAAAAATTAATTATTTATATGCTATTAAATAATAAATTGATATAAGAATAGTTTCTTATTACGCATTTTAGTAATTTTTATAGTTTTACAAAATATTCTTATTAGAATCTATTTTTCCTTGAAACTCATATAAAAATATTGATTACGAATTGTCATATTACCACTAAATAAGATAGTGATCACATCGTAAAAATTAGTAGGTAAATATGTGGCTATTAAACCAAAGTAGTTATCGCCGGCCATCAAAATAGTTTCCGAGAACGCGAAAATACCTGTAGCCAAGAAGTATTTAATAGACACATCAAACCTCGAACTTTTCTGACGTCCTCCATAAAATCAGATCATTATTGGCCGCGTTCCGTTCCATTATTCTGAATTCGGATTCGAATATTCTTGTTCCATTTTTGAATGGGAACCGTCGCGAGACTCTAGTCGTTTGCATACATTTGGAGGTTATACTTGGAGTGTTGTTTTTCCAATTTTCTAACCGAAAATGGCGGCAGCTAGGGCTCGGTGCGACACGCATGTGCGACACGCGAGGGTGCCGGATTTTGAATTCAGAAATTATTGGCAGCGATGACTGTGTTAGCTGCCACGGTTTTTTTATTATTGGTTGCTTGGTGATTGGCTTCGTTCGGTTACTGCTTTAGCCAGTAATAAAATAAAAATGAAAAATTGTTTATTGTCAGCTGACATCCATATCTACTTTTGACTAACTTAGGGCCGGTTCCTATATCCACGTAACGCCTCGTTTTGCCTACGGACGGTTAAAATTTGACAGATTCTCTATGGAACAAATGTCAAAAATCAACCGTCCGTAGGCAAAACGAGGCGTTTCGTGGATATAGGAACCGGGCCTTAATGAACTATTTGAGTTAAACTATAATAGCTGCATACCTACCTATTGTCCATTGAATACCTATTTGTAGAGATTTGGAAAAGTATGTTCTACCTATTAGCTGTTTTAATTTAATGTCAGTATCACTATTACAAAAAAAACTTCTGTTTCTAATTTATTTACTCAATTCGTCTCTGGCGTGTAATATATTGCCATTTCGACACTCTAACCAACCTCAGGTGTCGGCTCTAGCGCCACACGCACCAAAAACAGAACTAAGTACATTAATAAATGTTCACACTGTTTCTTTGTGTGCACGTTATATCTAGGGGTGGGCTACCTACGTTTAAATAACAGACATTACAGAGCGAAACATTGTGATATCAGGCCCTAGTCTAAATGAAGCTGGCCGAAAATTCGCGAAAGCTTTCGAACCTTTCTGCTGAGGGCCATAGAGTCGACACGACACTAAATCTTGACATTGTACCTAAGATGATTAAGATGCTTACAATAGGAATAAAGATCTCACTTCGGCTCTAACAGTTCCTACCCAGAATCCTTTTATGGAGCGAGCTTCCTACTAAGCTGTTTCCAATGCATTACCAGATGAGGTTGTTGGCAACGTGTGAGTGATGCCTCAGTGTTCTCTTATATAACATCAGGAGGGCCGTATGCTTGTTTATCGTCATCAGTTGTAATAGCAAAAGTTAGGTAGGTAAACTTAGAAGGACAACCTTCAACCAAATTAATCGTACGCCCAAAATAAGTGTTAAATGTGATGATAGATGTCGCTGCTTGACTATGTATCCTGTATGAAGATTTGAAGCACCACCTGGATGTTGCTTGTATACCATTGACCTATGTATTATAAGTAAGGATTCACAATCAGCCGGAGAAAAATGGCCCGTCAAAACGGGTGCCCGAACAGTCGGCACCCGTTTGGTGCTCAGTAAATTTGACACTTAAATCTTATAGTGTTAGGTTTACTTTTGTATAAAATATTTTATCTTGACACATATTATAAAGAGCTCCATATATTTTGACATATTCTGATAGGCACTGTTCGTCCATAGGTTATTATAGGTCAGCTTTTATTTCGATGTATGCTGCAATATGTCAGTTTATATACCTTGTTTCTGGTTGTATAAAATATTTACTAGAACAAGTTTCTTTGAAAATACTCCTAATGCGTCGTGAGAAAACTAATTCCAATTAATTAAATCAACACAAACACTACCAGAGAGTCTAAAACGGCATCAGCGTGAAGTAATAGGCATATTTCAGACAAATTCCTTACTTAGATAGGATAGGCTTCATGTTTCATCATGCGTACATAATATCAGGAAAGGAATTATTTCCCGTCTTGTTTTTTCCAGAAAGTGTCAACTTGGATATTTTCAAATTAAGAGCTAAATCTAAGGCTTTTATTATTACGAGTAGGACGACCTCACGTTTGAGATCGCAAAGAAGGTTTATGTCCAAAAGTGGGACGACAAATATTATAAATGTGAAAGTGTGATTATTTGTTTGTTTGTTTATCCTTCCTTCACGTCGCAACGACTGGACCGATTTGGATGGGTATGGAGCTGGTTTGAGACCCGACGAGTAAGGGCCTTTTCACACTTGAGCGATTTGCCAGCGATTTCTATACAAATCTCGATCGCGGCGATCACGCCGCGAGATCGCCGCGTTCGAGTTTTGTATAGAAATCGCTGGCAAATCGCTTGCAAATCGCTCAAGTGTGCTCGCGCTGTAACATAGGCCACTTGTTATGGTATTTCCACGGCAACGGTTTTTCAACACTTCTATAACTAAAAAGCATCTATATGTACCTACCTATCATCGGGTAAAGGCAAATTCTAAGTCTACGCGGGACCAAGTCGCGGGCAAACGGCAAGTAATAAAATAATATATGAATGTTATGGTTGGCTGCTAGTTGCTAATATTGCCTGTTCAGTATCTATCTACATGTTAGCTAAGATTGTAACAACAGCAACAACAAATACTCTTTATTAAACACCATATATAAAACACGGGACATACAAAAAGGATTGCTACTACTACTACTACTATTACAGCCTATTTGCGTCCCACTGCTGGGCACAGGCCTCCTCTCATCACGAGAGGGTTTGGGCTATAGGGCTATAGGGTTTGGGTGTGGGGACTATAGTCCCCACGCGGGCCAAGTGCGGATTGGGGACTTCACACACATCTTTGAATTACTTCGCAAATGCGTGCAGGTTTCCTCACGATGTTTTCCTTCACCGAAAAGCTCAGTGGTAAATTCAAATTGAATTTCGCACATAAGTAAACTTAGAGGTGCGAGCCGGGATCGAACCCGCGACCCTCCGCATGAGAGGCGGAAAAGGATTGCTATTACCCGGAATTTAACTCAAAGTCAAAAGTTATCTTTTTTTGTATTCGACTGTGAGGTAAACACCGCAGTCTCGGACACATACATACATACATACATCCATAATATCACGCCTTTTTCCCATAGGGGTAGGCAGAGACCACTTCTTTCCATTTGCTACGACTCTTGCATACTTCTCTCGCTTCTTCAACTTTCATCCCGTTCCGCATACATGCTCGTCGGTTTAAAGTACTTTTGACCTGGCCTTTAATCAGATTGTCCTGAATTTGATCCAAGAACATTCGCCTCGGTCTTCCTCTTCCAGCACCTCCATTCACACTAGCCATATAAATACTTTTTGTCAGTCTTCTCTCATTCATCCTTTCCATATGACCAAACCAATATAGCATACCTTTTTCTATTTTTGTCACTACATCCTCTTTCACACCACACCGCTCCCTTATCACGCTATTCCTTACCCTATCACTCAATTTAACATTTGCAATATTACACACTTATCTATAGTCAATTTTGTTGCTTGTCTGTTAGTCAATGTTGATAGAGTTATGGAAGTATTGAAAAAAAGTTGTTTTGATATGTGGAAAACCCGTTCCAGTTGAAATATCGGGATAAAAATTATCCTATGTATCCAGGGTCTCAGGCAATATCCATTCCAAACTTCATAAAAATCGGTCCAGCCGTTTTTACGTGAAGGAACGATAAAGAAACAAACATTCACACGTTCACATTTATAAGTATGGATAAAAGAGACAAAAATGTTTATAAAAGAAGATGAGAGGCAAAATCGCCGATAGATACTCGAAATCGGACCTGATCAAACAGAACCAAGTGCAAATTGCAAATATTTGGCGCAAACAATGTCCGCAGAACGCTGTAAGTATCGTTTGACACTTGGGGTAGGAAACGTTAAGTGGATTAAGAGGGTTGTTTCTCCGTTTGGAGCGATTATAATAAATATTGCCGTTCATGTGTGCCTTTTAGAAAACTACCTCAACAGTACACTTTGAAAAAGTTGTAAAAACATTTGATGCCAAATGATGCATTTCTTAACCGACTTCATCGTGTCAAAATAGAGGGCATTTTTATTTAATCTTGTACCCCAATTAGTGTAAAGTCAGAAAAAAATTAAGACCGTGTCAGTTTTGTGACCATCATTAATCATTAAGTTTAATGGAATTATACATTTTCATATGATTTATAAATTGCTTAATGAATAACCTTTAAAAAACATCGAGAAAATAGTTTGCTTTCATATGAATTTCGTTCTTAATTGTGGTCACAAAACTGAGGCGGTCTTGATTTTTTTCTAACATTTTCACTAGTTGGGGTACAAGATTTAGTAAAAATGCGATATATTAAAAAAGGTACCTCTACCTATAAGTTTTCTTGGCCCGAAGAAGTTTAAGTACAAGAACACTGATTGTCCGAGCAAATGCCTACATTGTTTATTTCTTATACGTAGCCATTTCCAATATTACCACTGACTGAATGGAAAACCAGGAGATATATATATCTGTATAATATGTAAAGCTATGTCAACACGACATGGTTCGCGGAACTAAACTAGCCATGGTGCGTCGGAATCCGAAGGTTGGCTTCGAGGAAACCAGTGCGGGGATAGATTTTCTGAATAAATAAAATTACTCGTAACTTGAAGTCTACAGCTTTATATTTTGCATTAGATTGATCTTACAAGACCTTAGTCTATATTTGACATGTCGTCAAAGTAGTACTATTAATTATTCTGTGATGTCGTATGACATTCGTTTAATATTTTCAGCCAGTAGGACTACTTTTCCTATTGGCTGAAAATAATAAACGAATGTCATAAGTACTCGACTATGTATAATTTAGCCAACCAAAATAGAAATAAAAACATTACTTCATCTAATCATAATCAATCAATCTTGCAAAGACTTCATCGCGTCGATTCCATATGGCCTAGTTTTTCGGCAAAATTGGCGCTTACGTCATCCTTTGACGTATGACGAGCATCAGACCATCGCTCCCCGCCTTATTTGCATGAAAACACCGTAAAACTGTCGCAGTTGACATACTATTAGCCGATATGACAGTGTTCGCAGGGTTGCCAGTATTTTTAAAGTTGCAACGAAAGTTTTTTTTCTTTTTGTATAGTGTATCTGGCCAGTTACATTATCAGTGCTGAGGTGTAGGTGTTGAGGTTGTTCAATTCGGAATTCGAAATACAAATGTTCTGAGGCTTGGCTTTAATCCTTTACCTTATTGATGAAATCACATTATTTCTCACTTCATAAGATGAAAAAGTTGAAGATGTTTGCGACAACTAAATTCCCTAGGAAGACTGATTAGGTAGTACCGTGATGGAAAAAAATCCAACTTATCTTTTTGAAGCGTCAAAAAACATTTCACATTCGCAAAGATCTTAAGAATTCCAATTTCATCGCATCACGTGACTCCCGAATTTCTCACTTCACAATAACAATATCTCGAATAAAAGAAATTCTTCATTCGGCATTATTTTTATGAGGGTAGGGTAACGGAACGGTGTCGGTATTTTCGTATCGCGATCACACCTGCTCCTTCAGTCGTGAAAACGCCAATTTTAGCATTTTCCGCATACTTGTGTTTGATGTACTAGTGTCTAAGTGTGCGGGCAACTACAGTTACGTTTACCCTATAAAGTGGCATGGCGAATACTTTGTGCTTTCAAGTTTTTCGATGAGATAGGAAGCGATGCGTGTTTATATGTCAGTTTGACGGTCACAGTTTGTAAGTAATTTTTTAGATTACGAGTATAGGTAGGTAGAGGAAATTATGGTTCGTTTAAATTCTAACTCCGACTTCGACTCTGTTCCGATATTTAAAATAGATACAATTCTATTCAACTGGTTAAATGTTGATTGTAAGGCACAAATGTCAAATTATAACCGTTCTATCTCCACGTCCACGTGCCTCTTGCTGTCAATTATATTCGCTTTGGAAAGTATAGTAGTATAGTATAGATGAAAGTTGTAACTCATTTTATGTAACAAATAACATTAATAATTATGTTCGTCTAACTTTATTAAGTTAAAATTAAATAGGTAAAACAGTGCTACTGCTGTTTGGTGGCAAGTAATTTTCCAAAATACGCCTCAATCAAAACAAGCGTGTGGTTTACAAACCGTAAAACGCCTCTCGCTTTAAATTCAAACCGTTCTCATTACTGCTCTAGTATCGCGTGAAATATGTCCATGTTGGTACCGCCTCGAGGGCGTGTACTCGTAAGGATGGTAAGTGACAAATTGTCATGCCCGCGCCCGAAATGTCTGTAAAGACCTTTTGGAGGAAGGCTAGCGTAATTGATGGAGTTCAATCAAGGGGTTGGCTTCTGAGGTCCTTTAAGATCTCTAAGTTTAATTGAATCTGTGATCTAAGATATAAGAAATTTAAATGGAGTTGATTAAATTATAAACCCTTGTATTGTAACGCTGAACTTTGCGTTGGATTTTAAACTGACAACTGGGAGGTTTTATTAAATGGATTTGAATTTTTGATACCATAGACAATCGATCGCGCCCCGTTTACTTTTTCTTTTGTTTATCTGTGAACTACCTGACGTTCAACTAGGACCTGTCATTCAATGTCGTGTCGAAACAAATTCTGTCACATTACGCGTAATAAAAGTTATAGCCGCCGTAAATAATAATAGGAATACATGGCACTTTGACACGCAGTAAAAAGTTTCCACCATAAGGAACTGCTCTACATTTTATTGCTCCAGTACAAGTTAATGCACATGTTTTTTGTCAGAGTTTACTTTCGCATTTATAATATTAGTGTAGAGTTTGCCCTAGAAACTTCGCTTTTCTTTGACCTTACTGACTAATAGTATCTTTATTTTATCAAATAATATTGACAGATATAGTCAAAGTTCCATTTTAAATATTGTATTCACGCCAACGCGTTGAATTAAAAAGAACACCGCTCGTCAGCCAAAGACCGGTAGCTCTTTAATCCCGTTAAGATAAAAACTGGCCAGTAATGTTTTTAACAGCCCTTATAAAAAACGAATTAAACGGAGTAGCGTTCCGTGTTTCGGCACACACTGTAAAGTGACTGGAGATACGGCAGAACGCCATGGTGTCACCGCCTCGGTGGTCCGATTAAAAAGTTTGTACGTCAATTTATTGTTTATGGTTTACAATCGGGGCGAAAAGGGAGCCGATTTGAAAATAGGATGCGGACTTTCAATTAGGCGACATTCCTTTGTCTTTTTAAGTTAAGTAATACTTTATTATACAAAAAGATAAAATACAATGTACAGTTTACAATACAGGGACACGTACAAAGGCTTTTTTTTCTATGTGTTTTAGTACGATGTCTTATTCGGTTTTGTCAGTAACGAAATGTACTTATAGCTAAAACATATTTGACACTTGACACTGAATAATAATAAATGACTCAACATGCCTATTATTAATATATTTAGTATGAAATAATATAGTTTAAATAACTACCTAAATACAAAAGGACAATACAATTATCTTAAGGTTTATCATTCAATAGCGACTTATCGAAAGGCTTGTGTAAGTGTAGGTGTACAAATAGGTTGGGCGGCGTGTGTGGGGGACCTTAAGCCGCTGATAAGGCTCAATAAAAAATCGAATTTAAACACGTTATCGGCATATCGGAGGCTATTGGTGGGCTCTCGGAGAACAGCGAAGGCATGGAGCTGTCACAAACTTTATAGAATTACAAACACATTTGAAGTACCTAGTTAGTTATGTGTTTTGATTACATGTAATGTATGATTTTTCGTGCATATTGATTGACGAAAAGAGTTTGTAGTGAATTTGGCCTGAAAGTTCGGTGAGTGTAATCAGTCGCAAAAACAGCTTCAACAAATTTCCAAATTAGAAAAAATACAATCATATGGTCAAAATGAGTCTGTTAAAGGTTTAAAACAAATTTTAGGGGGAATGTGGGTTGGGGGAACATTTTAAATACAATGGAAAAGATGCAATGGTAAATTTTAGTGAACATTTACACCTAAATTATTAAGATCTTCATGTACCTAAAATTAAGTAAAATAAATAAATGAATGAATGAATGAAATAGGTACCACCGCCATCGTCTATTTTCAGAAGCGTACCGTAACCAATGCATTGCCGGCATCAAAAATGGAAATTGGAACTCGAATTACAGTTGACATTATGACCGTTAGATTCGAGTTTTAAAAGGGCCTACTCCATAGCTCCCATGTTCTTCGTCGGCGAGATGAAGGCCCGGCGATTGCGTTAAAACACTCATTTGTATTGTCACCGCCGCTAATGCGCCTGCGCTCCTGGTTGCGGCACCATTATGATGATAGCATACTGGAGTGGGTTATAAAGGGAATATAAATACTTCGGATTTGGGTTAGAATTTAGATTACCCTTACATGTAGTAATAAGTAGGGTTGTAGGTGTTTCTGAGGTTTTCTAATTTGAGAATTTGCTTTTAGTATATTGATATATAATATTGATTTTTTCTTTAGTCGTGCGGGAACCCGACGGATAAATTGCATCAGATTCGTGTAGAAAGAATGTTAAGCGAACATCCATTCCCAGTTTCATGTTCATAATAATTAAAATAATATCAGTAGGATTACCTACTTTCCATATCCATTCTTAGCAAGTCTTCGTGGTTCTCTGGTCCCCAAAATAATGTGATTGTAAAACATACCACATTCGAAAAAATTACCTCTAAGGTGGGAAAAAAGTATGAAAGTGATCCTTTATTTTCCTTCACCTATGCAATCATTTCCCACCAATTTTAATGTCAATTTATACAGTGTCAAGAAATTAAAGTGTTCTTACTAAAGAATGCTAAAACAATACTGAGCGCAAACAATTAACAAAAACGCATTTCCTCCGTAAAAACGAGCTTTAATCAAAGCCCGAAAATTTCACCGTAAAGCGTATTAATTAACTCTGTCTCTGAAGCTCGCAGAATTCCCGGTGTCTTCGAAACTTTGTTGCTGTCCCTTTCTCTCGAGTCAAGCTTGAGTTGAAAGAGCGAGATGACAATTGGGTCTCGGATTTCGCCTGTACTTTGACGATTGTGCGTTTATTAATTGAATGACGATATCAATGGTTGAATTCTCATGGCGGTTGTAAAGAGGTCTTGCGGCTTACAAATCGGCCTCCTTTGCGAGTTCAAAGACGCCGCAGCCGCAGGACAGATGTGCTAAAGCGATTGCTTCAGATGATTTAAAAATTTTGAACAAGGTTTAGTAATTTTACTTTAAGTTGTGATGGTTCGTGATATTGTGAACATTATCTTGGAGACTAAGATACGTTTTTCTTTCTTTCGTCTCTAATATAAAAAAATCAATTGCTTGTTTGGCTATAACTCAGAAACTGCATGTTCGCTACCGGAAAGATTACATAATAAAATGCATACATCCATTCAGTTTCTCCTTTACAATAGATATTAAGGATTCGATTTATGATCAACTCAAGAAATCACTTTTTCTAAAGTAAATGAAGATGATGCTTTGACCGAGTGGCCAAAATGCTTTCGTATGAATTTCGTATGTCCGGATTTTTTGCTGTTCACTTGAATTGAATTATATTGAGTTTACTTATTTTTTAATCAGAAACACACTTTATAACAATAAACTTTATTTTCTAAATGGAAACTAATATTCAACACGTCATAGCGAGCTCGCACGCCAACCGTCCTCTCTGACTGACACTTGGATAGTGAGGGGACACGTAAGGTACTTAACTGTCAAAATCGGCTCGTCTCGTAGGGTTGTGAAATCTGTTGCGATCTGTTGAAATCGATTCTTAACATTATTTGTCAATTCAGTTTTCTCTAACAGACTCTAGAGGTATTTCTATTTCATATCACAATTTCGCTATCTTCCTTATACAATCCGTTCAAGCACTTCAAAGAACCTTTGAGGTTCATAAAGTCATGGAATTATACGATATCGTATAAACTTATGCCCTTTCTTGTGTCTTCGACGGTTTGACAGAACCCGCATCACTGGATGCCCGCATACCTACGCACGCATACGTTTTGTTCTATAAATTTATTTTTAGAATGATTATGTTGTGGAGCGTTTTTTTAATTACCTATAGGTACCTAAGTGTTTACTGTGTTGTTAATTTTGTTGTTTTAGCTGCTCAGTATTTGCTGTTATCATAAAGGTACAATAGTTAGATATTTAAATAAACAAACGAACAAATTCGTTTATTTGTTTAGTGATAAAATCGAGCGCGTCGCGCCCTCAAACGTAACAGTTTGGCGAGTAAATAATTATTGTAATAAACGTGTATTTTCTTTTTGGAAAAAAAAATGAAAAATAAAATCTCCATATTAATGTGAAACATGCATTATGTTATTAGCTTAACAAATCACATAGGTAGGTACTTTGTAGTTTGACAGATAGGTATGTACTGCTGACTGTACAGTCAGGAACATTCCCGGTCTGCCACATTAATATGGAAAAAGGGTATGGGCACAGCTTTGCTGATTTCAAGCCCATCCGGCGTCAATATTGATGGCAATTATGATTCAGTTTTACAACAAACAGTGAATTAAATTATATCTAAATGTTGTCTTAAGTAAATGTGGAAATTTGTGCCCGATTTTTCAAGACTTTTGGAATGGTAATTAGCTTTTACATTAGACTAACATGTCTGGCCCCTATATTCTTACGGGATCTTTATTGGTACTCATCGAGTGAGAGGCTTATGATAAACTATAAATAAAAACCCTGAATGAATTAATTTGTACACTTATATTCTTGTAATTAAGTATAGCAAAACGTACCTATATATAGCAAACCGGTCATACGCTAACTGCATCTACTTATCTAATTCCCGCGACTTTGTCGAATAAACTTTTCGTCTTATTAAAATGCGTTGAACGTATTATGCTTTCTTGAATTTCGCCATGTAAGGTACCTAAGTACACATTTTCTCAAAATTTCATTTTTTTCGTCTTCAAATTGGTCTAATAGAAATGTTATAATTTGTAGTTATATAGAGCTTCTATCTGTTTCGTAGTTCTTTGGTGAAGTGATAAAAAAGCTATAAAACTGGTCAATACATCATTAGCCAGTTTAAGAGAGAGATTTATTGCTACTGATAAGGGAATAAATCTTAGGCTAACTAAACAAAAACACTGCTATTAAATCAAATGAATTCTGTGTTATTTATCAATATACTTTCCCACTAGCTTTTGCCCGCGACTTTGTCCGGAATTTGGTAATAGCGTTTCCGCGGGAACTGTGCGTTTTTTCGCGTTCAGTATCGTTTGATATACCTAGCCCCCTCTCAATTTGATGGTTTCTTTTAATTTTCAAGTTACAGACGCCACTACTTCTACAAACGTATTATTAGTATTTATAAAAACTTGTAATATAAACATCTGCTTTTCTCTCTTTTGTTTTCTTAGTTTGAATGTGTAGCATTTTTAAACATTTTTAAATTTCAAACATTTAATAATCACATAAGTCGTGAGGAAACCTGCACGCATCTGTGAAGTAATTCAAAGATGTGTGTGAAGTACCCAATCCGCACTGGGCCCGCGTGGGGACTATAGCCCAAACCCTCTCGTGATGAGAGGAGGCCTGTGCCCAGCAGTGGGACGCAAATAAGCTGTAGTAGTAGTAGTAGTAATCACATAAGTTACTTCAACGTATATATGCGTTTATATTCATGTCATTTACCTATTTGTTTTTAATTTACTATGGTTATATTTTCTGAGATTCAGCCATATGCCATTTTTAAAATTACCTAAACACTTGAACGCATTATTATGTGTAGACAGGGCTAAATAGACCATTTTTTTTTTACAGTTACGAGTAACTACGGTGTCTCATAACTTAATCGCCCAATCAAATCGAACATTCTAGAATTCCCAGGACCACCAGAAGCGAGTTATCTGACCGTTTAATTGCTCGGCGCAGGTTAATTGAGGCTTCGTCCTGCTCGAGATTAGCCGATAGACGATTTACGACCTACGACCGTGATGGCTCGTGACTTTCGATCGAGAACACCGCGTTACGCCGTGTGTGGTCATGTCGGGAAATGCCGCTATTGGTTCCAACCAATTCTTCTTTCTCCAGAAAGAAGGTTATTGAATAAGGAAAGTCATTTCTATGTGATCCAATAACTTATATCTTTTTATGCGAAATTTAATGAATTTATTTTCTTTACTGAAGGAAAATTTAGAAACAATCTGACTGATTTTCTAACAGTGTGCGGGATCTACCTAATACAAAATGTAGGTATAATATGCAGCTTTCAAGCGAGCGTAAGTGTTTTTATTCTTACTTACCCCAATTATGTGCGGCCAATCTCAAGCTCACATGGACACGAATTAGAATTGGACATTTCCACTGAGATTATTTTCTTTAATAAATTATTATAGTAAGTACTTACTACCTATACTCTTAGAAACTACTCTTAAAAAGCCGTGGTGGCCTAGTGGTTTGACCTAACGCCTCTCATGCCTCTCATGGTCGTGGGTTCAAATCCGGCTCGCACCTCTGAAATTATTTATGTGCGAAATTCAATTTGAATTCACCACTGAGCTTTTCGGTGAAGGAAAACATCGCGAGGAAACCTGCACGCATCTGCGAAGTAATTCAAGGATGTGTGTGAAGTCCCCAATCCGCACTGGGCCCGCGTGTGGAGGCTATAGCCCAAACCCTCTCGTGACGAGAGGAGGCCTGTGCCCAGCAGTGGGACGACATACCTACTCTTAGGAATTATTTCTTTCTTTTACTAAAATTCTTTATTATTTTGATAAAAACCTAAGTATGATCTTTTATCCTATTAAATATAATAAATATTCCGAATTCCGTTAACGATGAACAAAAATATGATACTCATAATTAGGTACGAGAGAGTTAACAACATTTACAACTTCCCCCAAAGGGATTAATAATAAAAACATCTCATAATGCTTCATATTTATTAAATAATAACAAAATGGCGGCGTTACGAGGCGTGACGTAATAACTTAAGCCCCTTTTACACTACACGGTTAATCCCGTTCTTTATGTTCACACCCTTAGTTTGGTCACCCTAGCTTTTATAATTGCTTCATGAATATGTGTTTTATAACAAAATAAAGAAGGTGTAAAGTTGAAAATGAAGCATGGAAGACAAATTATTGGATCTTTTTTCTGTAACTTACCTACTTATTATTAGTTGTTGAATAATTTGAAATGGGTTTTTGTTAGCGATTAAGCATAGGTATCCTCACGTCATGGGGAAACGATAAAATTGACATTTTACATGTTTTTTTGTAAATTATGTTTTGTTAGTTTAAATGAAATCACAATACTTAGTACATTACAGACCTAGGGTGGTGAATTCATAAAAGCCCCAGATTGCAGGTTTCTGTGGCCCGAACCGATGGTGAGGGCTATAAATATGCGATCTGGGGCTTTACGAATTACCACCCGTGGTTTGTCAAAAGTTTTACGTCTTGCCTTGGCCAAGAAGTGAGATTTTCTCTCCGCGTAGCGGGCAGAAAATCCCACTTTATGGCCAAGGTGATGTAAAATAATTTACTGTCGCCAGCTTCTATTCCTTACATTCAGTTACGTCTGAAAAAAACGCATGTTTTTTAGGGGCCATACAATGACGTCACATCAAAATCATAATTATCTTTACCACAACAGCCTATTTGCGTCCCACTGCTGGGCACAGGCCTCCTCTCATCACGAGAGGGTTTGGCGCTTTGGGCTATAGTCCCCACGCGGGCCCAGTGCGGATTGGAAACTAAATCATATGTCACTTCCTATTATAAGTACTTAAACTGATATTTAAAAATTACTTGTACACTTATCAATAGTCCGTGGTAGCCTAGTGGTTCGACCTACCGCCTCACATGCAGAGGGTTGGGGGTTCGAATCCGGCTCGCACCTCTGAAATTATTTATGTGCGAAATTCAATTTGAATATACCACAGAGCTTTTCGGTGAAGGATAACATCGTGAGGAAACCTGCACGCATCTGCGAAGTACCTAATTCAAGGATGTGTGTGAAGTCCCCAATCCGCACTGGGCCTGCGTGGGGACTATAGCCCAAACCCTCTCGTGATGAGAGGAGGCCTGTGCCCAGCAGTGGGCTGTAAATAGGCTGTTGTGGTTATCAATAGGTACCTACTTCATCAATCATAATCATTCTATTGTTGACCTAAATTCATTTGTCAAACGATCTTCCGTCAACCTACACCCCAATACAGCTTGATTTCGCGTATTGATGACCTATAAGTCGAAGATATATCGTATAGAGGTGACATACGGATACCTATAGCAGCGTGACACGATTTCATTGGCCGATGACGTCACAGGTCACGCCCCGCCGGTTTCAGTGTCCGGTCGGGTTAGAAGCCAATAGCTGCTCACCAGTTGGCACCGCTGTTCCTATGAGGTTGGCTGTCAGTGTCAAACTTGTCATACAATAGTGTCAATGTGACATTTGAAGATTCAGAGACCGAATTTAGCTTATGGACAGAGAATATTTAATACATACAGAATGGCCACGGAATCACCCGCCTGAATCTAGCCGGCGCGCAACTCGCGCCCAACCCGCCCTTACCGTCATTTGTTTCATCCGGAGATGGAGAGTGAATCACTGGCTCGCGTAGTTGGTACACACACATTTACAAATGTACAGACGTCCTCGCACGCACACAGACGTCCTCCCACGCAAACTATGACACTTCATTCGAATTGTGTTCGAAATCGTGCTTTTATAGACCATGTCCGCCCTGTGCTTATGATATGGCAATAACGTGCTAAATTGGCAACACTGCGCCTCATAGGAGTCAAGCGAGCGCTTCTAGCAACGAATTCAATCGCGGTGGCCCTTGTAGTCATGATCTTGTTGTAAAGTTGGGCGGTTCACGAGAGAATTGTACCTAAACCATTTCAAACACCATCGACCGGGTCGAACTAGAAATACAGGGTGGCCACTGGCCTGTAATACTGGAGAAAGAAAATGAAAGATGATTTCCATAGTTTTAGCAGTTACCTTGACCTGATCCTAATGCTCTCACAAGTGCTTAAAATCGGAGCTAAGGTACTTTGTAGTTTTTCTTCCTACTCCATTTCAACTTTGAAAAAGTATTTCAAGTAGAATTTTGCATGTTTTTTTCAGAACCTTCATCTCCTCTTTCAACTTTCAACATTTTGTTTTGCTCTCTTGTAAAATTTGTCGAATTTGCTAGTGGTAGGGCCTGGTGCTAGGTCCGTCCGGAGTGGTATCACCGTCTTTCCCGGCTAACCTGCCGCCAAATAGCAGTGCTCGCACTGTTGTGTTCCGGTAGGGGGTTAAGGCAGCATCTTAGGCCTCAGGGTAGGCAACGTATTCGATTCGGTTTCTTAATAGGAGATCATAGGATTTCGATGTCCATGGACCGCAGTGACCACTTACCATCAGGTGGGCTATGCGCTGGTTTGCCATACTACACCATACATACCATACCATATGACATGAAAAATAAATGAAAAAAGTGTCTTGATTTAGGCATACTCTACAGGCTTGAGTCTAGACTGTACCGTAGAAAGCGCACATTCCTGGGACCGCGCAGACCGGCCACCGTGCCCCGCATAATTGGTCCCTGGCGCCCGTCTGCTCATCTTGTTTGGTTCCTTTTTTAGCCCCAACGAGCGTTGTTTTTTCGACGCTTGTTGGTTTTGGAAATTAGCATGTCTTATTAGCATAACTGTCTGATAAGACTTGATTGCTGTTTTAACGGCATTTCATCTTACATTACTTCTGTACATACCCAATCTTGTTGCACTTAAAACAATGCTGGGCGTAAATCGCGGTAAATATTATTCTGCCGCAGTCAAACGAAATGACTTTAAAATATGAGTCTGCACTGGTCACCGAAATGTTAATATTGTTGTGGAGAATAACCACACAGGAAACCAAAAGGAGAATCGCTGGAGAATTTCTCAATAAGATGTGTTATGCGTGGGGCCGGCGCGGGCGCCGCCCCGCGGCGCTCCGGTGGCGCCTGTATCGATTATGACGCTGTCTCCTTCCACCGCGGGCGTGCATCTCGCTCGCCCGCGCGGGTGGCGCGCGTTGCTCTAAACGCTCGAACACAGCCCTCGCTTGTACCATTAATCTATTAAGGTCTCGTATGCAGCGATTTCTTTTTTCTCCGATAGAATTTGTTGTCGGTGAAAGGTTTCGGTTTTATGGCGCTTAATTAGCCTTTGGCCATATACGTCGCGGTTTATCGCGAGATCGCAGATTCGCTAGACGTCGTGACGGTGACGGGCCCGAGCATTATCGTGACAAAAGTTGGCTAACGGTCTCGGGCTCGGGTCGCGGTGGGAGCCGGCCGCCCTCGGCGCCGCGCGCGGGCGCCGCTCATTCATGTTTGTACAACTGAACTATAATTACGGGTTTCGGCCAGCTCCACTCTCGCGCCGATCCCGGCCTGATTAAGTTCTTGACATTATTATTATTTCGTCGTAAATCAAACGCGTTTATTGGTAGTGTCGTTAGGTTTGTTCGGTAGGCTTCGGGGAAGATTGCGTAATTTTTCGCAAGCCGGCATTAAGCAGCGTGCGACCGGCAATTCGCCGTAAACTGCGCTCGCTCACTTGTAAATTAAATTCTGATGTCGTAGTATTAAGCTGTAAAGCATCTGCGGGGATTAGGGGGTGGAGGCCTGCGGTTTTCGATCATTTTCTCGTGGCGCAAACCCGGGCTAACAATGGTTTGGTAATAGGTAATGGTGGTAATTATTCTGCAGATTCCTTAAAGCAGCTCACTGGTGTTTTGTACGGTTCGGAGCGCCTGCGCATTCTCCCGTACCTACCTCGTTAGGGTTTCATTGAGCGTCGAACGGGTTTGGCGATATGCAGTCGCGATAAGTGTGTATTATTCTGACAGCTGTATTAATACCGATTAACATCGATCATCGGTGTAATTTCCCCGGTCCGTCGCAGACCACTCAACATCCAGACACTTAATTGAAACTGCGTGATCCGATCGACAGATTCGTAGACAAAAATGTACTCCTGTGGTATGTCGACAATATAATTTGAAATTTTACTTACCAACTTACCTACTGTGGCGTCCTCCCAAATTTATTAGGTCAGTATAGCCATTAAATTTCAAACGCCAAACCGCTTGCAGGTGTTTTTTGTGAATCTATCGCCACCTGTTCTTAAATATTTTAAACAAAAAGTTATTTATTTCTGAGCTCAAACGAGGAAATGTTGATGACCGACACTTTGAATGAATGAATTGAATGATGTGCACTAAACGACTGCAACTCTCCAACCTGTTTTACTTCATAATTCAGCGAGACCACTTAAAACACAAACAAAATCACTCAAGAAAACAAATCGCTCCGAACATCCAAAACGTAAAGCACGTAAATCAAAGGTAAACCTTAAATGAGTCGAAATCGTCCAAAGTATTATTAAAGTAATTTAGCACTCTCTGGCTCTCGCCTGCTCTGTCGACTCTGTTTGTTTTGCAGGCGAGAACTTTGCTCAACCTATTATTACCGTCTCGTTATACTTTTTAACCAGCCAGTGGTGGCCAACACTCGGCCATAAAACTTCTTTAAAAAACCATGTTGATTTATGCCTATTATATCGTCGACGTAGATAACCTCAAATTGTAGTGTCGTTGAATTTAAAATCGTGGCGTATGGAATCAAATTTACGTAACAAATTGGATTGTGATTGTTCGTTTAAGTTTAACAACCGGACCTAAATAGTGTTTTTAACTCTAGCTGTATTTATTAGGCAATTATATCTACATTATTACGCTGCAATTAACGTACATCTCGGTTATCAGTTGTAACAAAACTACACTCACTACGTATAGTGTTATTATTCATAATGAGATCATAAAGCTTATCTATGCAAGGTGTAGAGAGAGATCTAAGCGGACGGCTGTTAACAAGTATCTACGCCATAAAAGAGCCAAAGGTTGGTAACGTGCGTTGTCCATATCAACTCGCTGACGCCGGCGGCGCGGGCGCAGGGCTCGTAAAAACGTGTTATTATTATTAATAATCTCACTTATTCAACTCACTTCGATGTTCAGCATCGGTTATTTCGCTATGGGGCTTTGATTCTTAGAAATTTGTGGGGACTTCAGACCCCCCTTGACGATTTACTGAGTTGAAACAAAGTTTAGGATTACATATTTAATTTAGTCAACTTAAAATGCAAATTAGTATCTAATTACCGCTTTATATGAAGGCTTGGTGCCAGGCGCGAATCCCGGGAGCTAGAGGATCACGAACTCCCTTAAATTGTCAAAAAAAAATCCTTTGTTTTAACAGGAATCCTCGTTTCCCGGATCCGCCCATGAGTGGTGCCCTTTCTACTAGTAATACTACTAAAGTTCATGTTTCTCCTTTCGTAGGAGCTCATCTATAGCCAAAGCCAACGGATGTTGTCAAAGTTGCTGTGGCCCAATCCAGCACCTAGTGCGCCCAGAGATCCCCACTCAGATCATTTGGTTAGTAGACATTTTGTTTTATTTTAAATCTATTATAAATAATAGTCGCAAAAAAATGTTGCGCGCCACTTCAAAACTGCCACATCTATTTTTAAAAGTTGCAGGAAAAGGCATGTAAGAAAGAATTGTATTGGAAAAAATACACGGGAAATTGAAAAATAAGAGAATTATTTCATTCATTGGTATAGACGTGCAATACCGGTGAGGGCAGCTAGTTTGGGATAACTTCTCTTCTTTTTAGATCCGCGAAGACAGACCGCTTACTCAGTCCGCGACTGTATCAATTTGTCACAGTTTGTACCTACATTGACGACTGTACGAAAAATAAATTGTACTAATCTATTCTTAGATAATGTAAAACGTATTTGTTAAAGGAAATTAGAAAATAATAGCCAAAGAATAACCGTCAAAACACGTCGTTTTCCGGTGACGCCTACTAAATAGAGGCTCGCGTTAACACACAAACTTCGGTCCCAAAAAAAAATTGATGATCCAAATCATAGCGGCAGATGTTAATGATTCTATTATTTATGGCCGGTGCTTGTCTACGTTTTTGTTTATTTTTTCTTGTTTATGCTCGTGATGGTTAGTCACCCGTGTTATTTTCCGTTTTTGGATAATTATCTATGTCATTTTTCTCTTTTATATTTGTTTTTAGTTACATTAGAGCTCCAAGCCCTCTCAATGCAATACCTAGAATAGTTAGAAGTTCTCACACAACGTAACATTTCCTAAACCAATATTTAATTTGATTTACGGTTGTTAAAAAAGACTTAATAATATTGAACAAGTTAACCACCTGTTTATGCTTCAGGCTAAATACGGATCAGCTATAAACATCAGTAAAAAGTAATTGATAGAGATACCATACTAGCACTTATTGGAAATTGAATCTGGTAACCATCTTATTGAATTGAAAAAAACATTATTCTGCGACTGTATATTTATTTTTCTATCAATCATCATTATTAATTTAAAAAATACCTACTGAACAAAAATAAGTATATCAAACTTATTGGATTTAGTTTAAATCTAGATATCCAGAGAAAAAAACACAGACATTTATATAGATAACTAGTACCAAATTCATCGTTGTTATTTAGGTACCTATAGTTTAGCTTACCTGTGTGCATATATGTTTATACTTTTAGCAAATTTCATTTTGTCCGCAAATAGCAACTTTTAGACAAAAAAAGAACAGTATAATATAATTTATGGGTAATGTAGTTGGGTCGTCGACTTTCCCTCAGGCATATCGCTTTTTCATGTCGATGGTATAGGCAAACGAGCGCACAGCCCACCTGTTGGTAAGTGGTCACTGCGGCCCGTGGACACCGAAATCCTTTGATCCCCCACTAAGAAACCATAAGATTTCGAATGCATTGCCAACCGGAGGCCTAAGATGGAATGCCTCTGTGCCAGAAATTTCTCCGGCTGCCTTAACCCCCTACCGGAACACAACAGTGCAGCACTGCTATTTCGCGGCAGGTTAGCGGGTAAGACGGTGGTACCACCCCGGACGGACCTAGTACCGGGCGCTGCCACTAGCAGATTGCTTTTTTAGCCGAAGAACGTTCACTGCTAGTGCTGGTTTCAATTTGAAACTAATATCAAAATTCTGAAATGAGTTTGGCTGTCCGTTATCTTTTCATACGTTTAAATCGCGCTGATTGAGATGAAATTTGCTGAAATCCCCTCGGCAACAGGAGGCCTGTGCCCAGCAGTGGGACGTAAAGAAGCTGTTGTGTGTGTGTGTGCGTGTGTGTGTGTGTTTTATTTTCTATTTAAGTATTTGAAAGTCTCATTTCCTCCCGAAGCAAAGACACCCTATTCTACAGCCTTAGGCGCCAGTGGTCATCACCCAAGGTGTCTGCAACCTAATTATATGGGAACACCTCAAACCCAAATATTTGGTGAACGCGCTGCACATAAATCAAAACCTTACTGCTTTATGATACGTCACTATTTTTAACAACTGCTCTTATGAAAAAAAGGGACTATTGGCGTTGATGAAGCAAGTTGAACTGTAGACGAACGTGTTAAAGGCGGTTTTAGTTTGAAAAGTTTTTTTTTAGAAAAAAGTCAAAAATGGGAATTGGCGTAAAAACGTAGTTAATTACAATATGATTAGGGGCCAGTCTCGAAAACTAACAAGCGTTTGTTTAATTAAGGTAATAAATAGTTATATTGTCGTTAGACAGCTGGTACTAATAGAATAATAGGTCTGTTTGTTTGTTTATTAGAATGACATCTGCGATCGTTAGCTTTTTTTCTTTCGAGATTCGGTTTTGGGCGAGAGCTATAATTTGGATGTAGCAGTAGGTAAGTAACATTATGTATTTGACATCCGGTTGCCGTTTCAGAGATCATTTTCTAGTTTACTATCTGATAAGTCGAATAGATAATACTTACCTGTTTTATATCAAACTAGCCGTTGCCCGCGTTCCACGTTGACTTATGGGCTAATTTCCTATACGTCTCCACAAGACGCCTGGTTTTGGCTACGGGCCATTTAAATTTGACAGATTGTCTATGGTGCAAAATTGCAAATGTCAAATTTTAGCCGTCCTTAGCCAAAACGGGACGTTTTGTGGATATACGTTACGTGTGGGTATACGTTTTGTGGAACTGGGCGTTAGAATATGTGTAACTGATGATGTGATGATACTATACTAGACGGCATATAGATTCCAAAAAAGTTACCAAAGATGGCCGAACGTCACTGTCACAAGTGTCATCGTCATTGTGACGTTCCAGATGTAACTAACCCATGCACATTAATAAAAATAGTTACATCGAAATTCTATGATCCCCCATTATGAAACCATAACATCTCGAATGCTCTCCAATTGAGCGACAATTTAGAGATGAAGTGACAATTTAGAGATGGTGGCCCATATCACCATGAAGTTTGGCATACGTGATTTGTTATCAATATTTTCAGGTGCATATCAAAAATATTTATAAATATGATATCCGATTTTAAAATAATCCAAATGTTGTTGAAACCTGAAGTATTACCACTGTAATTTGAACTTTTCTTCTACAAAACAGTTTCAACCAAATATCTGTAGGTGAAATTAATATTTACATTAAATTATTTATTTACGCGGTTGCATTTAATTTTATCTTTACAATCATACATAAATAAATTACGTATGTACATTATTTAGAAGAGTTAAAATATGCCGATTTAAGACCTTTTGTACTTAACAAAATGGTTGCAAAATAAATGATTATGATTATGAACCCGACTCCAATAAATATAAGCATGCTCTATAACCACTCTCTATAGCTACTCTGTAACTATAGTCTTAAATTTCACTAAAACATGAAAAAAAAATCAACTTTAAAATCTAGCTCATCAATCATAGAACCAATCAATTAGGTACCTCCCCTCACCCTCCCCTCACTCTCCCGTATCGCGATAACCTCACGGGATCTATCCTTAACACGAAATAACTTATATCACAGATATTGCATGAAATCACCCCTCTTTACAAAGAAAGCTCAAGCCAAAATAGACTTTAACACGTAGCTGTAAATTAACAATTTTACCTACCCGGGGCAAAAATAAGTTGTGCAGAGCAGCGTTGCTTACTTATATATGAGTCGAACAATTTTTTTTATCAACTTAAAATACTTAGTCTCTGTTTAAGCTGAGAATCGGCTTAATTGGTTTATGTCCCCGATAGATGTCGCTGTTACGGGCACGTCGATTTTCTACATCGCGCTATCGTTGTGTTTACTTAGATTCTATAAGGTCAAGCGGCGAATTTGTTACTTTGAGAAATTGTATGGAGAATAAAGTGGTTTAATTGGATCCTGAGTTTTGATTTGACTTTCTTACCGAAACCAAGTGCGACCTTGAACAGTCTCATACTCGAAATACGTGCGCACCAATAATATTGTAGTTCATCTATCCGACACCAGGTGGCGCTGATTGTAAACGTTTATGAGGCAAAACTAAAACGTTATACCGTTAAAGTGGGTTGTCAATGTCTCCGATCGATCGCTGCGGCTTGCGGCTGACATGAGTTTTATCGATATTTTTTGCTTTTACCTACTTGCTATTTATATTTACTAAAAAAAATAAAACATTATTTTTATTTGAATATTGAAGAAACGACGATTATATGATTCTTTATTGCAAGGAGTGAGAGTTCAGCTCTGAGAAACGTTACTAATGCATAGTTACATTTTAATTTACTTATTTAATTTAGGCGTAGCGTAGATAAATAGGAAGCCTTGGTGGCCTAGTGGTTCGACCTGCCGCCTCTCATGCAGAGGGTCGGGGGTTCGATTCCGGCTCGCACCTCTAAGTTTACTTATGTGCGAAATTCAATTTGAATTTACCACTGAGCTTTTCGGTGAAGGAAAACATCGTGAGGAAACCTCCACGCATCTGCGAAGTAATTTAAAGATGTGTGTGAAGTCCCCAATCCGCACTGGGCCCGCGTGGGGACTATAGCCCAACCCTCTCGTGATGAGAGGAGGCCTGTGCCCAGCAGTGGGACGCAAATAGGATGTAGTAGTAGATAAATAAAAACAACATAGGTATTTCGTCGAACGAAGTGTTCAGTTTAAAAATAATTGTAAAACTTAGCAAGCTCTCCTTCAAGTGAATGCTGCGTAAGCATTTGTTTGAGCACGTCGCGTAGATTTGGAATTCTTCATATTTTTCTTTGCTTCGTGCGGCTGGTTCATGTATGCATTAAGTAGTTTATGTATAATATTTATGTAAATTTATCCTCTTTTGAAATTATTTGTTATCTTCCTAGTATTTCTGTTGTTTCTTTCCGATATTGATGCACCTACTCATTTTCCTTTCTGTTTGGCCTTATGGTTGACTGGTAGAGAATGCCTTTAGGCTTTAAGTCCGCCAATTGTAAACATTTTGTATGTGCAATGAAGTTTAAATAAATAAATAAATGAAATAAATAAGCATCAGATTGTAAAATCAAGAGTATTTATATCTGTATCATATTATTATCTTGTTTGAATCATTCAAAAACAGAACACATTAAAGTGTAGAACTGGTTCACAAAGACAGTGGCGCCGCCGCGCGCAATTACGGATGTTGTCGGAACTAACCGCCCAGTTCAAAAGACCTCTCATTTCAAAAGTGAGTGTTCGCGTTGAAAGGTCTTTTTAAATTTTAGTAATAAAAGCTACGATGATTTTATACTTGAGCTAGGCTCGAGAGTCTATGATAAAAGGTTTTATAGTTGAAAACCGCCGCTTTAAAAATAAGTATTTCCAGTGAAGAGCTAGATTTTGTACAAGCTATATTGTATTTTATGTTTTCTGTGTTATGGTTACGATTACGTCGCCGCTGTGTTAATTAGTGGTCATGTGTGGTCAACATTTTCGGTTTTTACGAGTTTTATTTATGGTTGCATTTTGAGAATTTGGGTCAATCACGCTTTAGGATTGTTTTTAATTTCGTAACGTGTCGGTATATTAGGGAAGCGCATTCTTAATGTTGAGTAAACTTTTCTTCCTTCGTTACTAAGAAAACTCTCACTAAGCGCATTTTTCGCCAGAAACCGCTTTTAATTGACCTTTTCGCACATAGCAGCAGAAAAACAGCTTTCTGTCTTCAGTGGGAGATTATAATGCTTCTGTTAGAGAAAAATAGACATTACAGTCTGTTTGATAAGGAAGTTTTCAACTGCATTTGTAAAGTGCTAATCTTATAACTAATTAGAAGTTTCTCACATTAAACAATTACGTGTATGGATGGAAGAGACGTCTTAACATTTTACTCGCATGTTGGAATTGCAACGTTTCAAAATTAACTGTCATTTTAACTTTAGCTTTAATTGCGAGAATCTCGTTTTAGCGTTCCTCGATAATGTAAAGTTACGTGAGTGACAACTTTCCACCAGGTGGGCTGTCTGCCTGTTATGCAGTCTAAATACAGCAATAATTGACGGCCGCATTGGTCCAGTTGGTAGTGACCCTGCCTTCTGTTCCGACGGTCGTGGGTTCGAGTCCCGCTCGGGGCAAACTTTGTGTGATGAACACGAATGTTTGTACTCGAGTCATGGATGTTTAGTATTTATATATGTATGTATTTCTCTATATAAGTATTTATATCGTTGTCTAGCACCAATGGTACAAGCTTTGCTTAGTTTGGGGCTAGGTCAATATGTGTGAAACGTCCCAAGATATTTATTCAATTTATTTTTATGAATGTTATGAGTAGGTCGGTACCAACTACCAACCAAGCATGCTCCTTGAATAACGTCTAGATATTGTGTAGTGTTACCGCATCAAAATCCGTTGCGTAGTTTTAAAGATCTAAGCATACATAGGCACAGACAGACAGCAGGAAGCGACTTTGTAAGGTAAGGTCGTTTTTGAAACCAGGTTTTTTATTGGTTTCATTCATTAATTGGTCTTTCAATTGTATTGGAAATACACGGAAAACTGCCTAGTGTTCATTGGTTTTGTATGTCGTTCAACCCGCAGTATTGGTTTCGGTAACTCGACCTACCTACTTACTACTGTGTGCACAGGCCGCGGCCTACTCGACACTTCTGTTCGGGGTTCGATTACTGGTACCTTTATAAACACCTAAAGTCACCATTTAAACGACTTCGTAAAAACTGGGATGGTCATGAAGACAAAGCAAACGAGAATAGGAAAGATAGTAACTAGGTGGAAACCATTTTATCTAAACAGCATCACTTTCTTCTCACGGAGAGATAGACCCCGTTTGACTTACTTTGACCAACTAAAGGAAAGAGCAAATGGCACGGCTTATAACGACCTGAAAGTCAGACGGTCTTGATAGAGAAGCTGATGAAGATAGAGACATGGCGATTACTGTACCGACAAGAACACCTCATAGGTATTGCTGGTGGTAAGCACCTGGCGGAAGGTCCGTCTGGATATACCTACTACTACTACAACAGCCTATTTACGGGTCACTGCTGGGCACTGGCCTCCTCTCATCACAAGAGGGTCTGGATATCAACTCGCTACATCATCATCATCATCATCATTTCTGCCGATAGACGTCCACTGCTGGACATAAGCCCATAGGCTGGACAACTCGCTAACCTGCCGCCAAATAGCACTGATCGCACCGTTGCGTTCCGGCACAGAATATTTAATAGTATCTACTACATACATGATGGCCACGGAAAACGGCGTACTGGTACACGCACATTTATAGGTTTACAGACGTCCTTGCACGCAAACATTGACTCTTCATTCGAATTGTGTTCGAAATCGTGCTTTTATAGGCCGTGTCCGCCGTGTGGTTTCGGTAGGGGGTGTTTATCAATAACATAAAAAGCTTAAAATAGGAAGTATCTAATTATTTACAGATGCGTACCTATTTGGTCCCAAAACTGACAATCAACATTTTATAGTGATGAAAGTATCTCGGATGTCAAATCAAACATAGCTCTAGTGGTCCTAAAATAACAGAAATCTATTTAATGATACCATAATTTTCTACTCGAAGTTTCATGACTTCCTGTTCTCTAGCACCATAATTTTCTGTTGTATGTAATCGAGTATTGAGTTTTAATACCCCTACCCGCTAGCAGATGGCGCTGTAATTAAAAAGTCTATGAGTATTTTGTACGTTCTTCTTGAGAGGAGTATGAAGTATGTATAGCTTATCAAAATTTACATTTATTTTTAAACTAATGGTTTCTTTGTTTAGTTGGTACATAAATGAAATTCTGATTCTGAAGTACCTCAGTAAAATGTAGCACTTTTTTTTTCACCATTTAATTGCAGTAAAATAGCCTTTCAATTCCTTTCTTTGTTTAAAAACTTTCCATTTCCTTGATTCCTTGAAAACAAAAATTATGTAAAAGTTAACTCATTAAAATAATCATGTTATTCACATTAGCAAGATGCAGAATCGTAACTTCTGATTGGGTGTCGTAATAAAATCGGTATTAAGTACTTCGATTTGCGCTTGTATCATTTTGTACAATGCAGCGCAGAAGTTTTTAAATTAAATTAATATTTTTCTCACCACGTAACGTATCAGTCGTCCTATAAAAATGAACTTTAAATTTCTCCGAAAAACGCATGTCTAGTTCCCGCGGGGACGCTTTAACCAACCAAGCGGGCGAAGTCGCGAGCAGAAGCTAGTAGTTGAACACACATGCCTACCTACATGGATTTCTCATATGATGCACAGAAAGAAACAGACCCAATATTGATACAGTGAAGTACTTATAAGTACGTTGGGCGAGCTTCTTAGTTGTTAATTAAAATTGATTAGCGCCTCCTAGCAATTGTATAGCAAATATCTATACAGTTTAAAACTGTTCAAAATCGTAGGGCTAAAGCCCGAATGCATCTGCGGCTTGTCTGCACTGTATTGTAGGTACTTACCTATAGCATTTCTCATATTCATACTCATTTATTGATAATATAGATATTGCATGTCAAATTGGTACATTATACATTATCACTTACAAGCATAATTATTAATTATTAAACATACTGTTTATAATTTTCAAGTAGGTACATTAAAAATTTTCAAGTAAATATCATTTTTTATACAATAATCTTTGATGTCATAAAAAGAATATACAATAAGAAATCGTTTAAGACGGTTTTCAAACGTTGAATAATTTTCTATATTTTTTTATTCAATGGGGAGTTCATTATAGACCCTCGGATCGAGAATGTGCATCGTTTTGGTGGATTTAGTTAGGCGACTGCTAGGATGTAACAGTTGATTTTGAGATCCAAGCCGGGTATAGCATTAGATAGCATTAGTTCTCGTAAGACCTGTCACACCGCCTGCGTGCCTTGCGGCAGCCGCCCAGCTGCCGCACAACAGCCACACGGCTCCAAGGCGGTGTGACATGTCTTACGAGAACTAATGCTATACAGTGCAGACGAGCTGCAGACGACCTGACCTGCAGACTCACTCGGCGTGATCTGGACTGCTTATTTACATCTATTACGTGCCTATGCCAAGCTTAATGACAGTGACGTGAACAATAAATACCAGCGTGAGCGTACGTGTGCGCGACAGTACCGCGGCACCTGTGTCGGCGACTTGAAAGTCGGTGTGCGCAAGCGCCGCAAATATTTATTTTAATTTAGAGCCCGCCCGCCGGCCGATACTCGTTAATACTTCGACCGCCACATCAATACCAAATGTAGGGCTAACTTGAACTATACGCGGAAGACCTTAAGTATATTTTATGCTGTAAGTTTTGACGGTAGGGGCTGACGGTGGCGGTCAATAAATGTTAATCGCTAATGGATGCGATTGTACCAACTAGGGATGCAACGGAAGTCGTTTTATGTGAACCGAAGTCGGAGTTTATGAACTCGGACTATCGGAACCGGATCCAAAGTCGGAACCAATGTCGGAGTAGGAGAGAGATGTATTCATATCCATATCCATACTAATATTATAAATGCGAAAGTAACTCTGTCTGTCTGTCTGTCTCCTCTTACCTCTTCACGCTTCAACCGCTTGACCGATTTAGATGAATTTTGGCATGGAGATAGTTGGGGTCCCGGGCTACTTTTTATCCCAGAAAACGTATTGTTCCCGCGGGAACACGATAACCGAATTCCACGCGGGCGAAGTTGCGGGCAGAAGCTTTTAGGTAATTTATAAATATGTAGTTGTACCTATATTAAATGAAATGACTCCAAGTGTTAAGTCTACTAATCAACCGTGCCGTGTGGTCAAGCAGTACCTACTTGAATGAAATTTAACAAATTGAAAACGAAAACATTTATTAAGTTACTATAGTATAGTTGTGAACTGATTAAATTATGTCTAAAAAGCACAGTTTAGTTAATGGGAGATATGCCTTTAATGAGAGATATACCTACGAGTATACGTATCTAGAAGGAAGTCGAGAGTGTATTTTCTTATGCAAAATGTCATTTTGTATGAATTATCGGGTCGGGACTCGGGAACCTGGTTACAGTTCATTCCAGTCCTGGGTACCTACAACGGTGGTCTTTAAGAGACATCATTCAAAAGCGCACACGCGCCCCTAATTTTGTGTCAGAGTTTAAAACATACTGATGAAGGATCCCAATGGTATCGGTATAAGCTCTGTCGGAAACATGACTCATTTGGATTTTTCTACAATCGTGACTTTCGATACAGAAATTAGAATGTTTATTTTTAGTTAGCACACAATTTTTTACACGAAATCGAGGGCTTGGGATTTCCTAGTAAGTGTGACTAGACACTTGAACTTGAGTAGATAAGTATCTAATTTTATCCATCAGGATACAATGCAGGATTCTTGGAAAAACTACGTAGATTGAATGAATTCTCGTAGCTGTTCTTGGAAATAGTAACTAGAAGGATAAGGCTGCCGATAAAGGAAGCTTAGTTGGATAGCGTGAAAAATTATGGAATTGAATAAGCGCCTTTAATTTATAAAGATAATGTTCTACAGGCCCCATCCATTCTTATAGACTTCACGTAGACATAGAAATTTTAAAAGTGAAATACCAGATATCCGAAGAAGCTATAAGGTACCAACCGCTAACCTGGGGTTAGCGTTTAATTGAGTTAAGTTGATACAACTAAACCTGAGTTAACGAGACTATCCCGCGAAGTAATCGCAAGTGGGCCTAAAAAATCTAAAGGAAGCGACGGGCATCAGATTAAGTAGCCTTGATTGATTGTTATTGTCGGTGACGATCGACCTGGCCGTTGTTCGCTCCAATATTTGCTCAAGCTTTTTGTAGTAAAAAGGGCATTAGTGAACCCTTCTGTTGACTCACAGCTGAGGCGGTTTGCGTGTCAACAGTGGGCGCAAATATTGGTGAGCGGTATCTCTGGTTAAGGTAATCTGTCGGCAAACGGCCCACCGGTTTTGTTCTTTTACACTTTAAGTGAAGTAGGGCCGGCTTCCTCTGTTTGATTGTTTTCTTTTTTAGTTTATGGCTTTGGTAAACTGGCAGTGTGAATGATTGAAAATAGAGCATATACTTACTGGGTTATCTAATTAATAGTTCATGGAATTGTATCAAAGTAGATGACGGAATGACGGAATCGTTCATTCATGAGATCAAGCAAGTTGTAGGACATATTAAGATAAATCATAAGCAGTATTTGCACTAAGTGTTCATAAACTCTTGTCTGATAGCGTTGAAGGTAATCACGGTGTAATTTTGTTTTTTTACAAGAATGCAGAGCCACTTTTGAAGATCCAATATCGTATAATTTTGCAGGTTACTGGCACCGACTTTGCTAGAAGAACAGCTTTCAATCAAAATTTTGTTTATTAAAGTAAAAAGCTTTTGTTGAAGGAATCCGCGATTTCCGCGAAACAGTTACGCTTCAAATCCGCAGAGAGATGTGCCATTTTTATTGGCAGTTAGTTTTGTTGCTCAAACAAACCGACGCGATTACAATACCCTCCCCCCCCCCCTTATCTCAACGGACACCGATATTCGAAAATCGAATCCCGAAATCGCGTCGCTGCTTCGGCGAATTCCGAACATTTGCAATAAAAAAGTTTTCCTATAGACTCGAATCACGTTTCGATGCCGTTCCGCGAATTAAAATTACAAAAAGCGAGACAAGGATGCCGGCGGCGCGAGCGGGATGCACAACCTGCGACAACTGCAACGCCCCGTAGGAATAAATTCGAAATAAGATTTGAAAGGATCTAAAAGGAAAAACAAACAGATTGGGTTTCTCTAGGTTGTTAGAGCGAGAGGGCTGCGCGCCGCCGGCTCCGTCCGCGAGATATGAAGTTATGGCGCGTGAATTGGCGAGTGTGGGGGCTTGGAGTATGTATTGAAGCCGATCGCTGCACCGCTGCCGAGATAGGCCGGATTTGTTTTCTCACTTTACTGATTCTCAAAAAACCGATCTTTATACGATAAATATAAGTAAAATCTTACATGTTTTATTTGTGGAACTTAATGAAGGACAACTTAAGTTCACTCATCTTGTTTTTGAACTTCATGAGTTTCGTTATGTTATTTATTTCCAAGAAGTTATGTTTACCTACTTATGATAATTTTGGCATCCGTATAAAGTAATCAAAAGCGATAGGTATTAAGGAGTACAAAACTTTCTAATGCATTGTTTCAAAAGAAAATATTCAACTTCGAATGTGGCACAGAAGCGCGTGCTGCCATCTAGCGGCGAATAGCGGAACTATTGGGTATCTCGGTTTTTAACAATCTTGTCAAACAGTGGTTTTCTACTGATTTATGTTTAAATTGTGAATAAATTTAGGTTTTTGGAATATAGGTAAAAGTAAATTAATTCCAAATTAATAAAGAATCTCTATTATTTTTAACTAAGTAATAAGATCATCATCATCATCATCATTTCAGCCGAAAGACGTCCACTGCTGGACATAGGCCTCCCCCAAGGCTCGCCACTCCGACCGGTCCTGTGCTACTTGCTTCCACCGGTTTCCCGCGACCTTCACGAGGTCGTAAATAATAAGAAGTAATAAGATACTGGCAAATAATCAATTCGATAACAAATTTGAGGTCGCTCATTTCAATTTGTATGTTAAACACGTAAATTAGGATCCTTAATAACTTAATAAAATAAACAATGACTCTACATAATATACTCGTAAATAAGTAGTCCACATGTAAGTACCAGCAAAGCCAAGCAAAAGAAAAACACAATGCCTAAGTATCCTTTATTGCATAGGTATAGGTATTTATAACTACTACTACTACTACAGCCTATTTGCGTCCCACTGCTGGGCACAGGCCTCCTCTCATCACGAGAGGGTTAGGGCTATAGTCCCCACGCGAGCCCAGTGCGGATTGGGGACTTGACACACATCTTTGAATTACTTCGCAGATGCGTGCAGGTTTCCTCACGATGTTTTCCTTCACCGAAAAGCTCAGTGGTAAATTCAAATTGAATTCCGCACATAAGTAAGGTGCGAGCCGGAATCGAACCCCCGACCCTCTGCATTAGAGGCGGTAGATCAAACCACTAGGCCACCACGTCGCTAGGTATTTATAAAACTTCATAGTATTAAATAAAACCATCTAAGTACTTAGTTTATATAGTTATACTGCGGCTAAAATCTCAGTTTGGATTTCTTAATAAGTAATGATTATGAATGCATACATTTTAATGGGAAGATAAACAAATTTCTTCATAAAAAATATGAAAAAATATAAAATGTGATTTATTAAAGTTTACGTTAAACAGTATTTAACTGGGTAGTAAATAAATACAAACAATGATGCTAAGTACTATTTGAGGAATTTCTTTATGTCTAAGTATATATACCTATGTACATTTAAAACAAGAGGAATCACATTTTTTTACTGACTTCGGGAACTATCTCGTCAGAACATCTGACTCACCCTTACGTCATCTTAATTAAAATAATAAAAAGAAACAAGCAATTCGTTTACGAGGCGCGACCGTGTCGAAAGAATGAAGCGCCGACTGGCGCCATCTCTTGCCAGTTAGGTGTAATCTGGCTAATGGGCGAAGGGATGGTGAGATATCGATAATTTCTTTAGAATATCGATAGCTTAGGCTAAAGAAAGTATCGATTGATCTTTTGCAGATCTTTTCAACGTATTTGAGACAATAAATAAACACGGTACTATAGACTTGAAAATGTATTTAATATTAAGCAAGTAAGTTAAGACATAATCCGTAGAGAGTTTAGCCAGTAGGTATTGTTAAATAAAATTACCTATACTAAGATACTCTGAAGTATCCAACCTTTAGCTGAAGAAAGAACACAGTAAGAACTAAGACCTTTGGTTCTTATTCCCTTTGAGTAAGTAAAATCTCAAGCAAGTAAGTCGATCAATGTTGGCTGTAGGAAATCTATCGACTAGGTAGCAGGTACTAAAATAGATGCAATGTTGCCATACCTAAAAATTCAAAAAAAAACATACACACACGGGAAAAAATATCCTAGGATATGACATCAAAAACGATTTATTTATCTACCTAGAGTTGACTCTTGCCCCCAAACGAATTTCACAATAAAAAAATAATTAGAAAAGTAAGGAAATTTATAATTATCCTATCTTGCAATTAATTAACTGTGCTTCCGTAAATCATTTCGACTAACAATATTTAAAAATCGAGTAATTATTTTAAATCGATACCCTATCATCGATAAGCCCGGGACCACCTCGCCGCTCGATTTACATTTTAATATGTTGTCCAGCCGTAAAATAAAGAAATTGGACGGCTGAATAAAAGTCGAGCAATTTAACTCGACTCGATACAGCTGTAATTATTTATATTTTAATGTTTCTGGCTGGAATGGTATCGTCAGAGTCGCCGCTTCGTTAGAGAAAAAGACATTTTGTGGTTTATGGCTACGTGTCGTGTTGAGTAGAGTTATTAGGTTAGTATTTGTTACCTAATTGTTTAATATTTCATAATCTTGACATCAACAAAACGAATTTAGGCGACTATATAATGTTTATTGGGACACGTTACAGTGATATAATTTTATATTTTTGAAATTCAAAGTTAAGAGGAACGTACTAAATTTATATAAGCACAATGGCGATTTTAAATTAAATTAAAATTTTAAATTGGAATATTATATCTGAGAAAGTTACTCAAACCTCTTATCTCACTTAAAAAGGAAACCGTTTTGCTTCGTCACTTAACCACATCAAAAACTTGCTCTTGAATCAAAGGAAGCTGTAATCAAATCATTTAACGAAATTAAAAACAATCTAAACTAATAAAGCGCCGTGATTTGTATGGGGGAGACGCAGTTAGTTAATAAAACGTTTTTATTTATGTGTAGCTTAGTTAGGCAGACAAAAATTAGAAGACCGGATCTCCAGCATTTGATAGTGTGACGCTGACATTTTCTTGTTCATGACAAAAACGCTTAACGGTAGCAGAAACAAGGAAATTCATATACTTAGGCTACCTAGCAGCGACCTCTATTATCGCATTTAACACTTCTTTCTGGCGTGCGCTGATTTGTATGAAGGTTGTCATTCTAGGGCTACCTTGCTTTTTCAATTCAATTCAATCCAATTCAATCATCTATTCAGCAAATTGGCCATAGGGGCACTTTTACACGTCAGAAAAAGAATTTACCAGCCCTTCATTCTATGACGGTAGATAGGAACGCACTTCCGTATTTTTCTCACCAGCGGGCGCCACTGGCGTTGGAGGCTGCGTTCGAGGTGGTGATTATAAGGGATGTACCTAGTCGATTTCAAACCGCTCAAAATGGCCAATGGCTACCTTGACCGACACTAACGCCACTGGCGCCCCTAGCGGATTTTTCACTCGCGGTGACTCTCGTTCCGTGCATCCTTGTCATTCAAATTAAAACTTTGGCGCGATAATATGAAGATAGCATTTGTTTGAGCAGGGCGCACAAGTAGTTATGGGATCCTTCATATTTTTCTTCGCTTCGTGCTTCTGCTTTCTGTACATGTAAGTATTAATATATGTACCTATGTTTATTTTTGGTATAGTATTTATGTATATTTATGTAAATTTATCGTATATTGAACAGTTTGTCAGCATCCTAGTATTTCTGATGTTTCTTTCTCCTACAAATGCACCTACTCATTTCTATTTCTGTTTGGCCCAATGGTTGACTGGTAGAGAATGCCTTTAGGCATTAAGTCCGCCCATTGTATACATTTTGTATGTGCAATGAAGTTTGAATAAATTAATAAAAAAAAAGTCATTAAATTACCTAACATCAATTTTTCAGTATCGAAAAAGACTTAAATGTACCTACCAGAATCAAAACTTGGCTCCTGAATATTGATTTATCACCCTATGCATTATACAATAAGGATGGTTTTCCGACTTATTATGCAGAGTGCGTCCATGCAGAATACTAATGTCGGTTTTGCATACAAACACATTTTTGTACAAGAATGCTAGGATACGAAGCATCAAGATAACAATTGTATGTGTGACTCGTTTGTATGGATGTAGAGTGGAATTGTTCGCTTGTAACTAGAGTACCTAACCTACCCTTATAAATTCAGGTCATTTAAGTATGGTGTAGCGAATAAATATTTTCCAAGGATAGCTTCGCCTTATTTGTACCTACCTATACTAAGTAATAACATATGGACGAACAGTGCCTAACAGAATATGTCAAAATATATGGAGCAAACTGACATTAGAAAATACGTTCCAATATGCTAATAACGCCTCTTTACAACGTAGGCCAAACGGGTACCCGAGCTGTTCGGGCACCCGTTTTGACGGGGCCATTTTTCTCCGGCTGATTGTGAATCCTATGGTGTCCATACTTATAGAATGTAAGTCAGTAGTTTTCAGATGACGCACCATAAGGCATCCGCGAAGCGATTTCAATTTGTCGACCGGATTGGTCCCGTTGGTAGTGACCCTGCCTTTGGTTCCGACGGTCGGGGGTTCGAATCCCGCTAGGGGCAAACTTTGTGTGATGAGCACTGAGCACGAATGTTTGTACTCGAGTCATGGATGTTTAGTATTTATATGTATATATGTATGTATTTCTCTATATAAGTGTTTATATCGTTGTATATAGCACCCATAATACAAGCGTTGCTTAGTTTGGGGCTAGGTCAATATGTGTGTAATGTCCCAAGATATTCATGAAAGTATTTTATTAATTTGTGTGTGGACTAATAAGAGGGTCAGTCATGAAAGAAACCCTGTGCCCTGCAGTGAGATAAAATGATTTAGTCACGAAACTACCGGAAATCGACAGTAAAACTATCTTCAACTCTCAATAAAATTGATTTTGACGGAAGTTTCATCGCCATTCCGTTTTTTCGACTCACCCTTACGCATCATATCACCCCGGGGGCTACGTAACCCGAAATTACCCCTAATACGGGGTAATTTGACCCCTGACCGGTCATTACTAAAACCGAGAGAGACTCGATATTTCGCCCTAATATGCTTTGAATATTTTATACTCCAAGTTCGTGAATATTCGAAAATTGTAAACTAAGTGTCGCCGTGTTACGTTTGACTTAATTTTAGTATCTAGGTACTTTGAGTGGATAAGTGTTTATTTATTTATTTACTTATTATTATCTTCTAAACGAACTGCCTCGGGACTAAACAGAACAGCAAGCGATATCACAATACGTAGGCGAAGGTAACTGAGTCAATCTATTATTGATTCACGGCCAAACTATTAAATCAATTTTGCACTCGGGTTTTCCAGGAAAAGAGAGCCTACATTTTTTCTTAATGCAGATCTCACTCTCCTGAAACCTGGTATAGCGACTTGAATTATAAATTCAATTAATTCTTCAAGAAATCGCATACCATTGTAATAGGGCAATTAGGTGTAGTTTCCAATAACAGTGGCGTCGCAATGAGATCGCGATCGGTTCATGAAACATTCAACAGGGCACGCGATAATGACCCTAATAATATGGGGTGCCCGCAATTTCGATGCGGTTTCGCTATTGAAATTATCTGTCTGGTTGCGATTTAAAAGCATTTTTCTACTGTAGGTATGTTTTGTAGCGATTTTCTTAGAAATAACGCTGGTACGAGTAACTTAGCATGATGCTTCAAAGGTTAAACTCATGAGTGAATATCAATACAATTCCTAATTGAACTTTCGAATAAGCAAAATAAAGTTGTTCTCCTCACCTATCTTACTTCCAAATAGTAATAAATTTAATCACTTTTCCTCTAAATAATCGATAATCGATTTCAATGCATTGTGAAATCAGTTGTGCCAAATAGACTTAGGCGCTAACATAAATAAAATATATATGAAAGTATGAAATAGACTTGACTCAGGTTTTTGAGCTTGTTGAGAATAGATACGTAGGTATAAGACCTTTTTAATATTCGGAAACAATATCTACATACAGCTGACAGTGAATCGATATTTCAATTACCATCCTGCCATTCGCTGACACCGACGATTACGCCGTACGTCAAAATAATTGCCCTTCCCTTCACCATCCCCGTGATGAATGGACGGCCTTAAACACTGTAATTAATTAAAAAAGTAACATGTAATTGTGCACTTGAAAAAAGTGTGGCTTTTCTTGTTGCACTTTTTACAATGCGCCCGAGCAGAACGTGATAGAGTCGTCACGTGTTGACCGCGGGCCCCGGTGTGGTCTTGGGTTTTTTCTGTTCTTTTTAAACTGATAGATAGATACTGGCACAAAAAATGTGTAATCTAAATTTCCCGCGTATGTGCTGCCTCGTTCAACGCAATGGCCATTAAATGAAGGGGAAAAATAATATATTGCCATTGCCGTGTTTAAATTGAGTCGTTCTCGCCAGGTCTTTGACATTAAATTTTCCTTTTCGAACAAAGCGTCCTTGAGCCGAAAACCCAATCGATTTATACTCAATTTTGAGTAAATATGGCTGCAATTAGCATCTTAAACTACGCCTCATAAGCCTGTACATGTACGGTCGGTAATTACAGTACACGCCCCCTCCATACTTGTAACAACCACTTGGTTACACGTACACGCGTCGTGTGGGAGCTGGGAGCGATCAATCACTGGCCATAAATTCGCGGATGCCTTTAATTTTGCAAATTAAAAATAAAGAAGTGAAATCGAGGTTCTATGATGACCACACAGGCAGTAGAAAGTCGGAAGCGTGGTACGAAAACGGATTGGGCAAGGCAAGGCCTGAAGTAGCAGTAACCTCTTAGGTAGGCGTAATTACAACACTAATATGGCACTCGGCGTAGGACTTTTGAGCGGCGTAGGGCGTTTGAGACATCAACGGTAACTGATTTTTGTAATTTGCGAAAGATATTCCCGTTCTGTAACTAAGTACATCGACGCGATGCGAACAGAAAAAAGCGGATATTTTAAACAGCTCGCTGCACCGATTCTCTTAAAATATGTATAGCTTGGAACACTCACGATATTAGAATATTAGAACGATAAAAGAAACTAAAAGCAGTCGTAGTCGAAGAAAATAAGCCCAGTTTTTTGTATGGGGTTCAGCCTTGACGATTCACCTTAACTCGCCTCTCAAAAAGAAAAAATCAAAATCGGTTCATCCGTTGTTCTACGAGACACACAGATGCAGAGACCCGCACGTCAACGTTTGGCCACACCTCTTTTTTGTTACGGCGGTTGAAATTCGCCGTCTTTCATGTCCCTATGAAGTGACTTACCTAGTATCTAAGGGCCCTAGGGCAAAAGACAAAGGGGGGCCAAGTACCTTTTTAAGTAAAAAAAAACAGGGCAACCGAGCTCAGGGGTCCCGGTGACGCAGCCCTGTGCCACAGAATATTTAATAGTACAGAATGGCCACGGAATCAACCGCCTGAATCTAGCCGGCGCACAACTTGCGCCCAATTCGCCCTTACCCTCATTTGTTTCATCCGGAGATGGAGAGTGGATCACTGCCCCGCGTAGTTGGTACACACACATTTATAAGTGTACAGATGTCCTCGCACGCACACAGACGTCCACGCACGCAAATATTGACACTTCATTCTAATTGTGTTCGAAATCGTGCTTTTATAGGCCGTGTCCGCCGTGTGCCTGTGCGCTGGCTCGCCTTGCCCCATATTAGCTAAGCCACTTGAGTTTAGTTTTCTAATGTTAGTGATACAGTCGCCATCAGATGTGTGAGCGAAAATGGTGATCATAAAAATCTGAACACGATCTTATTGTCAAAACGTTACATGTTCATACATATATGATCACCCTAGTTTGCTCACATAACTATATCAGATGGCGTAGGTATTAGGTACCTAATGTCCCCGCAAGCCTCCCGGCCAAGTTCCTAAGCTGTTTGAAGTGTGTCACGCAGACGATCCTGAACTCGATGCACAAGTACCAGCCTCGGTTTCACCTGGTGCGCGCCAACGACATCCTGAAGCTGCCCTACTCCACCTTCAGGACCTACGTCTTCAAGGAGACGGAGTTTATCGCGGTTACCGCCTACCAGAACGAGAAGGTTAGTCCAACTTGCCTATATAATATACATAGTTTGAGGTATTTTTGTAGTAATAGTGCGCTATTGCGTTTTGTACAGTGAGTGAGAGGACCGGGGGCCTGTCCTGTTCCCTATGCCATCGTCCCTAATCTCATGTCTATCCTCCTTTATCCCGTACGCCCTATCCTGCTCCCCTTTCGAGATCGGCAACGCATTGGTGTCCACTTACCTCCAGGTGAGCCGTCTGCCTGTTTGTCAATATTTTTACATTAAAAAAAATATAAGACACAAAGGCTGATGTGGATGCACAATGGCTATAGTCCCCACGCGGGCCCAGCGCGGATTGGGGACTTCACACACATCTTTGAATTATTTAGTAGATGCGTGCAGGTTTCCTCACGATGTTTTTCTTTACCGGAAAGCTCAATGGTAAATTCAAATTCAATTTCGCACTTAAGAAAACTTAGAGGTGCGAGCCGGAATTGAACCCCCGACACTCTCTCATGAGAGGCGGTAGGTCGGACCACTACAAGGCCATGCCACCACGGCTTTTCACAGACTCTACAATATTTGATACATTATCTTATTTTCAGATAACTCAGCTCAAAATAGACAACAACCCCTTCGCGAAAGGCTTTCGGGACACTGGTGCGGGAAAGAGAGAGAAAAAGTAAGTACCTAATCCTAGCACTATGGAGGGCGGACTTTTGTATTGGTAAGGAGCGCCATCTTATATGCCGAAACAGTTGAAAACGTGTCCAGCGGATTTTATAAGCAACAAAACAAAACACGCTCAACCGTTTTCGCTGCGTTTTCGCCTCAGCAGCGCCGCCTTCGCGCTACTGCAGACTATCCGCCTAGGTGGCTTGACACTTGTGGCGACCGCAGCGCCCCCAACCCACCCGATTTGGTGTCCACATTCGGAAGTATAAAGATTGCGCTCCTTTACCTCCACTAAAGAATTTCCACCACTCTCTTTACATGAAACTCTATTCATCTATCTGTCGGTCTACTAAGGTTCATCCAAGATAAGATGACGAAAATACACTTGAAAGTTTAAAGGTAGTGGTAAGGCCTGGTGCTAGGTCCGCCCTGGGTAGTACTACCGTCTTTCTCCGCTAACCTGCCGCCAGCAGTGCTCGCACTGTTGTGTTCCGGTAGGGGGTTAGGGCAGCCGGTGAAATTTCTGGCACGGAGGCATTCCATCTTGGGCCTCAGGGTAGGCAACGCATTCGAGATCTTATGGTTTCTTAATTTGACCATACCATCAGGTGGGCTATGCGCTTGTTTGCCTATACCAGTGCGTTTTCGTCATCTTATCTCGGTCGTTTTAATTATTTCAGAATTATTTCAGAATATTACCTTTTTCTTCGTTCTTAAACCGTCTGGATGTCTAGATGAAATTTGATGTAGACATAATTCGAACGAATAGCGAAGAAGGACATTAAGCTACTTTTGATGCCGTAAAAACGCGTAGTGTCCAAGGGAACGCTATATCACCCTTATATAACCGAATTCTACGCGTACAAAGTCGCGGGCAGAAGCTAGTAACTTGTGAACCGTTCAAATAAAAGCTAAAATTGCTAAGCCTTTATTGATCTCACACCGTCGTTAGCGAGTGTTCGGGAACTTGCTAAAAAGGTTTAAAACAAAGGCAGTAATAGATTTTATATTGTGTTTATAATAGTTTTATTATATGCCAAAATGTGTTTATAACATACTCGTGTGGTATTGTTAATTTTGTACGAAAGATTCGTAAAAACTTGTATTAGATGAGAACAGCTTGCAACTATGTTGGTGGTGCAACAGACTGCTATTACTGTAGATAAGGATTCCTCGTGGACTAAAATACTTAAGGTAGGCACCTGTGCTCTTTTCATAGTCTTGTTTTCCATCAACGATGTCCTCAGTTAGTTTGCAATTCCACGCAATGGAAGTCTCGGACAGCCGCGAAATATCAGTACATAATATAAAACAAAGTCACTTCGCTGTCTGTCTGTCCCTAAAACGCCGCAACGAATTTTGATGCGGTTTTTTTAAATAAATAGAGTGGTAGAGGTAGTATAATTTGTTATAGTTTTCTGTAAATTAGATGAAATATGACGATGATAGTTCAAGATGGCGGAGAATATTCAAGTCAGTAGTAGTCAGATGTACATTGCTGGTTTCGAGAAAGTTTATCACTGATTAAAACGAAATTTATCCTGGAAAAACGCTTAGTCCCGCGGGAACGCTGTAACCGAATCCCACGCGGATGAAGTCGCGGGCAGAAGCTAATGTTTAATCAATAATGCTTGAATGAATTTGTCCGCAACACGTCAATGTTGATTATTATCATAGTTTTGTCTATGATAATATTGATAGGTAATAATAAATCATCAAAGACATGTCTTAGACAAAAAAACCTGTCCTGTTAATATGTAATAAATCAGCACAACGCGACAGATGTATTGATACGCGTTATTTTGAGTTATTAAAGCATGCTCTGGTAAATCATATATTACATGCAAAAACCTAGCGTGCCAATATCGCATTGAGTTAGAGGCATAGTGTTAAGTTATACAATCATAAACAAAAACCTCACGTGCTTAAAGCGCGTAAGATTACACTGTCAACAGATTAGATAGCTAATAGGGGGATGCGTATTAGAAAACGCAATTACCGTAATAGCAATTCAATTATAACTCACTCGGTAGGTGGCGCCCGGAAGAGCCGGTAAGATTAATGAAGGCAAAAACCGCCACCCATTTAAGTAAAGTTAACAGCTAACGAAATTAGTCCTATCTGTGGATCTCCCGAATTAATTAGAGCACGAGTGCCGACATTTCCGAACGCAACACGCCCGGCGCCGTTCGAAATTCAAATTAACCAATCCGGCGCCTCCTCATTCGTGTTCCGAGTTTAAACACACCGGGTAACGGCTCAGAACGGTGGAGTCATTCGACTTGGCGCTTTTTTCCACCGTCTTTAGCGTGCAAGGGAGAAAATTGGATTTCCGCGATAAAATCTTTTTTTAGCGTAATTTACCCGCGGTGGGATAGGCTGCGCTTCCGAGAACGTACTTATTTGAAATTCGAACGGCAACTCAATTAGCTGGTCTTTGATGAATAGGTAAATCGAATTATGGACTTTTTCAGTTGGCGCTGAAATCTGGGTGGGCTCTCGGTGGCTATTTCATATGGGATTTTTAGCGATATTTATATAAATGAACTGTTTGAAGTGGGAAAGTTTGCTGAATTGAGAAATTCATTCGTTAAAAATGTAGCATCAATTTATTTCATCTCCTTAATCTAATAAAAGCAACAACGAATAAGGATGATTAACTTATCAACCTAACTATTCAGCAAACAGCCAACAAACAGCATATTTTTTTAGAAAACGCCGTTTCAGGCATTCAATATTACATACGATTTTTTTTTTATATCATAATACTGGCTGCAAACAATGTCTGGCAAATGACGAGTGAGCGGCGTAAGTAAGTTAAAGTTTATAAGCTTGCAGCGAAACCAGTTAGGAAATGTACGTTTTATACCACCCATGTAAAGCTCAAGCACAGGCTAAAGCTACCTAACGGGTACCACGGTGTTACTCTGTGGCACCATTTGAATTGAATTTAGAATACGCGTGGGTAAACGTTTGAAATTCAACGGATTTAGTAGATGTTCTATTTTCGAATGTTTATTGATTGTAAAAGTAAAGGGACCCTTGCACTAATCATGTAGGTTAAGTATACCGCAGATAATTTCAAATTAGAATTTAACTTAGCATACCTAATTCAGTTCGCTGCATGATTAAACTTCTAACTCTAGTTTAATATAAACTCGTGCAACGAGTGAAAGAGAAACGCTACGTACAGAACGCCCGATTTAGTTAGTATTTAACGCGTTTTAATTTATATAAAAATACCGTCTAAAACATGACATTTATAAATCTGTCAATGTTAGGATGATATAATCAAATATAACATGTTCTTTTTTTCATATTTTTAACTTTTAACATTACTTAGAAAATTATGATCTTACATGACCAACTTGACGATGCTGGGTCAGTGAACGGCCCTAACTAGGCTGCTGTTCAATGCAAGCAATTCATAGAACTGTGTGTATGTGATAACGATGAAACAGGGATAAAAGAGCGGAAATCCTCTCTAATTTATTCGTAGGTACTTATACAACATAAGTATGCTTGACCCCAGAATCCTTCATAGATTTACGAGTGTGTAAATACCCTCACAAAATGCTAGAAAACCTAATTCGCTCGCACATTTCGCACCGGACGCGCTCATGCCACAGCTTCCGAATTAGCGGATGAGCCGGATGCCGGAAGTTCTTTTTTCAAAATGGCCGCCGGAAGCGCGGGAAACGTGAGCGTTTTGACAAACGCCGCGCGCGGAAGGGACACATGCCGCGCATATTTCATCCTTTGTGTTGTCTATGGTCGGCGGGCGGGTAACGTGCCGTGAATGCTGCCAAGATGTTGGTAATTACGAACATATGAATTTGTTTGTCAATGTTGGCATAAAGTAGATATCGATTTTTAAACTTGTTGAATTGCTTGAGTGGCAGATATGATTTGGCATTGAGATAAAATACAAGCTATACCTACGTATTATCATATTATGTAAGTGCCGTTTCCAGCAGTGGACGTACTTCGGTTGACATGATCAGATACTTGCTAAAAACGATGGCATAAATGCAATCGAAACCCTACACTTACTTGGACTGGCCTTAATAGGGTGAAAACGGTGATGAGTTGATGAGCGTAATCAGCAAAAGTGGACGGTCAAAGTCACCAAAATAAGATGCACACGATTCCATAACTAAGAGTAGAGAATGAGAGCGTGTGAGATTTTTTTCTCACACGCTCATCTGACTGTACCATCTCATTGCACCGTATTCCGTTATTATAAGGTCCAAGACTGTGTCCATATTTATAAACTTGATTGTAGTTGACTAATTATACTACGTTACGATACTACTACAGCCAATTTGCGTCCCCCTGCTGGGCACAGGCCTCCTCTCGTCCGAGAGGGTTTAGGCTATAGTCCCCACGCAGGCTCTCTTTGAATTACTTCGCAGATGCGTTCAGATTTCCTCGCGATGTCTTCCTTGACCGAAAAGCTTCAAATTCAAATTTAATTTCGCACATAAGTAAACTTAGAGGTGCGAGCCGCAATCGAACCCCCGACCCTCTACATGAGAGGTGGTAGGTCGAACCACTAGACCATAATTAGTACTAATTCTTAGTATTTTAAAAACGATGCAGCGTAGCAGTTTCTTAAATTGTTTTGTAAGGCAGCTTTCAATTTTTTTTTAATTTAAATTAAACTATGATGACAAATGAAGAAATTCCAAACGATCCATCCATCTCAGATCGCCCCACCGACTTACACGGATCACGGTCAACTACTAACCAAAGATAATCAAATCCCTTGAATTCATCATCCTAGCTTTGGGGATAAACTGAGCTAAAAAACGAGGGGCCCTAACCGGGGATAAAAATTTGGCGAGATTACAAGGCGAGCCACCCCTGCCGTTTACTTTGTAACGTGAGCGCCCTAATGCTGACAGTTTAAGTTAGGGTTGTGACTCATAATTTGCGCCAGCGAAAACAATAAGAACCATTATAATGTAAAGGGAATTTCTTAATGTCAAAGTAAACCGAATTATGGTCTAATTTCTTAAGTAGCCGTTACTGTTTAATTGTCGACAAAATCCATGATTCCATGTTGCGATGTTCTTTCGTAATAACTGCTCTAATGTAGTTAGAAGTGGAGAATAAAGTGAATCTAGATTCTAGAATCTATGAAATGAAACTCTCTGAAAAACATCTCTGTTAAATCGGTTGTATTGGGTAACCTTCAGTTCTTCAGATAATAGATTAGAAATAGGATTTTTATTTTGAAACAAGGGTCGCGGGTTCAAATCCGGCTCGCACCTCTGACATTATTTATGTGCGAAATTCAATTTGAATTTACCACTGAGCTTTTCGGTAAAGGAAAACATCGTGAGGAAACCTGCACGCATCTGCGAAGTAATTCAAGGATGTGTGTGAAGTCCCCAATCCGCATTGGGCCCGGGTGGGGACTATAGCCCAACCTTCTCATGATGAGAGAAGGCCTGTGCCCAACAGTGGGCCGTAAATAGGCTGTTGTAGTAGTTAATTAATGAAAACATTATGTGTTAGTGACGTTTGCAACAAACATATGAAAATAATGAAACTGTCAATTCAGCGTCTTCTTACTGTAGATAATTGCAATAAATCCAAATGATTGCAAACCCCGTTGCCAACCCTGTCCAGCAAGGGTGGCACAAATTAAATTCAATCAGTCGACAATGAGATGATTTAATATAATTTAGTCTACGGAACCCGCGGTCCCCTAAAACAATGCCGACCGCTGTTTGCTCAAGTGTTAGCAAATAATTGCGCGGTATTGTTATGGAAATCGTGACATTTCGGCCCAAAAGAATCTGTTACGATTTTACCCGTTCCGTGCCATGATTTTTAGTATTTTTTTTAATTCTTTACGCATTTTTGTTGACGCTTTAAAACACGTCAAAGGGAATGAATTTAATTTTATAATTACAGGCTTATTTGAACTTGAAATTATTCTTTTTAGGAATAGGGATGACGACAACTTTTTTTCCTTAGTCTATCAGGAAGATTATTGAAAAGTATTGGACACGTATTTTTTCTTTTTTCACGTAATCAAACTTATATGGAGATATATTGAGTTGAAATGTCGCGTGACGTCACGGTTAGGTACGATTTATACCTAACGGTGACGTAGTTAGCCCCCACTCTCCAACTTTAATGCGTTTTAACTTAGTCATTCTTCGTTAATTTGATAAAACAAAAAATACGTGTCTAATATTTTTTTATTACCTGACTGACGGAATAATTAAGAATTTCGATTTCTTCACCTTGTCGTCATCCCTATTGTAATAGGTAGATACGTAAATGCAAAGCTGCAAAGTCTGATTCGTGTGACCTAGAGTTTTTAATGGATGAACTATTTTCGTCGTGGACAGTAATCGGGCCGGCTTAATTTTTTATAACTACAGTACTTATTTATTCTAAAACCACTCTTTATTGTAGACAGAGAATCATCTAGGAGTTGATTTAACGAACAACAAACCTGTGCCTAAGTAATCTCTGCTCTTCGGTACAAATTTCTTTGTGACTTCATTCAAATTGAAACAATGTACATACCTATATGTATTGCTGCAAATCTAATAATATGAAAACTGAAAAAATGTATCAACATTTTAAAATCCGAGTGGCTTGAACAAATCATGACTCTTAAGTACGTATCACATTTTAGTTCATAATAAAACAATGGGGACTATCGTTTCTTTGCTCACCAGTTGGCGCCACTGTTGACTAGGTCCGGAGGTATAGCTGTCAAAGGCGACTTTATAAGATCGGCGCCGAAACAAAGTTTTCAATTTTGAATCTCATTAAGTTTATTAATTATAAATAACTATCATCGTGTCGAGTAACTATGCCGCAATGTAGTGGAGTTCTATTTTGTTTGAAAAAAAAAAACCCTTTTTTTCAAGCGTTCACATTCATCGCCAAATAATTCATATTTGCGATAATTTCACGAAGGAGATCACTTTTCAACAGGTAAATTAAAGAAATTATGATTTATATCACGAAGCCCGCCAAAACCAGTGAAAACTGAATGTCATTGGACCTCACGCGACACTAGCGCCTCTAGTGGCAAATTCACACGCGATATTCGATCGAAGCGGCCCTAATTCCATATTCACATTTTATCTCTCCACTTTTTAAAGGCGGCGCATTTGCACTTTCCGTGGGGTGTCAAGCGGTTGACATTTCGTATAATGGGCCGCAACGACCCCGTGCGGCGGAAAGGTTAATCATTTCCTAATGATACCGACGAAATTCGACCCAAACGCGCCTATCAATTTGCCCTTTACGCTTAGGATTAAAAGGTTTGAACCATTTTTAGAATGAGATGTAAAACGGCTTGACAACCCTTAATTTTTTTTACTAAAAAAGGCAATTATTTGAGTTTGACTTTTTTTTTTAACTTCGGCCTAAGAACTTAAAAAAAAGACTTGACTTCGGTCTGCAAATACTAAATACAAAACTTTCGTACAAAATCAACATTATTGCGAGTTAGTCTTAGGCACGCATTTGAAACTTCACTCCAGGCGTAGGTTTTATTGTACTTCATTAAGTTGTTTTTCTGTCAAAGGTAAACTAAATTGTTAAAGATTACTTGATTGATAGACAGAAAGAAAGAAGGAATAGACAGTTCGAGCTATTCGCAACCATCGTAACTTTGAGAAAATACCTACGAGTATGATAAAAAAGCAACTTTATTTTGCCTCAAAACTCGAAAATTTCACACAAAACGAAATTATCTGCTAAACCCTCCAGCAACTCTGTTGGTGTTCTACCAACTTAAGGATGTTAATCCATAACATACTACGTACTGTCTATGGGGTGTTTTAGCAATCTTTCCTCATTTATATTATAACCTCAAGATAGATTATAAGCGGTCATCCAAATCCACTTCGCAATGATAACACGTGTAGTCTGTCCGTGTACCGCAGGCAGGCGATGCTGACGGCGCGTTCGGAGCCTCGGGACGAGGACGATGAGAGACCGCTGGACGTGGGCGGTCCGTCCAGCCCGCCGGCGCCGTCCAGCACGCATCACACCAACACCTGTGAGTAACACGAGCAGTCAGTCCATGTACCGCAGGCAGGCGATGCTGATGGCGCGCGACGAGGACGATGAGAAACCGCTGGACGTGGGCGGCCCGTCCAGCACGCATCACACCAACACCTGTGAGTAACACGAGCAGTCAGTCCATGTACCGCAGGCAATGAATATGTGAAATAGCTGCCCATTCCAATCTTGAACTACTCATCATCATTTCAGCCGAAAGACGGCCACTGCTGGACATAGGCCTCCCCCAAGGCGCGCCACTCAGACTAGTCCTGTGCCACTCGCATCTTTACAAGCGTGACTCCGCCCTTAGTAACTAACTAACAAAACGAATAACGATTTAACGAATAACTCTCAAGTTATTTATCTACTTACCAGAAATGTATCTCTACAACATGATTTCCTTTTGCAGCTTGGTTCAGTTCTGGCGGTGGTGACTCTGGAGCGGAAGAAGGCATTGAGGCCGGTTCGGACTCGTCCTGCTCAGGCGGGGCGAGAGCTTCCTCCCCTCCGCCTGGCCCTTCCCGCCCTTCCCCCGCGCCCGACGTCTCCCTCGGCCCTCCAGTTCACACCCCCTTACTACCTTACCTGTACCCTCCATCCTTATACCCGCCACATTTCTTCCCACCGCATCAAATGCCGCCCGGTCTACTCTTCAACCTTCACCCGTTGCTGCAGCAGTACGCGTTACCACCTCCGCCCTCGCTGCCGGCGCCGTCGCCTCTCGGTAAGACGCACAGGTTTGCGCCTTACGCTTTACCCGGGTTGGGGTCAGCGTTTGAGCAAGTGGCTCCTAGAGCGAGGAGTTTGAGCTCGTCGCCGGCGAGGCCGAGGGTCGGGTCGCCGCCGGCTCGAGCGGCCTCCGCCGACCCCCCTCCCGACCCGCCCACGGCGGCGGCCACGGCCACCACCCCCCCGTCGGACCTGAAAAGCATCGAGCGCATGGTCAACGGCCTGGATGTGGAAACTCAGGACTGAATCGCCACTTAGCCGCCTTGTAAATACCGTGTATTTATATCGATGTAGCGCCGGAGCAGAGCGTGCATGGTGTCTTTCGCGCCTTCTGGAGTTTGGTTAGCTACTGTCGCCATCTGAGAAAAAAATCAAAGAATACTTAGCAAATTATAGACACTTGAACACGTCAGTTATGAATTTTCCAGCGCTTCTTAGAAGAAAACGCATCAATCAAAGTTGGACCGGATTACAATTTCGAAGTAGATGAAAGAAAATTTCCATGTATAGTGTCCAGGTAGTAAAACTAAAGAAACAGAGATACATTTAATATTGAGTTGACAAAAACCAGAAAATATTGTGATTTCTTTTTTAAAAAAACGGATGGCGAAGAGGAAAGTTCACACCCACCTTGCAATTAGTGTTGCCAGGAAAAATAAATAATCCACAGATTTTAGTAGCGAAGGCGCGAATGCACCGCCACCAGTGTTCGGACTCCGGTTAATTTTGTATCGTTCCTATTTTTTTCAGTCGAGTTCTATTCGGGTCGATATTCGTATACTGAATGTACATATTTAAGTTAGGACGTTAGTTATTAGACACCTGTAAGGCAGTTCAAGTGAGCTGTGACGTCATAGGGCATGACGGTCCGGTCATATGCGCTTTTGAGATAACTATCGCTAAAAAGTACCTAATGATTAACAACACTTGTTTATCATTAGGTACTCTTAGTTACTAAATAAACACATCAGTTCACTGTCAAAAGCAGCTGCTGAATATTTGTCCAAACTTATTGCAGCTACAAAAAAAATAGTTTTTTTAGAGCAGATGCTTGTTGATTAACGAGTAAAATTCTGATTAGTTGTGTTACTTATTAATGTTTATATGTGCCTATCAAATTATCTCGAAATAATTTGAAAAAATGTGCGGCGAATCGAGGCCACTGTACGATTCATCCTAATGAATCAACATTTTAAAAGATAAAATCTCTTTGCGTTTATAAGAATGTTATGAAGCTATAGGTCTCTTAAAAGTGCATTAATATATTTATGTTTCATGACCTTAACATCGAACACTACACGTAGTATAGTCGGTGACACATTAATCTAATCACTCATAGGTTTTCCACTGCAATAGAAATAGGTTATATTTATAGAAAGGTTTTCGGCGACGTGATGGGTTTGTAGTTATAATATTAAACTACCAGTGATCTTTTTTTTAGTTGTCCTAGAAGAATCACAAATTTAGATAAGGTAACGTGAAAATGAACATGATTTCTAATCAATGTTTTAAGTTATTTGAGTTACTTACGTTTCTTAATTTTTTTCAATCTAGATACTACAGTCTGTCAAGTCGCCATTCATTAATTCATTTAAAATCACCTTAACATAGATTAATATTAAATACATTGCTTTATTTTGTAAATACAATTTGTAAGGTATATATGCGTGTTTACTAATAGACATATTTTGAAAATATGTTTGTCAATTGTGCTGTGAGATTGGCTGGCGTTTAATTGTTGCTTAATAAAAGAAAAAAATGTTTACTAAAAGGGGGTATTGTAACATGTTTCTTGGATTGTGCAAATATGTGACATGCGGGAACTCCTTTTTTAAATGAAGAAAGAGTACGACGATAAAAATACTGTTTTATTTTATATCCTTGTAAGTCTAAAAAAATTGATAAAACATAAACTCTTGCCTCCAACAATTGAGCGCTCGCAAAAACGATTGATAAAATCTAACTGTAAGTTAATAAAGTTTTGTAATATATAGTTGATAACTATTGTAGTTAAAAATACAAAATATATTATCTATAAATGAAAATAATTTTCCATGGAATTCATTAAATTTAAGCGTTAAGAATTACTTTCTATCGCTATTTAATTATTTTGTACGATGGCAACATTTGTTACTAGTGTGAAGTGAGTTTCCATAGACAAACAAGTTGATTGTGAATGAAAGTAACCGATATTATTTCGGCGTGGTCAGCTAACTTCGCACTAGTAATCAATGTTGCTTGTTTAAGTCTGTAAAAACAAGAGATTTGAAATGCAATATAGTTTATTAATTTGGCATTTTTCTACAAAACAAGCTAGCGGAGCTAAAGTGCAGTTTGTAAGTACAGCTGTAATTGAGAAATTATTCATTAAAATATAATAGATAAATCTATTGAAGAACTACTCTTGTTTTCTTGAACTCCTTTATTCTTTTTTCAACTCCATCTGTAATTTATGGAATGAGTGGAAATGATATGTAACAATCAAACTAACCGAAGTAAATACTGAACAATTTTTATATTCGAAAACCCAAAAAATCAGGACCAGGGCTTTCATTCAGGATGCAAAGGGATTATTTAGGGAGCATCAAAACATCACGGCGCTCGAATTTAACTTTAAATCTAGCTGCTTAAAGTTTTCAACGCCGTGCGTGACGTTCCGAATGAGACCCCAGTACCTAGTTACCTATTATATGACCTGTGCTTGAAAGTTGAATCCTAAATGATCTTGGGATGTTGTTGGGGAGTTTTTTATTCGTAAAAATATTTTTGAATACAGAAAAACATCGCAACCTCCATTCCGTACCAACCACAGGTTCAGAATACAGTTGACATCTAGGCAAGCGACAGCTGATTAGCACAAAAACATCGTCCACGTACAACTATAATTGAGAGTTCTGCGATACCATCTGGAGGTGTCACGTACGTAATGGCCGCTATCTGATGAGCGTTATTCACCCACTCGGGTTAAACTAGTTAAGGAGATGAGGCGTTTTGAGGTTAGGAATTGTGTGGTGAAATCCATACTAATATTATAAATGCGAAAGAAAGTCTGTTCTGTTACCTCTTCGCGCTTAAGCCGTAGATCGATTTAGATGATATTTGATATGGAGATAGTTATAGTCCCGGCGAAGGACATAGGCTACTTTTTTCCTTGATAAACGCATAGTTCTCAGACGCTATAGGTAACCGAATTCCACGCGGACATGGTCGTGAAGACTAGAAAAGTAGGTACGAAAATTTTATAATCACTAATAAACGAGACCACATTGCCGACATAGGTATATTGAATTACTTTCGTAGCAGCCTATCCCTCAGTCTCTCGATTACGATGAAATTTGGTATACTACTAGTACACTACAGCCTATTTTGCGTCCCACTGGGGTCAGGCTTTCTCTCATCGCGAAAGGGGTTGGGCTATAGTCCCCACGCGGGCCCGGTGCGGATTAGGGACTTCACACACATCTTTGAATTACTTCGCTGAGGCGTGCAGGTTTCCTCACGATGTTTCCCTTCATCGAAAAGCTCAGGGGTAAATTCAAATTGAAATTTGGTATGAAGCTACTATGATCATCAGTGAGAAAAAAGTAGGATAGAAGTAAAAAATTGAAATTTTACTCAACAGACTCCAGGGTGGAAGCTGGAATGATAATAAAAACGTAGTAGATTAACAGTTTCACTTATCATTATCATCATCATCATTCATCATCAAATTTAAAAAAAAAACGGAACAAGCGAATCCGTTGTCCATTCAAAACATCAAGTGTACTCCTAGTAGGTACTCGTACCGTACCTAATCCGCAGTTCATCTGCATACCGCGAAAGATGCTAGATAAGACGGTGTCGCTCCATGGTGCTCGCTTGATAAAGTGCGCAGATACCACCCATTCATACGAGAGCTGGGTGTGGAATGACGCTGACCTGTAGACCCAGGGTCGCTTTGCACTATGGGTACAGGTCTACTTAGAAGGCTTAGAAGGCGCGTGGATTAAGCAATAATAGGGCTCTATACACGGTAGGTCGGAAACTATGGCAAATAATTAACCCACAGTATCGGCTATCGATTCTAAGTATATTGTATACGTCTTTTTTTTGAGTTGGTAAAAAAATAATTGTATATGGGATTGGTTGTGTGAGCGACGCCTAAATCCTATACAAAATATTTTTTTTACAAATTAAAAAAAAATTAAAGACCAATACTTAGAATCGATAGCCGATACTGTGGGTTAATTATTTTCCATAGTTTCCGACCCACCATGTATATCAACTGCAGCTCTATTCGAAGTCTGAAATAGGGACAGGGAGATTCCCTATCATAACTATAAGCACTTTTATATCCGTTGAATTATACTTTTGTAAGAATTTCTTGGTTAACGGTGTTGGTCATGCATATGTCAAATAGTACTAGATAATGCTCTGTAAAAATCACTTGTGTGGCTGTTTGTTGACCCCAATAAATTGAAATAAGAAATACTATAAGCAGCTAAATTTAAAGTTCAACTTGAGCGCCGTGACGCATGATCGCAGCGATAGGGAATATCCCTGTCCCTATTTCAGACTTCAAATAGAGCACCTGTTTGAGTGCTTCGCCGCGCGCCTTCCAAGTTGTATCGTGCTGTAACTACCTACTCTCTTTTTGAGTAAGATTGTTGTATGACCCTGTCTAATATTTGACAGTTTAAAAGGTTAAAAAAAACCTTCTAAATGAAAAAACTCCAATATTGCAATAGGTAACTATGGATACCTAAAACCATATCACATTTCATCGAAGTCCGTTCCACGGCGTCTATTCGAGGTCTCTTTCGCTTTTCGGCCAATCCTATTATTCGAGACATCTAAAGTGACTGCTAAGTGAATCACTAGATCCCAAAAGCCCAAACGATTTGATTCACATGTATTTGAATATTAGGAATTACATTCTGAATCGGTCGTTCTGTGCGTAGCGCTTTCTCTTTCACTCTTTACACGAGTGACAGTGACGGCTGAGCTGGGTGTAGGAACGGCCTTAAAGAAACACCTTCGCATGTAATCGTCACTGCAGGGCCCTCGCCCCCGTCGACTGTTTGTAGCGAGCGATAAGTACAGTAGCGATGCTATCGCGCGTTCGCATCGATGCAAAGTTTGATATTTGGCTCGAATGCATGTAGATATTATTGAACGCGCGTGACGTTTTGACGTTCCCTACAGAATCCCAAGAAATCTCTTTGCTTCGCAATGACTAGAACTGCGCGCTAAAAGCGCACGGCAGACATCCCCAAGGTGAAAAAATAACTATAAATAAATAGTAAAGGGTGTCACGCAAACAATACTTATTTTTTAATTATAATGTTCAAATGGTCCTCCCGATCGGACATGCGTTTTATTGGTAGGTACTAGATCTTGAAGCACTAACTTTGGAAACTACTAAGAAAGAGTGGTTGAAGTTAGACTAATTAGGAGATAGGTCATTGTAGTTGTAGCAGCAGCGCGCAACTGCGCTCCAGTAGTACCTGACGTTATGCTGAGGCACACCTTTTTCAGTAATACATAGTGAAGTATGAAAGCGGTGAAATGAGCTCGTGGTCAAATGTAGTGGCTTACAAACGTGCAGTCAATCATACGATAGTCCGAGATTAAAGAATTTGTCTCCAAGCGTTTATTTACGACTTAACTCAGTTGTCAATTTAAATGCAGCGTGAACTTGAATCCGCGGAATCCCAATACTTTAAAGTCAAAAAGAACCTAACAAGCCGTAGGATATTCCATTATAATTAATTGGTAGGACTTAGTGTATCCTGCCGTCTCTTTCTAGCTCATTGTATTCGTATATACGCGTCCCTCTCAACCGGTGAAGCATTAGTCACAAATCACTTGAGACAATGAGACAGTCCAAAGTTAAGAATTGGTCGTATTTTGTGGATTTTCTGGGTTTTTGCTATTTCGAGGTTGTTTTATAACAGCCTTTTACTTCAATAGGACTTTATCTTTAACCTACTAATGTTTTATAACCGTCTAAGTTTGTAATGATGGCAATGTGAAAAGGATAACTGGTGACGGTTTATGACTTGTATTTGGACTTAACGGAGTAATTAGGATTTTTTTTATAGGCAAACGAGCGCACAGCCCTCCTGGTTGTAAGTGGTTACTGCGGCTCATGGACACCGAAATCCTATGATCCCCATTAAGAAACCATAAGATCTCAAATGCGTTGCCTACCCTGAGGCCTAAGATGGAATGCCTCTGTGCCAGAAATGTCACCGGCTGCCTTAACCCCCTATCGGAACACAACAATGCGAGCACTGCTATTTGGCGGACGGTGGTACCACCCCGGACCGACCCAACACCAGGTCCTACCACTAACAGTTGTATTCAAATACAACGGTGCGTGGACAGAAAGAGAAGCCTGACATTTTACCTACTTAAGTCCGATGGAACTTCTATGATAATGAAAGTAAGTACCTAAGTAACGTTTTATGGACTTTTATGAATGAATAACTAAAAATTATTCAAGTACAAGACAAATGCAGGTAAAGTACAAGTATAGTAATTTCAAGTAAGTAGGTATCAAAATTGATTCAAATTCGACTAATTGTCGACAGTCCATAAGGAAACGAAAGAACTTTTAAAGTCTGAATACCACCCGATATCAGGTGGTGTCTCGTAAATATGTTAACTTTTTGCGACCGTCTTATTCTGCGGACTGACGTGGCGACGTTTTACTTGCTTTTTAAATTCACACTGGTCCTCCAAAAAAATACGAGCCCTAATTATGTTTAGTGAGTTCCTAATATTGTAGTTTGTAGCGCGACGGGAGCTTTTCCCGACAATACCAACATTCAAGAATCATTCTTGTAAAAGAGTACCAATCTACTGGTTTTATAGTAGCAGAGGCTCTATTCGAAACGTTACATAGGGAAATTCCCTATCCCTGCGCTCACGCGTCACGGCGCATGAAAACATTGAATTTTTTTAACACTGCTATTTTATTACTTAGTTAGAAAGTAGGGAAAATTTAAAAGGGCACGTATTTTTTCTTTCTTTCCTAAGTCGTCAATTTCATAGGTACATAAAATGAAAATTTTAAAAGTCCTAATTCTAAAATGGAGTATGTCATATATGACGTCGTAGCTCTCTCTGCGCCTGGAGAATACTTAATTCTGCGCGTAGCGCCCGCTCTTTAGCGAGAGTGAGTGAATTGAGTGACATGACGCCACGCACCAGTTATCACTAAAACACGATTTTCTCTAAACGTAATGAACGAATAAATCTAAAACTTTTTATTCCCTCTTTTAGATAGAGATACCAAAATGGTTTTCGAATTGCGCCTTACTTAAATTGCTGTCAACGCCGTGTCGCGTGAGCGTAAGGACAGGGATCGAATTTTACTTTTCCCTATGTAACGTTTCGAATAGATCCCCAGCTTAGGTCTCTAAAATAGGTACATACCTACTTAAGTAAGTCCAAGTGCAAGCGGTGAAGATCTTTCGTACTTTTACCATTTTTTTGTCGAAATGATATTTTTACTGAAAATATTTACAGCTCCCTTGACAACTCTGCTTGTTTTCTGCTACCACTTAACAGACTCCAATTAAGGTAAAGCCAGCTCCGTTTCAGACAAGCTTCTACGGTTTCCAGAACATTCCACCGTTCATGGCGACAGCTCTCAATGAATCGCAAAATGCGGCCTCTTCAATTGCGGCTGTCGCAAAAAAATGACAGTTATTTGAACGTTTTGCCACAACGAATTGCGCTAAAAGCGAAAAAAATATGAATTTTGGACATTTCGCCGCCGGCCGAGGCGCCGTAGAATTTTAACTTTTTCAAATTATTTTAACGAATGTTCATTGACGGGATGTAGGCGTTGTTTTTTGTATTTGCGTTTTTGTTTCCGTGTGATTCATGTGGAGAGTGGCTCATGTGGACAGGGTCATATGTAATGCTGCATTTTAGGGTTTTTGCTGGAAAATTGAGACGAGGAGTTGGATTGATGGAACGTGTGAACGTTGTGTGAGATGAAGATGATTAAGGAACCTATTGCATCTTGTATACCTACCTAATTGTATGACGAAAATTTGATATAGATAGGTATATAGTCTATGAATGCTACTGTTTATCTATTCTATTATTTTATTTCGTCATTTAACTGCCATATATAAATAAAAACCTGAAATATGAAGAAGAAAATGATTTTTATACAAGTGAACATTATGCTGATTGTCTGTTACGCAAAAACATCACTATGCAATTTAACTAAGTATTATTACTTTCGAAATTATGCAATTAGTTTTTATGCATTTTATTTATATGCTAAATGATAATTTCTGCAGTTCAAAATTATGCAATTCGTTTTATGAAAAATTAAAGTTGTTAGTTATTCAAAACATTAATTAATACACACCCCTCAGAGCCACTAGTGGAGATGTGTGGAAACGAAATGAAATTTAGCCTTCGTGAGATGTTTTTAGAGCTGGCATTACTGGGGCCAAAAATATGCATATTATTAATATAAAAGTAAGACACCTAAGCAACAAGCCCGCGTCCCGGCGATAAGCGCGTCACGTCGCGCGATCGTGCCGACGCCGTCACGACGCGGACGTGCGGTCGGTCGCTGGGTGCCATCGCGATGGGAGATTGTGCTTTTGTCGTTATGTAGAATTATCTTTTAGACATATAGTTATTGTTCCGAGTTGCGGCTTCGTAGGGCTGTAGAGCCCGAAGGAAGCCGTGGTGACCTGGTGGTTCGAACTACCGCGTCTCATGCAGAGGGTCGGGAGTTCGATTCCGGCTCGCACCTCTAAGTTTACGTATGTGCAAAATTCAATTTGAATTAACCACTGAGCTTTTCGGCGAAGGAAAACATCGTGACGCATCGTGCACGCATCTGAGAATTAATTCAAAGATGTGTGTGAAGTCCCCAATCCGCACTGGGCCCCCGTGGGGACTATAGCCCAAACCCTCTCGTGGTGAGAGGAGGCCTGTGCCCAGTAGTGGGACGCAAATAGGCTGTATTAGTTAGTACCTAGGTCTGTAGAGCCTAGTATCACTGCAACCATTCTTGATCTATTGTAATCGCCACAACACTTCTTTTAGACATACCTACTGTTGTACCTATTGTTTTACCTATCGCCATGAGAGTTGAGGTGAACGAGGACACACACAGCTACCTACATAGAACGGCTAAATACCGGAAAAAAGAACAGGGGCTCTATTCGAAGTTTTAAATAGGGAAAGAGACATTCACAATCCCTGCGCTCACGCGTCACGGGGCGCTAAATTGAAATTTAAATCTAGCTGCTTAAAGTGCGCCGCGAAGCTTGACCGCAGAGATTGTGAATGTCTCTTTCCCTATTTAAAACTTCGAATAGAGCGCCAGTAAATTCGAAATCCCGGAGTCATTATTGTTGTGTGCGTGACTTCAACTTTCGTGGCGATGCCATATAAAGTATTGACTTTGTTTTTTTCCGCGGAAACTTCTCTCATTCCATCCCCAACCAACTCAATGGGGACTATCGTTTCTTTGCTCACCAGTTGGCGCCAATGTTGATTAAGATCCAGAGGTATAGCTGTCAAAGGCGACTTTATAAGATCGGCGCCGAAACAAAGTTTTCAATTATAAATAACTATCATCTTATCGATTAGCTATGCCGTAATGTTGTACAGTTCCGTTTTTTTTTTTTTTTTTTTTTCAAAGCGTTTACTTTCATAGCGAAATAATCCATATTTGCGATAATTTCACGAAGGCGATCATTTTCCAACAGGTAAATTAAAGAAACTATGATTTATATCACGAAGTCCGCCAAAACCAGTGAAAACTGAATGTTATTGGACCTCACGCGACACTAGCGCCTCTAGTGGCAAATTCACACGCGATAGCCCCCATTCAATTGGAATCCAAGAGCTGTGTTAGGTCTGTAGGTACATAGTCTACAGATGGATGAACCTACTAGAAACAGATAATTATAGTGGATAAGTCATCGGGAAATCTCTTGCATCCCATAAAACCTGAACGGTTAATCAAGCTCAATGTCAACTTCCAAGTAGAGATTTGAAAGTTTCATTGAAGACAAACATCATGCAACAAATTCGGTAATAACAGTTCCAGTCCTATCGGATTCCCGGCGAGATTTTCAGATGAAAAAAGGAATCCGACGAATTGAGAACCTCCTGCTTTTTTTGAAGTTGATTAAAAAGTTTTAGTAAATCAATAAATACATCATTCGGGTATGAATATCCAAAAAATCTTTTCTTAGTACTTACTCACGCTTGTCATTCCTTTTCAAGCTTTTGGATCCTCTGATACCCCTAATAACCTTCCATTTGTATGTATGTTTGCATTGGTACCCCCCATCGTGAGGAAACCTCACAGATGTATGGAAAATCCCAAATCCCCACTGGGCTAGAAATAGACAGTCCATATCTCGCAATAGTCAAATTAATAAGTATCACGATTGCACTGTCAAATGTTTACATAAAACCGTTTGACCTGTCAGCCGTCATGCGCACGCGTCGACGGAAACGTTACCAAGGCGCTTGGGGCGGTCACGACAGGAGATGATCTATAAAGATGGGACTTAAGAACATAACAGTGGGAAAATGGTAATCTGGATCTTGAGTTGCATTGGATACCCTTTAAGTAAAACATCTTTTCCATATGAATACTTATACTTATATTAGTCACTAAGGCCCGGTTCCTATATCCACGAAACGCCTCGTTTTGCCTACGGACGGTTGATTTTTGGCATTTGTTCCATAGAGAATCTGTCAAATTTTAACCGTCCGTAGGCAAAACGAGGCGTTACGTGGATATAGGAACCGGCCCTTAGTCAGTACATCAGAAGTTTAGATAGGTAACTATAGAAAAACTCAAAACGGCCTATGCACGCTCCTATACCTGCCATATTTGATTACAAATTGTAGGTTACATATGTTACTTAGAAGCCGTGGTGGTCTAGTGGTTCGACCTACCGCCTCTCATGCCGAGGATCGGGGGTTCGATTCCGGCTCGCACCTAGAGGTGCGAGCCGGAATCGATCTACGTGAGTGGTGAGTTTTTATATTATCTTGAATGCAACTTTTAACTGGCAATGAAGTTTACTTATGTGCGAAATTCAATTTGAATTTGCCACTGAGCTTTTCGGTGAAGGAAAACATCGCGAGGAAACCTGCACGCATCTGCGAAGTAATTCAAAGATGTGTGTAAAGTCCTCAATCCGCACTGGGCCCTCGTGGGGGGATTATAGCCCAAAACCTCTCGTGATGAGAGGAGGCCTGTGCCCAGCAGTATGACGCAAATCGGCTGTAGTAGTAGTATCTTAGTTATTTTCCAATTAATTTTATTTATTTATTTAAACTTTATTGCACATAAAGAAAACTTAGTGTACAAAAGGCGGACTTAATGCCTTGAGGCATTAAGTCCGCCTTCAACCTACCACCAGCTACCAGTCAACCTTTAGGCAAAGCAGAAAATGGTTAGGGGCAGTGCCAGAAAAAAAAAATACTGAATATACTTAGACACTAGCAAAGAACAAATATACTTACATTAAATAAACATACTTAAACTTAATACATCTACATATACTTAATTTTGCTGTTAACTAATACTTAACACCAAAATTATACCTACATAAAAATGAAAATCTTGGGTCATTTTCAGACAAATCGGCCTAGTACCGAACTAAGCGAAATATTTCCATCGTATTGAAGATGTGCAGTGCTGTTAATTTTAAAACGCGACCTATCTTAAAACAGATATGAACTCTATTACCTACACGGAGAAAAAAAGAACAATATTACCAGATTGTATAGTAGTTTGATTATGGTGTAGGAAAACAGATTTCAGCTACGGTTAACAGATTTCTTCTTATTACAAACAAGGCATATTTTTGTTGCTACTAGAATATTCTAGTTAATAATATTTTCTCAAACATGCTCGGAAATGTTCGTGTTACTTTCAAAAAAAGAAGACGCGAGGCTGTCCATTGCCGGCCTTGGCCAGCAAAAACATTATTGTCGTGTGTGTGTTTTTTTTTATTCGCTTGCTATTTGAGACACCTCTGTAGAGAAACTGACAAATCCATGGAGGTAATAAGTACAACTTCCATGGCCAAATCATCCACGATCATGGAAGTAGTAAATACTGATGTGGGGTAAGTGCGCCTAAATTTATTTCGCCCTTATGCCTTGCAAACAGCCAACTACTAGTTGAGTAATATTCATAGGTTTCGATATATTTATGTTAGGCGCACTTACCCCATCCTGGCGCACTTGCCCCGAAACTGACAAATCCATGGAGGTAATAAGTACAACTTCCATGGCCAAATCATCCACGATCATGGAAGTAGTAAATACTGATGTGGGGTAAGTGCGCCTAATTTATTTCGCCCCTATGCCTTGTAAACAGCCAACTACTAGATGAGTAATATGTATAGGTTTCGATATATTTATGTTAGGCGCACTTACCCCATCCTGGCGCACTTGCCCCGACTGACCTTACGTATTTCCTCGCTGTTTGAGAAAAGCATTATATATACCTCGGCCGCAATTGCGATTGCCGGACTCGTACTAATAGAAGGCTTCGCTTCGCTCAGCCTTCTAACTGACTCGTCCGGCAATGCGCTACTTGGCGGCCTCTGCAATAATGTACTATTTCTGGTAATGAGTAAAAAATGTATAGTTGGCCATATAATACAATAAATCAAGTTGAATTTACAATATTCTGCTACACGAAGACAAAAGTCTAGGTGTCTTTTTTCTCCATGTACCCTTTCGTATAAACACCGAGGTGGTCTAAGTTTTTTGTTATTTCCAAAAAGGCTAATAAATAATGCAAAAAGCAGCATCCATTGTCCGCACAGGATGTCTATCTAAATTACTCACCGATTAGATTCTCGGTACTTATTGAAATGCAATTATATGCCTACAATTTGGGAACAAAATGCAGTTCTGCCCGGGTAGGTGCAGTGAATTCTGATGCGTAAGTCATGTATGGAATATATTTGAAGACAAGAGTTTTGGGAATGATTTCTTTTTCGTTTTTGCTGTTCATATACCAAGCCTATTAATCGTATGCGCCGATAAGTAATGACTCTACCTTGCTATCAGCCGAGGATCGCGCTGGTTTCTAAACTTAATCTAGTTGGCAACCGTCACCATAATTTTGACCACTATCAAAACAACCCCAAATAACAAAACCCCCTATTAACGTAAATACCAGTGCTCGCACTGTTGTGTTCCGGTAGGGGGTTAAGGCAGCCGGTGAACCCCGTACGCCCTATCCTCCTCCCCTTTCGAGATCGGCAACGCATTGGTGGCGCCTCTGGTGTTACAAATGTATTGGCGGCGGTGACCACTTACCACTAGGCGGGCCTCCTGCCAATCAACTCCTGCTCCCTCCCCTCTCCTGCTCTTTGTCAATCTTTTTATTTAAAAAGAAATGTATAATCAATGTCCTTAGATGAATGTACCTAAAAGTAAAGAGTTACCCACGTATTCTGACATGTCTACGCGCTTGCGCATACGCGCGGGTGGCCTGATCTATTTCCGAGCGCTCCCGACCGCTACCGAGAATCACCGAGCTTCGCGGCTGCCCCAGGCAACAATGCAACAACTCGATTTTTCGACGTTATGTTTTTCTTTTCTAATACATTTTTTTTGAAGTCAAAGCTATTCAAAGGTAAGACGTAAGACGTCTACGGCTGGACATCGGCCTCCCCAACCCCACGGCGCGCCACTCAGGCCGGTTTTGTGCTACACGCATGACCGCACACCGTATTTAGGTTAGCTGGAAGATATCCCTCTGAGCTGACCTTTGTGTGCGAGCGGCACACAAAGAGGCGGCCTATGTTCAGCAGTAGACATCTATCGGCTGATATGATGATAGCTGCTTAATTTTATAAACTAATTGTGATTGCTCGCAGGACCGATGACCGATGGGGCCGGAAAGTTCTCGAGTGGCGTCCGCGAACCGGGAGACGAGCTGTCGGTAGGCCTCCAACAAGATAGAGCGACGACCTCGTGAAGGTTTCGGGGGAACCGGTGGAAGCGAGTAGCACAGGACCGGTCTGAGTGGCGAGTCTGACCGGCCTATGATCAGCAGTGGACGCCTGTCGGCTGATATGATGATAGCTGCTTAATTTTATAAACTAATTGTGATTCCTTATTTGGTCCTATGATGATGATGATAAGTTACACAGGTATTATCTAGAAGTCAAGAGCCTAAGCCTATCAGTTCATTTAGTTTTTAGACTTGCATATTAAATAATTATTTCATCACAACCCAACAGCCTATTTTGCGTCCCACTGCTGGGCACAGATCTCTCATCAGTGAGAGAGTTTCGACTATAGTTCCCACGCGGTCCCATGTGATGATCTGGGACTTCAAAAATAAATAAGATTGAACATATCAATTTGAATTAACCACTGTGCTTTTCGGTGAAGGAAAACATCGTGAGGAAACCTGCACGCATCTGCGAATTAATTCAAAGATGTGTGTGAAGTCCCCAATCCGCACTGGGCCCGCGTGGGGAATATCGCCCAAACCCTCTCGTGATGAGAGGAGGCCTGTGCCCAGCAGTGGGACGCAAAATAGGCTGTAGTAGTAGTAGTAGTAGTAGAACATATATATATAGTTTGTAAAATTTGTCAAAAGTGATATACTTGAATTTAGCCTTCGGCAGAAGTTGTCTCCAAGATTACACGTTGCGATTGCTTGCCAAATTAATGGTCCCGCCTCGATATTACATTAGTGTGTCTTTAAATGTACTGAAGAATAGATAAGAGCAAAATTATCTGCAGGAAACCGGCGAACGGACGGAGCGAGGAGTCGACAGATTGTTGACTTGCAATTCAATAAACCTGATCTTTACCAACTTGACAAGCAATAGTCGACTTTTCCACTGTAATGTGGATTTCTGCATATACACGGTGGGTCAGAAAATATGGCAAATAATTAACCCACCGTATCGGCTATCGATTCTAAGTATATTGTATAGATCTTTAAATTTTTTTGAGTTAGTAAAAAAAATAATTGTATATGTGATTGGTTGTGTGAGCGACACCTGAATCCTATACAATTTTTTTTTTTACCAACTCAAAAAAAATTAAAGACCTATACAATATACTTAGAATCGATAGCCGATACGGTGGGTTAATTATTTGCCATATTTTCTGACCCACCATGTATAACTAGAACTATACAGCAAATAAAATAAAAATAAACCTAAACACGTAGAATACACGCTACACGCGTCATATTGCGATTCCCCCTTTTTGAGTCGGTGGTTAAAAACGGGAAAACGCCTCATAATGTTTTAAGTAGGAATATCGTTACTAATCACCACTAATATCCAATACCTAGTAAATACCTACTACCGTCATATAGTCAATGATTTTGGATAAAATTGACGCCCATGGAATTTTGATAACAACTAAGTACCTGCAAAGGCCTAAGAAATGCAAAGAAATATGAATTTTCTTTCTGCTATCTGAGATGAAATGGATGTTGCCTATAGGCTCCCATTGACACCGTGCATTCATAAAAAGCACCGCGTTAAATTGAGTTAACTTAAAGACGTTGAAAACAGTTCCAATTTACAGATCAAACTTCAATTTATCAAGCGGCACTCCCGAGTCGGCGAAAAACAGAAAGTAATTCCCGCACCAATCAATCACTCGAAAGAGCGGCTTGCTCATCTGGTAATTCGCCAGACCACTAAATAAAGACTAACGGACACAGCTTCGAATTTAAGGTTGACTTTTATACCTAGTCGACTTCATGTGTGCACCCACACGTAGACAATGTGAGGGCCGAATTGGTCGCTAATACCTCCAAATAGAGCGACTCAATAGTTTCACTGGACAAGAAGCAATAGCGATTAGCGACCTGGAGGTGCCCAAGAAATGAGGTTTTATTTAACATTTGATTTGGCATGTTTAGACATGCCGCTCCTCAATAAACTGCCTCGGTTGTCCTTGATACTATAAACAGACATCTACTTAACCGGGAACATTCAAAATATTCATAACAAAATACTAATCCCATCCAAAACATACTAAATGTGAAATAAGAAGCAAGTTCAATATTATGCGTCGTTGCCGATTTCGCCAATAAAAGGTTATAGGGTGGGTGCCAAGACTGCCAAGTTCCGTAGGCGGAAATACGGCCCTGGTTGTGAAGGAGTCAAAAGTACACTCAACAGCAATGAAAACGGATCACTTTGTATAGGATTTTCCATACAAAGTGACCCGTTTTCATTGCTGTTGAGTGTAGCTCGAAATAATTCCTGTATACCTACTAGGTACAACGGTGCTGCGTCGCCAGTTCCTTTTTCTTTTAACTCTGGCTGGATTCATAATATAGAGTGCTAAGTCAAGCAGCATGTATAATATCACATACACACAATGTGTATGACGTAATCGTATTCAAGATCAGAGAGTGCAGTGCTTCTGTTCCCCCTTAATTCCTGCTAGAGCGCCGAGATTTAGTACCACAACGCGTGCTAAACCAGGGACGATATAACGAGGAGCCCGGCTCATTGTCCGCTCCTAAAAAGAGAGTATAAATAACCAAATGAGAATGGAAAAAGGGCAAAAATGGCGAAATAAAGGAAACTTCAATTGGACAAAGGCGCCGAAGGGGATAATTCGTCGGGGATATGCACCAATTGTCACCGTCGTGGTCGTTTTGCGACGGCCTGGGAAGTCGGCGTCGCGCAGGCGCGGCTCTGCCATAAAATTGTCAAGCGTCGGCTGCGGCCTTTATACCTATTTATTTGGCAAATAAGACGGTGAGGCTGTAAAATTTGAACTCGTTTGGGAACGAATTAAGTGAGAGGTTGAACTGTGTTGCCAGCGGTGACCAAAGGCTAATATTTACCTAATTACGAGTGTTGTGACTGCAATGAAACTCAAGTAAGTACCCTCCGTAAACTTTAGTGTTCATAAATACCTAACGGTTATACTTCCATACACATTTTTAGTCATAGTCTACTTAATATACATAAGTATAGAAAACCCTTCCGTTCTTACTGACTGAGTGACTCACAGACAACGCACAGCCGAAACAGCTTGTTGTAGAAAAAGGTACCTCCTACCAACCAGGTGGGTTAGGTGGATGATGGCTACTTACCATAGGTAGGTACTAAAATAAATAATCTAAAAAGTAATTTTGTAAAGAGAACTGCGTGGGTAAGAACCAACTTTTAATCTCGGTAATGACCTGAAATAAATAAAGAAAAAACAATAAAAATATAAGGAAGACGTAAAATTTTATTTACATAAATATAAATTTCTAGTTGTTGCCATTACGAGCAATCCTGACAATTATTGTTTATCTTCCTATCATGCAACACAATAATCGTAGCAATTTTTATACCATACTAGCAGTTTGCCCGCGACTTCGTCCCGCGTAAACTTAGAAATATCGGGATAAAAAGTATCAAACTATCTCCATACCAAATTTCATCCAAATTGGTCCAATCGTTGAGACGTGGAGGAAGGACAAACAAACAAATACACTTTTACATTTATAATATTAGTAAAGAAAACTTTAACGCTGCTCAAGTGCTCAATTGATGGTACTTCCACAATAAGATATGAATCTTACGAAATAGGGGTCATAACTAATATCTAAACCCAACTAATTCGCACAAATCCAGAAAAACCGTGACCAATCACAATCTACAGCCATCAAATAAAAACATTTGGTATTCCACACCAGGCCGCAATAAACGTCCAAATATTTGTCACAAAGCATTTTCGTAAATTCAAATAAAAGCGTAACTAAGAGCCCTAGTAAATCCCTGGAGATGGGTCAAGCAATATCACTGCAGAATTGCAAGGAAATACCAACTTTCAGTTCCCCTACGATAAAGTTGTGAATTAAATGAGACATGGCTCCAAATAATTCATACGTCCTGACTTTTGATTCGAAGGTTCCAAACTCAAATCTGACGCTTGTGCTATAGAACCTACTTTCCTCTATCACATATTCATAGACACCTCCAATGATATCCTCAAAAAGGAAGCGTATCCCTTTGGATTTAACGTCAGTTTAGATTGCAGCAGGCATGAAGTGGACAATTTCTGTATGTTACGATTCGCAACGGCTAATATTTTGCGGTAATATTGGCTAGTAGATGCAGGATAAGATTTATTCGAGGCGTCACGGTGGGTTTCATTCATATCAAAATTAAATATCTGAGGGGAGGAATTCCCGGGAAAAATGTATGCTATGGTTATTGACACTTTAGATGGCTGTTCTGTTGTTGTCCGCCTTGTTAAAATGGTTTCAATGGAGATTGTTATTCATATTCGGATTTGAAATGAATTAATGGTTAAAATGAACCATCATTTAACTCTAGTGGATCTAGGACTGCAGGTAGGTAACCTAAGCAATTAAGACTCAATCCAGGCAGATTTTCGACATGTTTCCAATGTTACAATTTAAGTTTCGAAAACTTTCGAAACAATAATTTCATTTATTGTCACCTGATGATTGTTGTGGTCGTTCGTCAGGTTATAGAAGATCCGATACCATCTACAATATTAGTTTGTGTAACTGCTACATATTAAAGGCCATTAAGGCGAGTAGTGAGGCAAAAATGCAAATTCGAGGTGTTTTTGTAACCATTTTTCTATAATTGTAACAAGTTGTCATCTGCAAAGTTTACGAATATGGAACACAAATATAGTCAATTAGTGTTTCTGGTATTTTATATCGTCTTATATGTAATGATTTGTACTATGGATGTCATTTAAGAAATCCTTAATCCTCCTATATGTAACCATTTATTTCCGCTTAGGAAAAAATCTACGTTGCCAAATTTTTTGCAAGTACTTTTCAGAATTTTATCTAGGGCTTTACCTTCTAACTTATATGATAAATAGCTTTTAGACGAAAAACCTATGTGTTCCTTAGTGTATAATCACAAGTATCACAACACACATTTGCTGCGCTTGTTATGGTAGGCGTTTTGTTGAATTATGCGGCGTTTTTTATATTTTTAAATATTTTTATTTATTGATTAAAAAATATCTAAACTATCGTGATTACTAAAGAAAGAAGGATAAAAGTTCGTTTCATAAATTTGACTTTTATATTGGATTTGAAGTAGTGTTATTTTTCTATAACTTCATTGCATTAAACAGAAAGTTGTGGTTGAGAACAAGGCGACGTTGCGAGTTTCGGCACTCGTGTTGTTTACCTCGCGGTAGCGCGCGCTGTTGCCAGCTAGGTAGGTATCCCGAACTCGATCAGAGGACGCACAGCATGGTCGGCCTGCCGGCCGGCACTCGGAAATGAGTGAATAACGAGTGAGTAACTAGCGAGAGAGTAAGTCGAGTGGAGTGATTTGTCTCGAGGATTTGCATTTTATTGTTGTTATAGATACTTATTTGTTAAGTTTGTTTTGTTACTCCATAATAGTGTTCTTGTTATAATATTGTTATTGTTACCTAGTGTTAAAATGGGTAATAAAAAGGGGAGAAGATCACACTGCTCTATAAAGTTGATACGAAAGCGACAAGGGCGAACCGCTTATTACCTCAAGAAAGTCGCTGAAAAGTAGGGTCGCTTCGCCTGTTTGCGTCCACTTACTGGAGTTGGCAAGTTTGAAGGTGAAAATAAAAATGTTCTAATTGAAATTTTGATTATAAAACGGATGTAATGTATTGATTATATAGTCCTTTTCAATATAACTTATAGTTTTGGTCGAAACATCTGGTAGTTTTCAAAAAAACGACACAAATAGGCAAATTAGGCGATTTACCCAGTTTGCGTCCACTTAATCCAGATTGCGTCCACCTATGGACCAATTCGCGTCCACCAACTTAGAAAAGGAATCTGAAGTGATGTTTTTATAGTAACTAGCTTTTTCTCAAACATGCTCGGTAATGTTCGTGTTACTTTCAAAAAAAGAAGACGCCAGCAAAAACATTATTGTCGTGTGTGTTTTTTTTTAATTCGCTTGCTATTTGAGACACCTCTGTAGAGAAACTGACAAATCCATGGAGGTAATGAGTACAACTTCCATGGCCAAATCATCCACGGTCATGGAAGTAGTAAATACTGATGTGGGGTAAGTGCGCCTAAATTTATTTCTCCCCTATGCCTTGTAAACAGCCAACTACTAGTTGAGTAATATTTATAGGTTTCGATACATTTATGTTAGGCGCACTTACCCCGAAACTGACAAATCCATGGAGGTAATAAGTACAACTTCCATGGCCAAATCATCCACGATCATGGAAGTAGTAAATACTGATGTGGGGTGAGTGCGCCTAAATTTAATTCGGCCCTATGCCTTGTAAACCGTGGTGGCCTAGTGGTTCGACCTACCGCCTCCCATGCAGAGGGTCGGGGGTTCGATTCCGGCTCGCACCTCTAAGTTTACTTATGTGCGAAATTCACTTTGAATTTACCACTGAGCTTTTCGGTGAAGGAAAACATCGTGAGGAAACCTGCACGCATCTGCGAAGTAATTCAAAGATGTGTGTGAAGTCCCCAATCCGCACTGGGCCCGCGTGGGGCCTATAGCCCAAACCCTCTCGTGATGAGAGGAGGCCTGTGCCCAGCAGTGGGACGCAAATAGGCTGTAGTAGTAGTAGTAGTAGTAGTAGTATGCCTTGTAAACAGCCAACTACTAGTTGAGTAATATTTATAGGTTTCGATATATTTATGTTAGGCGCACTTACCCCATCCTGGCGCACTTGCCCCGACTGACCTTCCGTATTTTCTCGCTGTTTGAGAAAAGCATTATATATACCTCGGCCGCAATTGCGATTGCCGGACTCGTACTAATAGAATCGTCCGGCAATGCGCTACTTGGCGGCCTCTGCAATATTGTACTATTCCCCGCAACTTCGTATGCGCAGAAATATTAAAATGAAAAACCCCGTTTTTTCCCGTTTCCGTGGGAATTTCGGGAAATCCTTTCTTAGCGGATGCCTACGTCATAACATCTACCTGCATGCCAAATTTCAGCCAGATCCGTCCAGTGGTTTGGGCTGTGCGTTGATAGATCACTATGTCAGTCAGTCAGTCACCTTTGAGTTTTATATATTTAGATGTACAGAATATATATTTAGATTGTACAGAATGATCGGATTTTAACAATGAATTTATTCAAGAATATTTTACATTAAAAAATCATGATTATAATTAATAAAACCATGAACATTTTTTTTCCAGACAGGCCAGTTTTCCTGCTGTTTGAACTTTATTATGAATGTAGTCATTTATCGGGGTTTTACCCTACATACGCATAATGCCTAATTGCATTGCATATTCTTAAACTACGACTTTGATACGAAAAAACATTAAAAATATCTAAATATCACTAGTACCATGTTCAGCATGTAAATTAATTAAAAAAAGTATTCAATTCATAAAAAAAATATACAAAAAGTTATTATAAGCGGTGATTTGAACCCGCGCCCCTCTTGCGCTCTCATGTACGTCATGATGAATTTGGACCGCTGGGCCACGGTAGACTTAAGACAGCGGGCGAAATTAACCATTGCTATCGTTGTAATTTACGTTAGCGTATTTGGCGCGGTTATTATTGAGAGGATCGGGCTCAAAACGCTCAAGGTCATCGACGGCTACAGGCGCCTTAAAACACGAGTGAGAGGTTCCTGCCGGCTCGTTTCATAATAATATCGCACGAGTGTTTTAAGGCCTAATCATGTACAGTTGCATACCCAACTTTATCTACACTCATTTTATAAATCCTCTAAGATGCTTCAAAACCTGTCCACAATAGCGGCAATTCGAATACGTCAGTGTCTCACATTCGATTTTCAAAAAGCATAGACTAAACAGAGCCAACATTTGAATTTGGATCAAACTATGGAGGGTTGAAGTAACAAGGAAGGAAGTACCAAGACACATTCCACACTCAATAGATCAAACTTTCGTTCTACTGTCTTACTGAAGAATATAGCCGGCCATTGCTGTTCGAAGTTGTTCTAAATTTGAACTTCATTGCAATATCAAATTCGATTGTATGACCGCAGGCCGCAAAAACTTCTAAAAAAAATGGCCTAACACAAACCCTTCACACATGTACACACACTCACTCACGCACACATACACATGCATACATACACACACATACTTACACACGCACACATACATACACCATTATTACCTTGGCACTGATTTAAATGTTACACTAGATAGGTACCAACCTTGACAAAACGGTGACACTGAAAGTACGCCCGGGGGCGTACTTCTGAAGTTCCTCAAGTCAGTAGCCAATCAGACGCCGGCCGCGTGACAAGGCGCGAAATCCAAATTTTAGTCAGTAATAATGGGCAAATACGCAGTAAAATGTTGCAGCAATCGATTCCATAATCATAATAAGTCCATTGGGAACACGTTTCACAGTAGAGTTTTAATTTTAATGTCATATTATTTTTATTAACACTAAATCAAAATTTCATTACGAAGGGTTTTCAATTGTTCACTTTTTAAGCCCAATGTTGCAAGGTAATCATGGTTCAAAATTAACCACATTTCAGGGAAATTGTTAGACAAACCGTATAATTTTCAGTGATCTAATATTATTAGATCACGGAAAACTATACGGTTATTTACATTGGTAAATGGTTTTGATATTATATATATATTGGATTAGATAATGATAATAAATAATAATTACAAGATATTTTATTACAGATATTTGGTGTAGGTACACGTAGTAAGAAATTAAAATTAACATTAGTCAAAATATGAACAAACTTCATTTCAATATTTACCATGGATAGGGCCTAATACTTAAAACAATTCATACTTTGAATGTTTCTCGTTTAAAATCTTGTTTAAATAAAATTTTGACGATATAAAAGCAAAATAAGATGTTGAACGACCTTTAACATTAACTTATTGAAAAAAAAACTTTGGGGTAAATTTCCCAACACTGGTATCACTACCCGTTTGACATCCCTTTGACAGCCATGAATATTGCTATCTTTGTCTAGCGTCAATTCGGCGTATTCGTAGCATACGAGTAGGAAAGAGATAGACACAGTTTTACTACAACTTTTCGTAGTTTTCAGAGTTACGACTCGATGTTCAAGTTTTGACACGTTTCTTCGAGATGTTTTATAGGAAGCTTCGTCTCTAGTAATGTACCTCAGTGTACCTTGGTATTAGTAATAGATTTAAGATAAAAACTTTAATTACGAATCTGTAAAGCTAAGTATGTATAAGTACGATAGTAACTTTAAAAAAAAAGGAAATATATATATGTATAAATGAAAAGCAGGTTATACCTTAAGTTTATTGTATACTTAGCATAAAGACAAATCTTGTACTTCTATAAAATGAATACCTATGTTCCTTCTGACCATCACTACAAAATTAATTTAAATTTTTTGCATATACTACATACATATTATACTGCGCACAGCGCTGTAGTTACCGATTTGTAACCGATTTTTACACTCAAATTGTATTTAAACATTGATGAGTTTTGTTAAATTGCTTTACAGTTAGGTATAATAACTAGTTCGGAATGAGAATGACGAATCTTTACTCCACCGTGATACAGTTTTCAACTAGTACGGGGAGTAAAGCACATCATAATACTCATCGTACGTAATACCTACAACGTACCATAATACTATTATTAGGTACATTTCACTAAACCTGTTTTTTGTACTTGTTGGTTAAATAAATATTATTATACCTATTATAAAAGATAGGAAATTTGCTTTGACAGAACTTGCTGTCATTTGATAACGGATGTCATTACCATCGATTTTTGAACGCATCATAGAGGATTTATGATATAGGTGTAGATAAATAAATATACTCGTAAAAAATGAAGGCGCAAAAGACATTTTCACCCCTCCTATTCGAAAAGAAGTGTTTTGTTCCCCGTTTAGAGGGAGCAAAATGCGATTTCGCTCCCTCTTCGCTTTTTTTTTAATTTTTCATTTCTGCCCCGCTAACAGGGAGCAAAATACGTCTTAGCAGTGCGTTCACGGAGCTGTGGAGACTGTAAAAAGTTGCATTCAAAAGTCGCGTCTTATTCGTATTTAGAATTGTATATATCGGCATTTTACATAAATACTTTATTACATATACTAAAAATCCATAAATTCATAGATATATACTTACTTTTGATAAATTGTTTTCTATTTTTTATTTTCAATTTGGCTGAATGGTGCAGGCCAATGCCGTAGCATTCCTCGTAAACTCGTCGTGTGATCGAATTAAAAAAAAAACTCGAACCCGCGAATTTCGTGAGCGCTCATTTCCTTGCCGTATTATTTTACACTTAATTTCCAAAATAAAACGTACCTTATGTAGTGTTATGAATTATTTCGTAGAAAATTAATGAAATCAAAAAGTGATTTAGGTGATGCAATGTATTGGGATCAACACCTCTGAGAATTCCAAAGGAATATTATGTAAGTACGTAATATGAATTGCACTGCCCTTTTTTCATTTTATCGCAAATGTATTAAAAAACTTGTGTGATACAGTATGTGCGAAATTGTCATAAAATGTACTTTATTTCACATTTGTTAAATTTACCTATTATTATGAACGCAACGCGTGCGAGCATGACAGGATATAAATACAATATAGTTACTGATTCTTCAATATGGAAGCCATTTTCGCCTTCTACCTATGAATTTATGATAAGCGCGCGAAACACACGTTCCTTTTAACCTTGTTTGTTTCTAAATGTATTATTTTTTTGTTTTACTTGTTTTAAAGACAATAATGAACGAATGATCTAATGATATTCTCATAGGAGGGGTGAAAAGCTGAGTGTACAACACGGTAGCAAACTTATTTATGCCTTGGGTGACAAAGCTTGAATCCCTCGCTAGCTCAAGATTCCACGCTAGAATCCCTCGCTTACGCTCGGGATTCTATTCTGGAATCTTTCGCGTCGCTCTGGATTCAATCCGTCACCCGCGGTAAAATATACCTTTTTGCTCCCTAGTCATACAATCTACTATTCCTAGTCCTACATTGGTTCAGTACATCGGTCACTCTCGGATCGAAGCAATGGCATTGTCACCTGACGATTATGGTGGTCAGGTTATAGAGGATCTGATTGGTACAGTTGATTAAATATGCGCGAGGCGCGGCGTCACGCGCGGCCGCGGTGCGACAATGCGACGGAGTTTCACGCACCGCCGCCGCGCCGCGCCCGCCGCGACACTTCATTCACCGAACCGCACCACCAAAGATGTCATCGGGAACAAAACACAAAAGCCAATGAGGACCAGCGGCGCAATCCGACGCTAGAGGCGCTTGTGTCGCGTGCGATTCAGTGTCGCCAATAGCGATGACGACAACTTTTTTTTGTCTATCAGGAAGATTATTGAAAAGTATTGGACACGTATTTTTTCTTTTTTCACGTAATCAAACGTATACGGATATATATATTGAGTTGAAATGTCGCGTGACGTCACGGTTAGGTACGATTTATACCTAACGGTGACGTAGTTAGCCCCCACTCTCCAACTTTAATGCGTTTTAACTTAGTCATTCTTTGTTAATTTGATAAAACAAAAAATACGTGTCTAATATTTTTTCATTACCTGACTGACGGACTAATTAGAATTTCGATTTCGATTTCCCTATTCGGCATATAAAATTACGCTAAATTAACAACACTGAGGTCTGCGAAACTTAAGGTCACCGTGACTTGACTGCTTTAAGCAGTGGCGGATCCAGGATTTTTGTTTGGGGGGAGCTTGGTCCTTAGATATTTTGTGTTGGGGGGCTTGATCCCTAGATATTTTGTTTGGGGGGGCTGCCCAGCTGAGCGAATAAAGAAAGATTGGTCACGAGCACACGTTGATAATTTTAGGGGATAAGACGCACATTATAAGCTGACTGAAAAGTTCGCTGACGCTCTCCGGAAGGCACTCGGTGTATACATTTGTATTAGTTTACCCATACAACCATTTTCCGTCGCAAAATTTCAAAATGTCGCGTTTTAAGTAACAGTTTCGTAACTTTTACTAAACTTAGTTACTGTGTGAATTGAACCCTCTCTTGATGAGGGGAGGCCTGTGCCCAGCAGTGGGACGCAAATAGGCTGTAGTAGTAGTAGTAGTAGTGTGAATTTTGGTTGCAGCATGTAGTCAACACTTTGCACTGAAAATTTAACAGTAACGTTGTGTTGTCTCTGTTTCGACAAGTTTCGATTTAAATGTTTACATTCATTCTCGACACATTGTGTCCGCTTTGAATTTATGTGTATAATATTAAAATTAAACTGTTGACACATTGTCGACACTAAGTTCCTACAAATTTTGCAGTAACTTAAGTGTAGTAACGGTTACGACAGTATAGTGTTGAATTTGACCATTTGTGAAATGAGAAAGGTTCTCAAAATGTGCTGCTGTGTTTAAGAAAATAATTGTTTTTTTCATAACAACGAGCCAAAGGAAACCGAAACATAATCGTCTATACTCGAGCCTTTACAAAAATGTTTACATGAGATGGTATCCAGAAAATAAACAGACAGGTTATTTTACACTTTTTCACCATTTTCAGGAAAACAATACAAGCTAGGATATAAATTTCAAAAACCGAAATATTTATGAATAAATTACCTACAAGTACGTTTTGAATTCGCCTTGATTCAAGCTATAGTTTCCAAGCATCAAAGTTGCCTTAAAAATAAGTAAAAAAAAAAGTATACCTAATCACAATTTCAATACTAGCGCGCTAATGTCAATACTTTCGAACTCCAGAAAGAGTTCATCAGATTGTAGTGTAGACAATCTTAACTATACAACACTTAAATAGACATCATTGTAAAAGAGTTGAATATGCAATATTTACTGGCCACACAAATTACCTTGAAGGCTGACCAAAAACATCGTGTCACGAACTATCCTATTTTTCTAAATTACAGCAAAGACTACGGGTCCACTGTGATCGGTAATCGAACGCGAACTAGTATGTCTTCAACGTAGTAACTTGAAAATTGAGTTAAAATAGCTCAATCAATCAGTAGCAGGTATTGGCGAGTCATTAAAAGTCGTTCGCGCGCGGGACAAACACATTCCGATCTCTGTATTTTTAAATTATGAGATTTCTGCATGATTTTCTGCTATATATTATAGGCCAGAGCCCTTTTAAATCCTTTTTACAGAAATGCATTACGACAATCACAGAAAAAGTTGTATTCATTTGTCTGAGCGAAACTATGCGTGTGACATACCTCACAGCTATGCTAATCGTGCATTTTCGGACTTTCAATATATTTTTTTGCGTATTAATAACTCATTATCATTATTTAAAGGCTTTGCCTCATCATAAATGATGGCAAAGAATACAACCATATTCTTTTCTTTTTGGAATATAGGATAGTTTTTTTTTTTGCAAGCATGGGACATGCAAAAAACTCGTGTTGAAAATTCACCCGGTTAATCCGCAGATAAACATGTCGTTTGCCAACAAGGTGGTGATAGTGACGGGCGCCAGCTCCGGCATCGGCGCCGCGACAGCGGCTCTCTTCGCCGAGCAGGGCGCCGACGTGGCCATCGTCGCCAGGAGACAGCCCAAACTCGAAGAAGTCGCCAAAAAGATTCAAGCTGTAGGCAGGAAAGCGCTCGTTATCACAGCTGACCTGTCCAAAGAATCTGAAGTAACGGTGCAACATTTTGGCAAGTTGGATATCTTGGTCAATAACGCTGGAATGAATGGGCCAGCCGCGCTGACAAGTGATAAAATAAAACAATCTTACGACCAAGTAATGCAAACCAACGTTCGGGCAGTGATTCAACTGACCAGCTTAGCTACGCCACATTTCGTGAAGACTAAAGGAAACGTAGTGAACGTTTCAAGCGCAGCGTCTTTGACAGTGGGTAAAGTCCCAGGAATAATAGTTTATCAAGTGTCGAAAGCTGCTTTGGACCACTTCACGAGATGTGCCGCACTGGAGCTAGCGTCATCAGGAGTTAGAGTAAACGGAATCATACCCGGCCCTGTCGACGATTTCGTCGCAAACAACGGGTATTCTGATAGGCTGAACCGAGAGAAGCGACTGGCAGTCACAGCTCTTGGCTACATGGCTACGAACGAAGAGATCGGAGGCGTGATACTGTTCCTGGCTAGCGACAAAGCGAAGAGCGTAACTGGTTCCAACTAATACGTCATTGACAACGGATACACGATTAAATAAGAACAGAATATTTAAAATTAAAGCTGACGTTCACTATAAGATTAGATATAGCTACTTAGATACAGGATACTATTTTTTGGACATCATTATCAACTATATCTGATTACAGTTATCTATACATATTGATAATATTCTGTTCAGTCTACTCAATAGAGTCATTCAATTCAGTCATTTATAGAAGCACTATGAGTTTCTCCAACAAGGTGGTGATAGTGACGGGCGCCAGCTCCGGTATCGGCGCCGCGACGGCGGTTCTCTTCGCCGAGCAGGGCGCCGACGTGGCCATCGTCGCCAGGAGACAGCCCAAACTCGAAGAAGTCGCCAAGAAGATTCAAGCCCTCGGGAGAAAGGCGCTCCTTATCACAGCTGACCTGTCCAAAGAAGCAGAGGTCGCCACAATTGTTTCACAAACAGTGGAACATTTCGGGAGGCTAGACGTGCTTGTGAATAACGCTGCAGTAGGCGTTGAAGGATCTATACTTAATGGAAAATTGTTACAAGCTTACGATCAAGTGATGCAAACTAATGTCAGGGCAGTGATCCAACTTACGAGCTTGGCGGCTCCTTATCTGGTGAAGACTAAAGGAAATGTAGTAAATGTATCGAGTGCAGCAGCGATGACTACGTGTCGTACTCCAACTTTGATATCTTATTACGTTTCAAAAGCAGCATTGGATCACTTCACGCGTTGCGCGGCGTTGGAACTAGCTTCTGCAGGAGTGAGGGTGAACGGAGTGAATCCTGGGCCAGTGGATAACGAATTCCTGAGTCACAACGGCTTTGAGAATGTGGAAAAATACAAGCAGGCGATGATTGACGGTACTGCGCTTGGCTACATGTCGCAAAACGAGGAGATAGCTGACCTGATTCTGTTCCTGGCCAGTGAAAAGGCGAAGAGCGTGACCGGCTCCAACTATCCCATTGAGAACGGATATCTATTGAAAAACTGATTTTTTTATCTTTCTAATAGTATCTGTTTCTTCTGTATAACAATAACAGTCGATTCATTATAAAATATGCTTAGTTGATATGTGAATTATGATTTAGTTTATTTTCTCAAACATGCTCGGAAATGTTCGTGTTACTTTCAAAAAAAGAAGACGCGAGGCTGTCCATTGCCGGCCTTGGCCAGCAAAAACATTATTGTCGTGTGTGTTTTTTTAATTCGCTTGCTATTTGAGACACCTCTAGAAACTGACAAATCCATGGAGGTAATAAGTACAACCTCCATGGCCAAATCATCCACGATCATGGAAGTAGTAAATACTGATGTGGGGTAAGTGCGCCTAAATTTATTTCGCCCCTATGCTTTGTAAACAGCCAACTACTAGTTGAGTAATATTTATAGGTTTCGATATATTTATGTTAGGCGCACTTACCCCATCCTGGCGCACTTGCCCCGAAACTGACAAATCCATGGAGGTAATAAGTACAACTTCCATGGCCAAACCATCCACGATCATGGAAGTAGTAAATACTGATGTGGGGTAAGTGCTCCTAAATTTATTTCGCCCCTATGCCTTGTAAACAGCCAACTACTAGTTGAGTAATAGTTATAGGTTTCGATATATTTATGTCATGCGCACTTACCCCATCCTGGCGCACTTGCCCCGAAACTGACAAATCCATGGAGGTAATAAGTACAACTTCCATGGTCAAATCATCCACGATCATGGAAGTAGTAAATACTGATGTGGGGTAAGTGCGCCTAAATTTATTTCGCCCCTATGCCTTGTAAACAGCCAACTACTAGTTGAGTAATATTTATAGGTTTCGATTTTTCGATATATTTATGTTAGGCGCACTTACCCCATCCTGGCGCACTTGCTCCGACTGACCTTACGTATTTCCTCGCTGTTTGAGAAAAGCATTATCCTCGGCCGCAATTGCGATTGCCGGACTCGTACTAATAGAAGGAATGAGGTAAGATACCATGGTGTGTAGGTAGGTTTACTGAAAGTAAGTAACTACAAGTTAACACAACTACTATGAAAAGCAGTATGCACTACACCGAACAATCAAATATTCTACCCGATACGCAGGGAGAAAATCCCACTTCCTGGCCAAGGCAAGACGTAAAACTTTAGACAAACCACGGGCGGTAATTCATACACCTGCGATCTGGGACCTAGGTCTGTAATGTACACACAATATTGTCTCGTGTTCTACATACATTAATTATAGGAAAACTGTTAATTAGGTATCAATCACAACGATACTACGTAATAACGTGTCAATATTCCTTGCTTCGCGGTTCACAAACGGCAAGTTGCATCAGTCATTGAATAAGTATATCGATTTTCACATGTTTTTGTCGGCATTATGTCGGCAGTTTTTGTAGGGTACGTTGATTCAAGCATAGTTGACGGACTCCCGGTCGTTAAATATGGCCGCCGAGCTGTCATTTTTTTTTTTTTTTTTTAATTTATTATTTTACTAAAAAAAATACACTTTTTTTATATTAAACAGCGGACGAAAACTACACAGAGTTTATCTGCCGCTGACAGTCACTTACTTAATTATCTTATGTAAACTATAACTACTTACTAAGTCTAAATTCACTTGATATTTCGGTAGGTAGTGCGCTTTTAAAATTTTCTTAGCCTTTTGAGGATTAATTCATCATTCCATACACAAACGTCATTTTGTCCCATAGTAAAATATTTAAGACGCTGACAAGAGCTTGAGCAATCGAGGCAGGCAACTGTCTCAGCGGACAAAGTCTTTTTGCATTGAAGGGAGCGAGAAGCACGACCGCGGCATGTGGCCGATATACGTAGAAAATCAGAAAAATGAAGATTTAAAAACACCCACATTGTATGAACAATATAGATAGCAATTTTTTTGGTATGAGTATGACGGAATAGTGTCTTTAATTATAAAAATCTGCGTTATAAAAATAAACTTATAGAACCGTTTAAATAGGATTAGAAGACGTAACTTCACCATTTTTTTTTTCATAGTACCGATTTCATGAAATCCTTTTTACGAAATAGCAAGTTTTTTAAGTATATAGTGAATATTATCATATAATTTACTCGCCTTACAAAATCAAATTTTCAAATCAAGTTTTCGTTTAAATACTGTTTAAATAAAGTCAATGTAGGTCTTGTCAGCGCCTTAACGATAACGTTAACTTTAACGGACGGTTTGAATCAACCAGCCCTTAGTGTTAAAGAGTATTAGAAATGTCAATCTGTTGATATTTTACTAAATTATAATTGCTCGAAGATTGGTTGGTTTATATGTTAATACTATGCCATCGACTTCGCCCGCATAGAATTCGGTAAGAGCGTACCTACGTTCCTGCGGGAACTACCTATGAGTATTTTTCCTGATAAAAAATTGACAATTATTGGACCCATAGGTATTACAATCTACTCCCATACTACTTAAATTCTTTGACAATCCGAACAGTACTTCTCGGCTTGAAGTGGTATGTTTTGAAGACATAAGATAATGTTTTGCCCGTGACTTCGTCCGTGTGGAGTTTTATACTAAACTTCCTGTGTAGTCAGTCACTTTCCACCGCTCCAACTATCTCCACTTTTCTATCCATTTTTGAATAAAAGAAGGATAAAGAAACCCACACACATTCATATTATTAGTTTGGGCAACTACAGTAAAAATAAATACTTAAATAAGTGCACATTCATAAGGATCGTTTACTGATTTATTCTTCAAATCGAAGTGTGTTCGTAAGTATATTTCTCACTGCGCTCCATTTTGTTTGACGTATTTACTGCGCGGGAGCATGCAACAAACAAACCTCGATCCATCTGAATTTTACTCATCACTTTGCCTGTCGAATTAACTTCAGATATAAATCGATGAAACAAATAACAGAAACATTTTCAAACTACTTTCGGGATTAAGCTTTTTACTTACAAGTAGTAGGTATACCTAACAATTGAAAAAACAATACAAATACAAATTCGTTTATTCTCCATAATGATATTAAACATGTATTTATTAGCTTAACAAATCACATTAAAAAAATTAAAAAGGTTTTAAAAAGGGTGTCATTAAATATCTACGGGACCGGCATGCAACGCATTGGTGACGCCCCTGGTGTTACAAATGTCTATAGGCGGCGGTAACCGCTTTCCATCAGGTGGGCCGTCTGCCTGTTTGTTCGTCTATAATAATAAAAAAAAACTCTGTAGTTTAACAGAGATAACAGACATTTATTATGGAAAAAGGGTATGGGCACAATAATTGATGGCAATTATGTTTCAGTTTTACAACAAACAGTCAATGAAGTAATGTTTAAAAACAACGCACATTTGAAAGACAAACACGACAATCAACAAACCGTCAAACCACAACAACCAACAGAAAAAGAGGTATTGTACTATTAAAGAAAATGTTGTCTTAAATTTTCTCTTGATACCTACATCTACATGGATTATATTGTTAAAATTTACGATTGAACCCAAAAAACAGATACCACTGAGAAGAATAAAATTAGTAAAATAATAAAATTAATAGTAGGTTTGTTCCGTTTCCGTCTCCACGCCTCGCGCTGTGCTATTCATCGGTAATAAATACAGTACAATTAGAGGTTATAAAACGTTCTCTGTCGGTTAGCGTTAAATGGGGACCCACAAAAACTCACCCTGGTTCATACTATCGTCGCTAACTCGCTCGGTAACTCACTTGAAACACGCCTGGAATTCGCATGTATAATCCGTCTGCACGGTACACTACACGGTACAGCAACTTGCAAATCCAACTTTAGATTTGAGTCTGGCAGCAAAAGGCACAACAGAGTTCAAACTATCTTCGGGGCATTGGTATGGACAGCAAGCATCTACATGGAGTACTTATTTGACTGTCTTTTAAAATATTTCTTACGTTAGTATTTAAATGTCCTTTGGTATTTAACTAGATCATAGGTACCTAGGGTAAGTTACCCACCAAAAATTAATCTACCTTTGTTTTATAATGACACATTTTGACATTGTCGTTGTAAAAGTTCAGCCATGTGACAGGTAAGGTGAGTTACCAGTGAGTTAACGTGAGTACGTCAAACTCTTCACAGTGCTAGGTTCGCATAGTCGATTCCGACATTATGTTAATTTTATGTTGTTAGTAGATACGCTGTCATCGCTGGTGCCATTCTACTGGTACCGTTTCTGAGGGTAGGTAACCGACTGGTAACCTGTGCTGAGATTCTGGACACAATATTTTTAACACTATAAGTACTGTACCTAACTCGAGGGTCCTGAATTAACTTTTGTACTTACACAACAATTTGCAGTAGAAATTTACGATTCAACAGCTAAAGCATTTGAACTAATTATAAAGATATTTGAGTTGATTAAGGCTACAATGTGTTGCATCAAAAGTTTTAACGTGCATTAAATATTTAGTTTACCTAAATGTCTAACGGGCGTTTACTTTCTTGACGCAGCCCAGGCTAAATTAACGCTCATATTTTAATAAGCCTTCGTGATTAGATAAGTATCCTATCCTACTACATTCATAGTCAACTAAATCGCTCACAACAAATAGTAACTTAACTAGGTACCTACTTTCATCTTTCGTTGAAAGATGATTTTTCATTTCTCGTGCACAACATTGCAATAAAATAAAACACTTTACATTACCTACTATTTCCATTTAGGATGTCGTAAAGTGACAACCGAATTTTCCATACGACGCGGCCGTATTCACGAACAAATTACGTCCTGCGCCCGCGCCGGCGACAGATCGCACCAATTTGAATACATTTTGAATATTAATGGTTGCAGCGGCGCGTGAAAACTGACGCTTGCTTTACGACTGCTGGAAGAGTCATTTACTTAGGAGGTACTTTATTTACGAATGACCAGTGATTGACCTCTATCGCACTTAAGAGTTCCCAGTAAGCTCCTTTCTCCATACAAACGTAGTTACGTTTTATTTCGGAAACTACTTATCAGATTGGCACCAAATTTTACAGGTAATAGTGGAGCAGAGATATTAGTGTCCGAAATACACTTTGATTGTAATAAATTTAAGAACAAAGAAATTGGGACCATTTTAGTTTCCTCCATACAAACTTCAAAATTCAGTTTTTTGGCTGTAATTTAATTGTGTTCTACTTTACCACAACTTTTACTAATTTCGGACACTCGCGATAATAATTTTATTATGTGTACCAAGTTTCGAGTCAATCTGTTTAGTAATTTGGGAATAAAAGCGAAACTACGTTTGGATGAAAAGTTGAGAAACGCCGTGCGTACTGGGGACTCTTAATGGAGAGAGATATGAGCTAAGTAAATGCCTTTCACTATTTTCTTGAACTTGGACATTGTAAGTGAAGTGAGTTCCATTTCTTAGCAGTCTGCTGCATGACAAAATGATGATGGCAAAGCATTTAGTTCAATAATTAATGATGTACCTATCGACTGTTAAAGTATGCAACTTTCTCCCCACGTCTGAATTTTTGGTGATGGAAAGATTCACCAAAATGTATCCGTTAAAACAATGGACAGGCATGCAACTCTCCAACGATGATTAAGATTTTGTAATTTAAACAGCGACGCGTCGCCGATTAGCCTCCGAAGTCGGCGCTCCACCGGATCCAAAGTGGCTTAACTGATACTTGGCAGAACCTTTTCATAGTGGCAGCAGTATGTCAGGCAGAGCCTCCAACAGATCAGACGAGCGTACTGAGCTTGAGAAAGCTTAGCCTATGCTCCTATTTTAACTGTGTGTACTATTTATTCACTTTGAGGCAGTGGCAGAGAGTGAGTGAGGCAGCCTTGTGGTTGGCCTATCGATATCCATATTTCCATATCCATATTTCCAATTCAAATTCATTCATTTATTCAGCAAATTGGCCACAGATGGGCACTTTTACACGTCAGAAATAGAATTTACCAGCGCTTCCTAGACTCATTGCTTGAGAAGAAGCGCCGCAACAAACTCAAGCAGAAGGCCTTTTTTCAAAATTTCCATATTGTAACTATATATATACTTGACTATATAAATGATGTACATATATAGTCTCCAAGGGTCAAAAAAAACATATTATCCATATTCATGCGAAAGTAACTCCGTCTGCCTCCTCCCGCTTCAACTGCTGGACGTTGTTGTTGGAAAGCTGCTGGAAGTTGGGGTCCCGGAAAAGGACATAGGCTGGAAAAACGCATAGTTCCCGCAGGAACGCGATAACCGAATTCCACGCGGGCGAAGTCGCAGGCAGGAGCTAGTAGGTATATAGGCTATAATAATATATATAGTACTTAGTTATAGCCTAACGGACCTGATCATAGGTTTAAATCCCAGCGAAGCGATGGCTGAAGTGTCAAACTCAACCCTCACCGAGCGCTTCAAGAGTCGGAGCCTCGGCTGAGCGCTGAGCCCAGCAATGAGACTTAAAGGCTAAGTTCACACGCCTCGTTCTGGCCACGGATGGTTCAAACTTGACAGATTATCTATGTCACAAAAGTCAAATTTTAACCATCAGCCAAATAAATTAGCCAAAGCGAGGTGTTTGGGGGATACAGGAACCAGGCCCTACTTAATAGTAATAAATAGGCTGCGTTCATTCGTTCCTTTGCTTTGTCACAGTACTGGCAGTACTGCTGACGTGTCTCAGTCTTGCATTTTAAACTTGAAATTTAGGTTATTGACCGATTTGGCCGACAAGTCATCCAGACCGCCAATGGATGACGATTAAAAACAAAAAGCTGATTTCGGTCAGCTTCGGTCGATTCCAGCACAACACGGCAAATCCACGAAGCGCGACCGCCGCGCCCTCACACCATCAGCGGCGGCCGCATAAATCAAACGTCAATAAATAAATATCGTAATACCGCTTCCTGTCCCACCATCTTTGTGGCCTCCTGTTGAATTATAATGTTTTGTAGCCCGGCAATTAGCATTTGCCGGGTAAATTTATTTTCTCGTTTTTAGGGTTCCGAAGTCCACAAGGAACCCTTATAGTTTCGCCATGTCCGTCCGTCTGTCCGCACTATTGCTCGGAGATGCTTAGGTCTAGAGAGCTGTAATTTGGCATGAATATGCATATTAGTTATGCTGACAAAGTGGTACAATAAAATTTTGAAATATATTTTTTTATAGGGTACCTCCCCTACTCGTAAAGTGGGGATGTAATTTTTTTTTCTTGCATACCCCATGGTGCGGCATATCGTTGAATAGGTCTCAAAAAAATATTGTGGGTTTGTTAAAACCATTTTTTGATTAAGTGATGCGTTTGTGAAATATTAAGCTTTAAAGTGCTATTTTTTGTTAGAGTCACGTGTCCCCCCCCCCCCCTGCCAGCTAAATGGTGGTATTTGGATGGCTGAAAAAAATCACGGTTGTGGCATATATAACGTAGTTGAAAGGAAAACTATCAGAGCTAAGTAGGCTGTACAAACTTACGAGTAATAGTCGACCAACTTATAATGATGATTTTTCTCGAGCAGCAGGGGAGTCGGGCGGGCACGTCACACCACAGGCTAGCTAGATGCTAATAAGTCTTAGAAAGGTACTGTGGGCATCGTCAACTTCGGAACCCTATAATTTGCGCGTGGCCCGACACGCACTTGGCCGGTTTTTTTCGATAAGGCTGCAAATTTCAGGACGAAGAGGATTTGATTAGGTACCTAATACCTACCAAACCATAACCCAGATATTTAAAAAAAAAAAAAAAGTTAAAGCAGTTTATTACAATAGTCAACCTTGAAAAAGCGCTCAGTTCTTCAAGAGCCACCCATTGTCCATGATGTAGTTGGATCCAATCACGGTCTTCGCCTTCTCACTGGCCAAGAACAGGATCAGCTCGCCAATCATAATATATAAGTACTGTCATTAATTAATATTCTCATTAATTTGTACCTAATATAAGACCATCTCTAAGATCTTAGATTTAAGTTTAAGTTAGGGACTGTACCTCCCTAAGGGAGGCTCCCTTAACTGTAATTTTAGTATGTACATATATATATGTATTTTTATACATATTAAAGTAAATGTAATGTAAATCTGTATGTTTAAATTTTGAAAAAAGGCCTTCTGCTGAGTTTGTTGCGGCGCTTCTTCTTAAGCATTGGGTCTAGGAAGCGCTGGTAAATTCATTTCTGTTAAATTCATTTAAAAGTGACGTGACGTGTAAAAGTGCCCAGATGTGGCCTATTTGCTGAATAAATATTTTCATTTTCATTTTCAATCTTCTCACTTTTAGCCATAAAACCAAGCATACGCCTATGGATCACCAACACGCACCTGCGGATACGCAGTAGCGCCTTTGGATCCCCCGACCCACTGTTTAATAAGTAAAAACTCGTTGTCTATTGGTTCAGGGTTGACGGTGTTCACTCTGCCTCGCAGAAGACGCTAATTCTAAAGCTGCGCAACGCGTCAAGTGATCCAAAAGCTCCCTTGGAAACTGATTTTTGAGTTGCATTCCATCATTCCGACGACCGGATTGGTCCAGTTGGTCACTACCTACCCTGCCTTCTGATCCGATGGTCGCGGGTTCGACTCCCGCTCGGGCCAAACTTTGTGTGATGAGCACGAATGTTTGTACTCGAGTTATGGATGTTTAGTATTTATATATGTATGTATTTCTCTATATAGGTATTTATATTGTTGTTTAGCACCCATAATACAAGCGTCGCTTAGTTTGGGGCTAGGTCAATATGTTTGATAAGTCTGTCCCAAGGATATTATTATTATTTAGGGGACTTTTTCGAGCCAAGTCCCATTAATTCCCACATAAAAGTCAACGACCTACATTTAACCGTTTCCGCCGATAACTGACTGAATGACATAATTGCGGCAAATCGCATATTAACTATAGTTAACAGTGTTAGACACCATGACGGCGCAACGACACCTCAGTCACACTCTGTGCCCGGTAAAGTAGTCATTACACGCCTCGATTTCATTCCTTTTATAGATGAGTCCAGGAACCCCCTTAATTACTAAAATCCTTGTAGGAAAAATAATTATACTTTACTAGCCGCCGCCCGCAACTTTTTTCCGCGTAGGCTTAGAATTTGCATCTTATTACCTGGGCGACCGAGCGAGCATTGCTCGGGTGAAAATAGCAAAAAAAAAATTCAGATATAAGACACCCAGCTAGATCGATTTGTCACGTTCTCGAAAACGGCTCTAACGATACCATACGGATACCAGGCTGTAGAAGACTACAAAGAAAAAAAATCGGTTGTCTATAAAGTCGGTTTATGGACGATAATTTTACGTGATAACGTCATAAGAAAACATTAATGAATATGTCCCATTACGTAGGACATACATCACCATGGACATACATCGCCATGGACATACATCGCCATGGACATACATAGACATAGACATCGCGTCATGCTTTTTCGTGGGCAAATTAAAAGAAACTATCAAGTGGAGGGGACTTTATAAACGAACACAAAAAAAACAATTAGTCTGTAGGTATGTATGTATGTACTTATGTCCGGATTTAAATTAAAATCTACTGGTCGCATTGCAAAAAAAATGGTATGGGGGTAGTTTATAACACTGCACAAGAGGTCAACATATACCTAGGCTACTTTCAATCCCGGAAAAAAGGATAGTTCCCGCGGAACCGCTATTACCGAATTCCACGCGGACGAAGTCGCGGGCAGAAGCTAGTACCTAACCTAATATTTCGATTTAAAAGGTAAAGTTTAATCACCCTTATCGAAAATCTCAGATTTCTTCTCAAATTTGCATTTGGATTGCGTTCCATGTTTTTTTTTATAGTTGTCGCGGAGTCTCACTGTGGTTAGCTGTCATTCAGGGGCAGCGGCGCTGCAAGTGACAGCCAGTATTTCTTATCTGTCCGCGATTGGTGCGACGTTCCATCCACCCTACAGTTTTGAATTAAACCACCGGTTTTCTGCAAGTCTTTCCCTTCGTACTTATATTGTGACCAATATGTTCTTTATATCTTATATATTTTATATTTTCTGTTTCCTTTTTTACATGTAAAGAAATAAGTAATATCTGTCGCTATGTTTTTTTTATAACCAAGCATAACAACCAAAACAAGCAAAACAACCAATTGGCGACTTTGTCCGCATGAAATTCGGTTAGAGCGTTCCGGCGAGAACTACCTTTTTATCTAATGTGATTTTTTGGGATTTTTTACATCAAAGAGTAAAAAGGATAGCGATATGAGTAGCGCGGCTGCATCGCTACAAAAAGTCGCCGTGGGCGAGGGCCCTTACACAATACTAGCTTCTGTCCGCGACTTCGCCCGCGTGGAATTCGGTTACCGCGCTCCCGCGGGAACTATACGTTTTTCCGGGATGAAAAGTAGCTTAGCCTTATGTCCTTTCCCGGAACTCCAACTATCTCCATGCCAAATTTCATCTCAATCGGGCCAGCGGTTGAAGCGCATTCCAATATGGATTGGTTATTTATGATTTGCTTTTTTTGTTCTAGTATCTATAAGTATGTTATACTTGTAAAATATACTTTTAAAATTACTAAAATAAATGCAGTGTAATTTTCAACTACCTACACGACCACGTAAATGTAAACAATACCTAACGAGTAAATCCATGTCGAGCCACTGAGTTAAGTACCCTACTCACGGCGTTTCTCAACTTTTCATACAAACGTATTTTCGCTTTTATTCCCAAATTACTAAACAGATTGACTCGAAACTTGGTACACATAATATAATCATTATTGTGAATGTCCGAAATTAGTAAATGTCGTGGTAAAATAAAATACAATTAATTTACAGTAAAAAAACTAAATTTTGAAGTTTGTATGTAGGAAACTAAAATGGTCCTAGTTTCTTTGTTATTCAATTTATTACAATCAAAGTGTATTTTGGACACTAATATCTCTGCTCCACTATTACTTGTAAAATTTGGTGCCAATCTGATAAGTAGTTTGCGAATTAAAACGTAACTACGTTTGTATGGAGAAAGGAGCGTACTGGGGACTCTTAAAATAAAAGGAGGGACATTTAAAACAATGATAATGTCTGCGTCCAGTTGATCCCGGAATCAATATAGGGATCAGACAGGGGAGGGAATGGACAGCATCTGCGATGGAGGCGTTAAATACCCCATCGTGTGTGGAATCTTTTCTTTTTTCATTTGATTACTTATTTTTCTACCACCGACGCAATAGAATAAAGTGTTTAATAGTAGGAATCCGAGTTTACAGTGATCTTCACCCATCTGTTTAGTCGATGAAAAGTTTTTTTTTTGACAAATCTAGTACGTACTTATGTTAAAGAATACTTATAAGTCTTATAACGAAAAATGCCAAAAGAAGGATTTATGTAGGTCGAAAATCTATTGCATGCGGCATACAGATACGAGTTTTTTTTTTCGAAATATATTATACCGATGATGATAAGTTTTTTTTTTAATAATTAACATGAGCTTTAGTCGATCGACGTATGAATAAAGTCGAATACCTGTTAATAAATAGGTACTTACTTAATATGTTACTACTACTACTACTACAGCCTATTTGCGTCCCACTGCTGGACACGAGCCTCTCGTCATCATGAGAGGGTTTGGGCTATAGTCCCCACGCGGGCCCAGAATATGTTAATTTGCATCAAATGGTAAAGTGGACCATTTTATTTCTACAGCGGTGTTACCAGCTCTTACGTATTCGGATACCCTAAGAATTCGTCTCGGAGATACATATGTAATCTTAACATAATTGCCTTCCGCAAACAGATCGCCGCCGGCCCTTATCGACCCCTGCGCTAGCGCAGTTTTCGGAAAATAGGCAGATCAATATCCCACAATGCTCGCAAAGGTCATTTTATCCTCTAGTGTAAATTGTGTTTTTTGTATAAGAGCTATGCAGTTCTGATGGAGTTGGTTTGGAGTTTTCATAGTGATTATCGATCAAAAAGCCGTGGTAGCCTAGTGGTTTGACATACCGCCTCTCTGCATGCTGCACGGGTCGGGCGTTCGAATCCGGCTCGCATCTGAAATTATTGAAGCGTAGCGTTGTAGCGTTATCACGTATAAAATTATTGTACAGACAACCAATTTTTATGTAAATGTCTTAAGCAATAAATATATATATGTTTTAAGCAATAAACTCAAAATGACTCTACATTTAGGAAATAATATCAACTAATTCGTAAAATTTTCCGTTCGATTGCGCAGGCGCCGACCGTGGCGCAAAATTCACCCCACCATAGGAACCATTCATAAAGTGCCAATGTGAATAGAACAGGATAGCCATGAATATTAATTCCTAATTTCAACGGCGGTTGAATGTGACTTGTGTCGTTTTTTGAATCAAATTTAATGTCATCGCCACATGTCATGGGAATCGATTACAGGCTATAAAGACACCATCGATAGTAATAAATTGTTCGATGATTATCTTTTCTTTCATTTGTAATGGCTTTTGTATGGGAATGATAAGTGAACTACGTCTAAGTTGCATGTTGAATTGTTCCGTTTTTAGAAGGTGAAACTTTTGTTTTCTTACAACCTTTCTTTAGCACACAATGAAATAATGGCCATTATTTGTCACTGATAAAGATAACAATTGAGACTGAAAACTCACGCGCAAGTACCAAAGTATAAACTTTGTTTTAAGTTAGACATAACAAACGTAATATAGATCGTGAATGATTAAAAGCTGAACATAAAAATGTCACAACTAAAGGCACGCATCTGCACGCATCTGCGAAGTAATTCAAAGATGTGTGTGAACTGTGAAGTCCCCAATCCGCACTGGGCCCGCGTGGGGACTATAGCCCAAACCCTCTCGTGATGAGAGGAGGCCTGTGCCCAGCAATGGGACGTAAGTAGGCTGTGCTACAGCCTACTTACGTCCCACTGTAGCAGTAGTAGTAATATTTAAAAATATATTGCACACACTTCACGTCGAAACGGCTGCGGAGCGATTTTACGTGATCTGTTTGAGACCTTGTAGATAACATAGGATACTTACGAGTATTGGGCTAGTTCCTTTATACATACAAATAGTAAGAATTTACCCTAAACACCTTCAAATTCATTTATACCTTGCAAAGGGCAAAGGATAGGTAGTTATCATCCTGCAAAACAATCCTAAAATTAAAAAGGGTTGTAATTGTAAATTCAAATTTCACCACAGACGAAGTCGCCTGCGGAAGCTAGTAATAAATAAGTCATACACAATAAATATGGGTCAATATTTCATGTCTTCAACACACGGCACGCGTTAAAAAAAACACGAATTCCCTAACAAAACCGTATTACTCTTTAAAAGAGAATCGACTCATAAAATATTCCGCGACCAGATTAAAATGCGCTCTCTCGTTCCAAGGTGGAGCTCCGTTATGGTGGGACTTGGTCGGTGTAGAGGGGGGGTGGGGGGCCAGGTTGTGGTGGTTATGGAGTGGCGGACGGTCAGTGCTCGATTGATATTAATGGCGTGAAAACACCTGGTCGCGGGTGCAAGCTCAGGGTGGCTCACATGAGTCCGATTTAAAAATTATTTCGCCCCGTAATTGGATGAATAAGTTTTGTTACAGTTTTCTTCTTGTTGGATAGTTGAGTTAATCGAGTGTTTTTAGATTTAAAGAAAATCAGTATAGATAGAGGTTAGAAAATTATTGACCCTTTCTGATGTGGCATGTCCATGGCGTGTTTTTTTTTTCAACTTCGAAAGAGTTCGAAAATGAATGCTTATTTAACAGTACGATAGAAATAATACGCACTCCGCAGCTCCGGCCCTTGCGAGGAATATAGCATTCTATTAAATATTCTGTGACTACAGCCCAAACCGTCTCGGGATGAGAGGCTCCTGTGAGACGTAAATAGGCTGTTGTGGTGAGTGGTGGCGGTGGAAATAAGTCTCATAAAATTGTGTTCCCTACAGATAAAATAATCTCACCTCCCCTAGCCATGTCAGCCGTCCTTTAGAGCTAATCGCTCGGTGCTTACAATTTAATCGGCTAACGTCTCCATCGCCACCTGAGCTACCATTAAGCTTCTTACAGCACCTTTTTTCGCCAGTAGCTGCGTTATTGACACTTAAAGGTCGTGTAATTCGAAACTCAAGTAAAATTAGATGGGTGCCGTAGAGAAGAGTGTTTTGTTTATTGGATAATGTAAGTATATATATAACTAGAGTATCAGTAACCTTGCAAAGTAACCTTGTCATAAATTTATTTCGTCACATTTGAAAATCAACTTTGCTACAATCTTAGATGCTATCTGGGAATCTGGGCTCTCATCATCATTTTATTCATGATTTTCATTTTATTTTTATTTTGTATTCTTTCTGACGATATCAATGTGAAATTCTTTTATTTTGACATGTAAAATATGCTGTAATTTGATTATGGAGAAATAAATGTCTATGTCATCTATACTAATAATAAGTCTGTAGAAGAAGTCGCGTCTGAAACTTGAAAATTAAAAGAAACTATGAAGTCGAGGGGACTATATAAACGATACTGAACACAAAATAACGATTTTTAGGAAAATTGTCTGTATGATATGTATGTACGTCCGGATTTAACTCGAAAACTACTGGACGGATTGCAACAAAATTTGGTATGGGGGTTTATAACACTGGTCAACATATAGGCTACTTCTTATCCCGGAAAAATGCATAGTTCCCGCGGGAACACGATATCCCTTCATCAGGAATACTTTTTATTTATTGCTTATCCTTCTGCCCATAGATATCGAAACAAACGCGACTAGGTCCAGTGTTGCGTGACGCGGCCCATATAACGTCCACCGGTAATGGCTTCCCGATTGTCACCCTCGCCAGAAAATACTGCCCGTGAGACACTCCGAATGTGACACCACTTTTATATTTACGGATCCTACAGAGGGTTTTTTTTGAAGTGAAAACTTCTTTTTATTTAACACACTATCAACGGTACTTAATCGCGTAAAAACTATTTATATTTTACCTCGACGTTTCGGCCGCGATGCAACGGCCGTGGTCACGAGAAGACTGAATAAATAAATAGGTAAAATATAAATAGTTTTTACGCGATTAACTCCCGTTCATAGTGTGTTTAATATGAGTGTGTATCGCGAAAGTTTGAGACAATGGAAACTTCTTTAACGGCGCTGTGCACTTTTTTTGATGGCGAAAAAATTTTAAACTCGCGACAGATCGCGTGACCGTAAGACGGACACGTGACCTGATCGAAAAACTGTTACAATATCATTGAAGCCAGTAGACCGCCGGCGCGGCGTAGGAGAGGCAGTATCCCCCTCTCTTTCTACAACTATAATATTCAAGTTTTCACTTCTGCCGGCACTCCCGGAGTGCAACCCGTTGTTTTTTTTTTATGTCATTGGTATAGGCAAACAATAAGCGCACAGCCCACCTGATGATCACTGCGACCCATGTACCTACTTCGAAATCCTATGACCCCCCATTAAGAAACCATAAGATCTCTAATGCGTTGCCTACCCTGAGGCCTAAGATGGAATGCCTCTGTGCCGGAATTTTCACCGGCTGCCTTAACCCCCTACCGGAGCACAACTGTGCGAACACTGCTATTTGGCGGTAGGTTAGCGGGGAAAGACGATGGCCCTATCAAAAGCAAAATAAAACAAATAAGGGTGGAAGTAAATTCTAAAAGTTCTTTAATGGAATAGGAGGCATAATTACTGCAAAGACCGGTACACCAGAAAAACGCACACTTAGGTCCCGCGGGAACGCTGTTATATAGGTAAGTATGTAACCGAATACCACGCGGGCGTAGTGCCGAGCAGAAAGCTGGTTTAGTATAATAAAAGTAGGTTATATGGTACATTTTTACTGGAAAAACGATCAATTATTATTTGCCAACTTGATTGATTAAGCATCCCTATTTTACACCCTATTTTCTAAATTCATGGTGAGCCTTAACTTTTAAATCACATTCTGTATTTGTGGGGGCGTTCAGAACACATTGTCTAACAAACACTTTTATAAACTCAATTACTGTACCCACTGCCCACTAAATACTGCAACAATTACCAACATACACTTTCAGCTGGATCTGGCGCCACTGTCCATAGTTACAATGAAAATTTACACGAACAGTTTTAGTTCCAAATTACACCAACTGCAGATATAACTTGGTCAGCATTGTTACAATATAATAGGTAAGCTATTCGATACATTGCAATCGGAACTATTCGACGCATTGCATTGACTGCCCAAACTGCTCTATTGTGGAATAATTTATGTCTGTCAAACTGTTGTGCCGAAGCAATTTTTATTAAAAGCTTCAATATGGTCAATACGAAAATATTGGGCTTTTAAAAATGTTGGTACCATAGGCGTAAATAATATAGACCCGGTCTAACGTACACGTAATACGTCCCCACTTCCACGGTGTCCAATCCAAAGTTCTGTCACCGAGCGTGCGTGACAATAAGTGTTTTTAAAAAAACTTTTTTCGAAACTGTTTCTCATTATCTAAAAACTCGTCTCGTTGTTGAAAAAATATGACCCAGCTTTAGTGTCACGATATAAGTTTAACTTTGGATTGGACACCAATGAAGTGGGGAAACATGACATGTATCTACGTTAGGCCGGGTCCATACGAAGTATTATTTATGTCTATGGTTGGTACAGATTAAATTAGTACTTAGGTAATGTTTTTGAGAACAACAAACCTATCTATCTATCTATACATATAATAAAGCTAAATAATAATAATAATAAAATCGTTTATTTCGAGTAACTGGACTCATATTATTGTTAGTATACAAACACTTAAAAACTACGATTAGTACATACATGTAGTGGGAAAACACAATTTAAAGCCCCGGGACCAATACATCTAGAATTTTCTAATTGGAGCACTGCAGGGGGCATGAAGTGCGTCGCAGTGTCGTAAATACGGACCGTCTGGTCTCTCCGCAATCGACCTCAGCATGCAGTTGGGGCTGGCCCGCACGCGGTGCACCAGGGACGCTGCTCTTTTGCGCAAAGTTGCAAAGAAACAATCCACGCGCGCTTCGGCAAACATCCCTGATGCACTACAAAAGCGGGGCAGCCCCACCAGCACCCGGAACGCATTATTATACTGGACCCGGACGGCCCCATAGGCCCGTTGCGTGTAGTTCATCCACAAGCTACACGTGTAGAAGGAGGTGCAGTAGGCTCTAAATAGTGTCAACTTCACCTCCCTCGCACAACGCGCGAACCTGCGGGCAATCATGTTCGCCCTGACCGACAGGGCCCTCCGCTCCCTCTCGATGTCCATGTCATCTTTGAGGTCGGCCGCCACCACGTGACCTAGATACTTAAAGTTCCTCACTCTTTCCAAAGGACTCCCATTGAGGATTATGGGAGGAACTTCCGTCATGCGATAGCGGCCGGTCTCAAAGACCATATACACACTTTTCGCCACATTGTATTTAAGGCCATGGGTGGCTGCATAGCTCTCACACGTCTTTAGTAACTTACGAAGCCCACAGACAGACGCACTCAGCAGAACCATGTCGTCTGCATAACTAATGTTATTGAAGCATACTGTATCTATATGACAGCCGACATGCATTCTACAGAGTGAATCAAGGAGCTCGTTAATGTAGAGATTAAAGAGTGTGGGTGAGGTCAACCCCCCCTGCCTCACACCGCACTCCAATCTGTAACAGTCCGACATAGATCCCTCCCATCCAACGCTATTGACCTTGATTAAAGAGGGTCGAAAGTCTGTAGGTACATGGAAGATATTCGAAAAAAAGTTGGCTGGGGATACCTATCCCCAGCCAACTGCTAACAGAAATCTCATAATATAATCGTTATAATCGTTAACAGAACACATTCCAACAGTTTTTAGAATTTTTGTCCGTTTGTCTGTATATTTGAACGCGCATCAAGTAAAAACTACTGGACCAATTTTGATGAAATTTGGTAGGTACGAAAATAGTTGGTGTGCCGAGAAAGGACATAGGCTACTTTTTATCCCGCGGTAACGCGATAACCGAATTCCACGCGGACGAAGTCACAGGTAGATGCTAGTTTCCAAATACTCATTAAACGAAATCACAGTCATTTAATAAAAAGATAAAGCAATGATGATAATGTTCATTCTGGGCCAAGGCATCGTGCTGAGTGTCGCCAACTTGACATCCATCACTTCTCTCATGTATTGTCAAAGGAATTAACTTCTAATTTTAACTGTACGTTTGTTTAACGTCATTAGTTTTACTTTGGCTTTTTAATTTAATTATTACTTGCGTGTTTTTCATTTTATGTATATTTCTTTTTTTTTTTATATTTCTATTACTTATGTGTGGATGTCGAAATAAAAATGTTTCAATGTTTCAATGTAATGATGATCGCGAACCAGTATTTATTTATTGTATTGATAGTAAGTTAGTTGTAACACCAGCACACATACTTACCACTGGATGTAAAAGCTCGTTCGTGAATATTTTTCTTTATTTCGTGGTTGGTATAAAAATATTGCGTAACTAACAAACAACGTAACTTTTTCCCGAAATGAAATTAATAAACGCAACAAATGGCTCCAATAAACAACACGTAAACAAGTTGTTTTGTGGCAATCAAACAAACCTGATAACGGGGAACTTTACAAAAAACGCCAAATAAGTTGCGTGTGGTGACACGCTTAGTATAATGAGACTGTGATAGTTTTTGGGGTTCCGTGATCATTATTAAACGATTTTTTTTCACGAAAAATTTTCCCCAAGAGAGCCCAGTATGGAAGTACAGTCCCGGTCATCTATTATTAAGTACTAATAATAAGTCTATAGAAGAAGTCGCGTCTGACACATGATTTAAAAATATATATATCCAAGTCGATAGGGGGACCACTAGGTATATAAACGGTTGAACACAAAATAACGATTTTTATTAAAAAAAACTGTAGCAATACCATGAGTTTACAGTGACCGTACTTCACCGTACTCGCTAGCGACTACGTAAACGATTTGTATCATAGACATAAATAATACTTCGATTTGTAATGAGAATTTTAGCTGTACTATTCTCAGCGAGTACGGTGAAGTACGGTCACTGTAAACTCATGGTAGTGCTACTGTACTCGAAAACTACTGGACGGATAGCAACAAAATTTGGTATGGGGGTTGTTTATAACACTGGTCAACATATAGGCTACTTTTTATCTCGGAAAAACGCGTAGTTCCCGTGGGAACGCTATTTCCGAATTCCACGCGGACGATGTGTGTACACCTTTACACTATATTTCGTCCTATTAAGGTCCAACCAAAACTGTAAGTAGGTATAACGCTGACTGTACAAGCACTCCTTAGGAAAAAAAAGTTCGCCGCTAATCCAACCATTTTGGTGAAAAAAAATGTTTGTCTGTAAATTCGGTTTTACGGACGATAAAATTTATTATTGTGATAACGTCACGTAACGCACAACGCTAAGTAACGCTACAACACTACTAATTGCGTCATGTTTTTTGCGTGGGCGCAGCCGGCGTTCATCAATTTATAAGACGTTATCACGCATTGACCTATAATAAGTAATAACATATGGACGAACAGTGCTTAACAGAATATGTCAAAATATATATAGCAAACGGACATTAGAAAATATGTTCCAATACGCTAATAACGCCTCTTTATAACGAAGTCCAAACGGGTGCCCGAGCTGTTCGGGCACCCGTTTTGACGGGGGCATTTTTCTCCGGCTGATTGTGAATCCTTACTTATAATAGATCAATGTTATCACGTCAAAAATCAAGAACATTCGTAGGTAAGTACTTTCTATCATCACTTGACATTGGCAAAAGTGCCTTGCAGCAGACGCCATATCAAAAAATAAGAATTTTAGAAAGTACAATTTTGCACTGCTTAATGTATACAAAACCCGCAATAATAACTAAGACCAACATTGGCCAAGTCAATCTAACCTCTACATGCTCATTAGGGGTGTCCTAAAAAAATGGAAAGCCATCAGTCATGGGGGAAAAGTTGTGAAAAATTCGTGACGACGGGTAACGAGCCGTCCGTCAGTCAGTGTCGCGCCAAAACGCATCACCCATTAGGTTAATGTGAGGTAAAAAAAGTACGGTAAAAATATAAGTATAGCTATAGCACGACCCGATTAAATGACGCGCAGATTAGAGCCCTCGCCCACGGTATCTTTTTGTAGCGATGCTGCCGCGCTACTCATGTCGCTATCCTTTTTACTTTTTGATGTAAAAAAAGGATAGCGATATGAGTAGCGTGGCAGCATCGCTACAAAAAGTCGCCGTGGGCGAGGGCCCTTACTTACACGCTTTCAGAGCCATTTCTTGTATCGTAGATCTGTATCTACGATACAAGAAATTCTCCTGGGTTCCCTTGCCGAGTGGCGCAGAAGGTAATTACATATTTGACTCCATAAAACTGTTCTTATGGAGTCAAATATGTAATTACCTTCTGCGCCACTTGGCAAGGGAACCCAGCAGAATATAGGTACGCTTTTTTTTAAATTGATTCCATCGGAGCTACTGTGGCTCTATTCGAAGTCTGTAATATTCCCTATGACTTCGCTTACGCATCAAAACGCTTAAGTTGAACTTTAAGTCTAGCTGCTTAAAGTTTGGTTGCAACGACGCGACGCTTGAGCGAAGCCATAGAAATCTCCCTGTCCCTATTAAGGACTTCGAATAGAGCCCCTGGGTGCTTGGGCGGCAAGCGCCAACACGTGGGTGAAAAAAAACTCGAATAGGTACTTACCTACCTTGGGCTTACACTAGGATTGCTTGATAGTTGATATCGTTATCTTGATAATAATAATACCTACTTAATTGCGATTATGAGGAGCAAAAATACATGTAAAACCTAGGAACCTAGCAATAATAGACTCTACGTCAACGGCTTAAGTGCTTCGCCGCGCGCCTTCTAAGTTGTGTCGTGCTATACTATGACTTGTGACAACTGAAGGAAACGTCTGCTTTGTCCTTTTCTATACCGAATTTCATGACGACTCATATTCGCCCACGTTGAAAAGTCTCGGTGAATTTTAAATAGAACTATTAAGTACATAAGCATTAAAATGACTAGTTAAATAACCCGACGCGTTTCCGCGAAGTTGTGAATATAATCCGAATTGAAGCGAAAGTGTGGAGCAAACATTCCAGCGAACTCCGCCCGTCTGATGCGGGCTTCTTCGAAACTTCGTCTTGCAATCTCCCCAATCTAACCTCCAATTTCAACGCTATTGTCTTGGTATTGAGTAGACAGTCCCACCGAGAGACTGATTGCGAAATTGTTGTAATGAAGTATGAATATAAGCCACCAGATTGTTCGGACTTCAAACTTGAGCCCGCCCGCAGAATGGTTTGATTGCATCAACGCCGCTAAGTTCGGGTTATAAGAGTCCCCAGTACGCACGGCGTTTCTCAACTTTTCATACAAACGTAGTTTCGCTTTTATTCCCAAATTACTAAACAGGTTGACGCGAAACTTTTTACACATAATAAAATTGTTATTGTGAGTGTCCGAAATCAGTAAAATTTGTGGTAAAGTAGAACACAATTAAATTACAGCCAAAAAACTGAATTTTGAAGTTTGTGGGGAGGAAACTAAAATGGTCCCAGTTTCTTTGTTCTTAAATTTATTACAATCAAAGTGTATTTCGGACGCTGATATCTCTGCTCCACTATTGCTTGTAAAATTTGGTGCCAATCTGATAAGTAGTTTGCGAAATAAAACGTAACTACGTTTGTATGGAGAAAGGAGCTTACGGGGGAGTCTTACGTTGGAAAATAATCGCTGTTCAGTTCATAAACCTTGAGACGAACCTACTATAATTTTATTATACTGATAATCATGATTGACGCCATGTTGAAAAAAAAAACAATTACATATCATTATTGGCATTTCATGAAAAAGAACCCTTTCAAGTGCTGTATTTAGAAAATATTTATGCTCAGTTTTTATAAGGTCTGAAATGTGCATTCTACGAATAAAATTACTATTACAGCTGTCTTTAATCGATTGAAACTAATTATAGGACAAGCCAAGTAGGCAATGAAGTAAATTAATTAAATAGATCATTAGGTAGGGAGGTATTTTATCAAAGTTTTCAAATCGTAAGTCTCTTCTGTTCTTAGATTTATTCTTCAAGTTAGAACTATTTCTTTTCAGGAATACCTACAATAATTTAAAATTAGACATACAAATAGTGTAGATGTACTTTTTTACATTGTATGATCATTGACCACGTCATAATTAGCATAGTACACTCAACAGCAATGAAACCGGGTCACTTTGTAAAGGATTTTCCATATACCTAAAGTGACCCGTGTTCATTGCTGTTGAGTGTATTATTGTGGAATATGTTGAATTCATTGTATCCCTACTGGTTTAATTTAAAGTTATGTTGAGTAAGTGTATAACCGACATACTATATCTATGGGTGTCTAAAAATTCGAAACTCAAATACAGTAGGTAAAGTGAAACTTAGTATAAAAACGTTTATTTGAGTACTACCGAACACTGTAAGTATACAATTTACCGAGTGCTAATAGAAAAAAAATCGACTGTGACAGACGGACGGACAGACATAAGGGTTCCTTTTTTACCTCTTGAGGTTCAGAACCCTAAAAAAGAGTAAATTTACATTACGTGCGTATTTTAACAATATATATCACGATTCACGACACAATTTAGAAGAAGCGCCTTCTATATCGTGTAAACCTGTAAATGTAGATAAATACCTTTTATACCGCGTAAATTGACAAATTAAAAACACTTTTAGTCAATTATTTGAAAACGTGGTCTATTTTATTAACCGACTTCAAAAAAAGGAGGAGGTTCTCAATTCGTCGGAATCTTTTTTTTTTTTTTTTTTTTTTTTTTTATGTATGTTCACCAAAAATAAATAGTAAACGTGAACCGATTTCGATGATTCTTTTTTTGTTCGAAAGGTGGTACTTTCAAGTTGGTCCCATATTAATTTGGTTCAGTTTTGATGATGCGATCCATGAGAAAATGAGGGAACTCCTCCAAATTTGCTAGCACGTAGATGATTTTGGTGTCAATTTCGAGGACTTCAGAGTTACTTATGTACTTCTATAGTAATGTTTGGAAACTGTAGCCGAAAAAAAATTTTTAAATAAAAAAATAAAAACCGCCTTCAAACTCCGACAGACTGCGAAGTCGGTGTCAAGTGAACCGACCCAAAGAAATGATAATCATATAGTGAACTTGACATTGACATCGCAGTCTGTCGGAGTTTGAAGGCGGTTTTTATTTTTTTATTTAAAAATTTTTTTAATATCATTTCAATCTAAAGCAACAATGCGTAAACTCCTGAGCTATAAATTCATCTGACCGTGATATGGGGTGACCAGATACAAGTATTTTTTGTCTTTATAAGCAGAATGCCGATTGTCGTCGCGTCAGACCTACAGGGTAGCGGCAGGTGTTAAAGACCAATCGTACTAAAATACCCAGGGGGAGAACACCTTATGCACAATCTTAATAAAGACTGTATTAAGGTGTTATAGCCGTGGTGGCCTAGTGGTTCGACCTACCGCCTCTCATGCAGAGGGTCGGGGATTCGATTCCGCACCTCTAAGTTTACTTATGTGCGAAATTCAATTTGAATTTACCACTGAGCTTTTCGGTGAAGGAAATCACCGTGAGGAAACCTGCACGCATCTGCGAAGTAATTCTAAGATGTGTGTGAAGTCCCCAATCCGCACTGGGCCCGCGTGGGGACTATAGCCCAAACCTCTCGTGATGAAAGGAGGTCTGTGCCCAGCCGTGGAACGCAAATAGGCTGAAGTAAAGGTGTTAAGTACACAGATGCAAAAAATATTTTTTACTTCAGGGTGTAGTCTTCCTTAAAAAGTGTACCAAGCCACACCAAGCGCTATGGCGAAGTTAACGCGTATCAAAAAAAACACGGTGTACAAGAATAGTAAGTATTTTGTTGTGAATATAATCAACATACAAACTTAATAAAATAACCTGTAACTGTGCTAGCTACTTCTACATTAAGTTTTTTGGCCAAGGTTGTAAGCGATAAAGCTACTTGCTACGCCCTCGTTTTTCCATGTAAGTAAAACGAAAAGTGTTCAAATATTTATATAGATCACTAAATAACTAGCCAACCTAAGCTTTGTCCTAGAATCTAAACACCGGGTCACACCGAATGTGACTCCAGAAAGAAATTTACGTCAAGTGATTTCTGAGATAGGTACTCGATTTAGAAAATCGATAACTTGCACTACCGACTCATTGTGATAACTTATTTGCTGGTTAGATATAGGCAACTAGGCACGCAAACTATACCTCGTAATCCTCGTATGAAAAAGAACTTATATGATAAATGCGAAAGTAACTCTGTCTGTCTGTTACCTCTTCACGCTTCAACCACAGGACCGGATTGGATGAAATTTGGTGTAAAGATAGCTGGGGTACCGGGAGAGGATATAGGCTATTTTTTATCCCGGGAAAACGCATAGTTCCCGTAGGAACGCGATAACCGAATTCCACGCGGGCGAAATCGCGGGCAGAAGCTAGTTTGTTCATAATTGATATTAATTTAGTCACTGACCATTTTGTAATAGCTTGTACAGTTTTCCTGAAAAATAAGAAACTGGATAACGGGAAAATATCTGCTCGTATAGCTTCTGCCCGCGCCGCGACTTCACTCGCGTGGAATTCCCGCGGTAACTATGTGTTTTTCCGGAATAAAAAGTAGCCTATCTCCTTTCTTGGGACTCAAACTACCTCCATGCCCACCCAAATCGGTCCAGCGGTTAAAGCGTGAAGATGTACCCTAACAGAGAGAGAGAGTTACTTTCGAATTTATAATATTAGTATGGATGAACAGATTTAAAACAACTAGCCCCAAGTATAATGTTGTCTTAGCCACCCCAACGTTTAGTTTCTGTGTCGGGCTCACATTATTCTCGTGTCGCTGCCCGTTGCAGGCGACATATGTCGCGCGCAGATTGCGACCCCGCGGCCCGCTCAAGATTGAGCGGTTAGTTAGGCGGGTGAATACGTCTACATTACTCATGTAGTTACTATAAGTTGCACCCAATGTTAAAGGGGAAAAATACCAGTTATGAAAGTTTTAAATAGGTACTGAACTTACGTTAAGGATAGAAGCCTGCCATAGTGGCACTTGGCAAGCAGAGGACGCAAGATTTGAATAGACAACTAACAATAACTCTGTATAAGAGTCACGTCTGAAACTTGAAAATTAAAATAAACTCGAGGGAATATAAACGATACTGAACACAAAATAACGATTTAAAAAAATCTGTATGTATGTATGTATGTCCGGATTTAACTCGAAAACTACTGGACGCATTGCAACAAAAATTTGGTATGGGGGTAGTTTATAACTGGCGCACACCTCGGAGTTTACTTATGTGCGAAATCCAATTTAAATTTACAACTGAGCTTTTCGGTGAAGGAAAACATCGTGATAAAACCTGCACGCATCTGCGAAGTAGGTACTAATTCAAAGATGTGTGTGAAGCCCCCAATGCCAAGGCCCACGTGGGGACTATTAGCCCAGTCTCTCGTGATGAGAGGAGGCCTGTGCCCAGCAGTAAGACGCCAATAGGCTGTAGTAGTAGTGATTTGGTCAACATGTAGGCTACTTTTTATCCCGCAGGAACGCTATTACCGAATTCCACGCGGACGAAGTCGCGGGCAGAAGCTAGTCAGAGCTTGTCAATCACCAAGAGTCCAAGACGGTCTACATATTCTACTTCACTAAGGTTTCCTATGGGTAACGGAATAGGAATTTCCTTTTCTCTTTTCGGACACACCACTATTTCGCTAAAATTGGGAGGCTGTGTAGGTATTGTAGCAGGGGGTTGGTGCTAGCTCGCGTAGTTGCTGTAGGCACGGAGATCAGCAGTGGAAGATGAAGACACGGAGACTCGCTGGGCATCAGGATGATGACTAGCTAATTAAGAAATGTAAAACTCGTAGACTGGCCCTAACACTGCCCTATCACTTCCCTAATTAATTAATAAATAGACTTTGATGTTCTTTACTATATTCAGAGATCATTACTTTACAAGAGCTATCAAAAGACTAAACAAATTGAACTATACAATTCTACGCTTAAAAATACCTATATTCGAAAGAAAATGTGTCAACTCACCGATTACACTCGGCCAGTTTCCACAGTATTTATCCTTATATCGGATATGGGAAATCCCATATCCCTATTAACCAACTCGAATGAGGACTTTGGTGACAGGCTGACATACAGCTGGGTAGGTAAGTACATGACCGAAAGTTCACTTACACGTTTACCCAACTGAGAAGGCGCGTGGATTTAGCAATAATAAACTTTGCGTCAACGGCTTAAGTGCTTCGCCGCGCGCCTGCTAAGTTGTGTAGTGCTATACGTGCGAAATTCAATATGGATTTAGCACTATTAAGCTTTTCAGTAAACGATTACGATTTTTCGTAATTTTCTGTGGTTTCGCTAACCCGTCTGGAGATAGGTAAAGGAAATTGAGGTATTTCCGTTTAAGATTTATCCCGGAGACAGATTTAGAACCCCAATGTTGACATTACCCACAAAACACGGCCCCTATGTCCGAAACTTTTAAAAGTGCACAAAGTAACAAAAGAAATTAGGCGGGTCACACTGGGGTTACCATTACCACGCACGACTGGTCAAACTGAATGAGTGATCTGGCGGACGGGGTGTGAAGCCGGCCGGACTGGCAACACCAGAGGTGTTTTGGATGCTACAGTAAAGGTACAGATACACATGCTCTAAAATAGCATGCTAAAAAGCATGCTAATAAGCATGTTTAAAACTAGCATTCTTGTCAAATGATACACTTGCTTTTTATTAGCATATTGCTAATAACTAATACCTAACTAGCATGTGTATCTGTACCATTGCTTTTAGCATGCTTTTATCGAGATTGACAAGAGCATGCTTATAAAAAGCATGCTAATAAAAATCAAAGGTATCATTTGACAAGAATGCTAGTTTTAAGCATGCTTATTTAGCATGCTTTTTAGCATGCTATTTTAGAGCATGTGTATCTGTACCTTATCACTTTGTTTTGAATTTGCCAGTGTAAAATAAAATGTTAGATGGGTGAACGTGAACTATTGCGGAAAACTATATTCAACATTTTTCCTTTCCCAACTTTTGACATCATTGACATCACAAGTAGTGTGGAAATGAAAGTTGAAAGCTGTCTAGATCAGCGGTTGGCAACCCGTGGCCATATTTTGCCACATTGTGGCCCTTGGCTGACAAATACCTTGCCGACCCCTGGACTAAATGAACCGACAATAACGACGTATGGTGATGATGATGATGATGTGACTATCATTTACATCTTTTTACCCGACTGCGACTGAAGGAGGGCTATGTGTTTTAGTATATTTCATAGTTTAACGGCTTCATGGACTTTATTTTGTGAGGTGGCGTTAGATTCGTCTTGGCTGTAAGCTGTAAGAGTGACACTGCGGGGACCTTCTTAGGTATATCAAAAGTTAGCAAACGTCGGGGTATTTTTTTTTAAACGCGTTGTTTGTATTCATATTAGTCTTCATCCACTCACTTCTGAGTAAGTAAACGTCTCTTCATTCACGGCACTCTACCCGTCCTGAACCAGCCTAATCCATAACTTTTCAGTCTTTTGATACAGGGTACCTGAGTAAAAAATCCCTTTCCCAATCAATTTCGCATTCGCATGCACTATCCGAAGTGAAGCAACTTCAGAAGGTCAATACTATGGAGGGTTGAAGTAAAGGAGCGCAAACTTTATAGTTCCAAATCGGGTAGGTTGGGGGCGCTGCGGTCGTCACTCCAGTCAAGCCACCAAGGCGGATAGTCTGCAGTAGCGCCTCTAGATGGCGCTACTGAGGCAAAAACGCAGCGAAAACAGTTGTGAGGAGAGTGTGTTTTGTTTTGTCGCTTATCAAATCCGCTGGACACGTTTTCAACTGTTTCGCCATATAAGATTGCGCTCCTTACCAAGACACATTCCACACTCCATAGTCAATACCTAACCTTCTAATTGAAGTGACATTCGAATCGGTTCCGTGATCGAATGCGTTGCGACCACCCCACAGATAAGAAACACCCTCAGTTTACACTGCAATTCCGAAGGTCATTGCTTCTTGATCGTATCTCGGCGTAAATAATTTCACCGCCAAAGTTTGACACTTCTAGATTGCCTTCGTTAACTCGGCCGTTAATCTCTGAATGAGGCAGAGATAAAACAACAATTAAAAGAGTGGCTGTATTAAAAGTGGCTGTATTTACTATTGTCACAGAATTCGTTTAGTTACTCAATAAGTATACAACACTTAGTTAACCCACTGAAAACCTCAGACACCCCAACTGATATTTATTATTCTGAATCAGCAATAGAATGTTTTTAATTGAATCACTTGATTATTGCAAAATAAACCTATTCATTAGGTAGGTATGTTTCATTTCTGTCATAGGTTAGGTACCTAGTTCTATTTGATTAGTAACACTGCGAGTCTGCACTCGATTAAGATCTGTCAGCAAATAATATACTAATCTCTAATCTGTCAGCTTCTCATTGTCGTTTCGAATGACGCGTAAGTTTGTGTTGCATTTGGAACTTTAAGACAGAGCGCAATAAAAAAGGGAAATGAATTTGCCTTAAAAGATAGTGTAGTGTAAGCAATCGATTCTACTATTGATTCTGAAAAACAATATAGGTTTTCAGTGGGTTACGTTACACGTTGTATAAGTATAAGTAGGTACTTTGTATAAACTTCGATAACGGTGTTCCGTCAACCTTTATATTTATATAAAGAGATAGTTTCTCACAACCACATTTCCTTGCAACTAATATAATATATTAGTTGCAAGGAAATGTGTGGTATTAAGTATTAAGTATTTAACTAAGGTGTCACTTGCTGCTAGTGCTAGCTGACGATAGATTTCACCAAAAACACTTGTTCATTTCGTTACGAGTAGGTAAATAAATAGGGGTACGACTTCATCTATAATAAGCCGTATAAATGAGTTCGATACCAAAACTTTTGCCATCAAATTAAGTAGAAACGCAAAACGGACAGCGGCAATAATTCGTGCTGCTTCCTTGTATTTTGTGTTGTTGTTTTTAAGCTTGAATATTGCGTGTGCGGGTTGTTCGGAAGTGTCGTGTGGAGCGACATACGTTGATAAAAGCGCGCCTTAGATAGAGGAAACGCAATAAACCATGTCAATAATTGGTAGGGACGCGCCACTGTTTGGCCGCGAGAGCTCGCGTGTTCACACTGGGACATTCAAACCAAATGAAAAGCGAAGAAAAACCAAGTTATTTAGGTATATGTGCGCTTATCACATTATAGGCGATTTGGCACTCTCGATCTCGAGTGATAGATATCAACGCGAGCGAGTTAGTTATCCGTTGCGATTATAAATGCACCAAAACAGCCCCATCTAGTGATTTTCAATTGTGAATTTGTGCACTATTAGAGAGACCAAAGCGTGATTACATTGTGGGCATGCAACTGTCTTAAAATAGTCCTGTTGTCTAACAGTCGACGTTCCAGGTATTACCAAACTTTAATTTCCTTGTCTATCTAGTGGCTGACTGTGCAGTGCAGTAAGCCATTCTTCGAATACTTCCAATAATTCCAATACCAATTTGCATGACCGTAGGTTTACCGTAGGTAAAGTTTAGTGGTATGTTTTTTAATACTTATATGAAACTGTGCCCAAGTATACCACTGCGAACAGCCAGCCGAGGGGAGCCAGGGCTGCGTCTTGGCACTGTAATTTATGACGTATACCAATTTGTACGAATCGTATTAAAAGGAGGACGTAAACTGTTGAATGGCCCGAAAAATGGGGTGACATCCTTGAATAAAGATGCACAGTTTTGCTAACACTATTTAGCCCGACAACTTGTCAAAGATCCCTTTTTAGGGTTCCGAAGTCCACAAGGAACCCTTATAGTTTCGCCATGTCCGTCCGTCCGTCCGTCCGTCTGTCCGCACTATTGCTCGGAGATGCTTATTCCTAGAAAGCTGTAATTTGGCATGAATATACATATTAGTTACACTGATAAAGTGGCACAATAAAATTTTGAAATATATTTTTTTAAAGGGTACCTCCCCTACTCGTAAAGTGGGGATGTAATTTTTTTTTCTTGCGTACCCCATGGTGCGGCATATCGTTGAATAGGTCTTAAAAAAATATTGTAGGTTTGTTAAAAATATTTTTTGATTAAGTGATGCGTTTGTGAAATATTAAGCTTTAAAGTGCTATTTTTTGTTAGAGTCACGTGTCCCCCCCCCCTGCCAGCTAAATGGTGGTATTTGAATGGCTGAAAAAAATCACGGTCGTGGCATATATAACGTAGTTGAAAGGAAAACTATCACAGCTAAGTAGGCTGTACAAACTTACGAGTAATAGTCGACCAACTTATGAAATGATTAAAATACCAATGATTTTTCTCGAGCGGCAGGGGCGTCGGGCGGGCACGTCATACCACAGTCTAGCTAGATGCTAATAAGTCTTAGAAAGGTACTGTGGGCATCCTCAACTTCGGAACCCTATACTTTGCGCGTGGTCCGACACGCACTTGGCCGGTTTTTTTTAGCGTAGGTACGTGTAAAAGCTTCTCTTCTCTTATTGAAATGGTTTCTAAATTGTTTATTGCAAATTGTTAGAGGTAGTACCTACGACCCTACCCCCCCCAGATAGGTACCTCGTACCTACCTACACCAGACTACGTATGAGTAGTTACTATTACTATACCTTGCTACCTAACTAATTTAGGCACAAATAATTATTTAGTGCCTAAATTAAGCTTAGGTTTACGGAAAACATAGGATGACTTGAAATGTTTAATACTTTGTCACAGTAATTATGTTGATACGTCAGCATTCAAATGTATTGCAATGCTTGGTTTATATTAATTGGCATAAATAAAAAGATTGTAGTGTAGCATGATGGTGGTGCGTCAGGCCCTCTGTTTGAAAATTGTTTCACTATCAACAATATGTCAAAGAACAAACGGTTTGACGGACCATACTAAAACACGTACTTACTCCCTAAAGGAAAGCATTAACATGCAGTTAATATTATTCAATGCGCATTGTAACTGTAGGTATCTCGTCGCGTTAATTGCATTGGCTAAACAGCGCAGTGTCGGGTTATAAACCAAATTATAACGCACCATAACCTCTGATGACAACTCACTCGTGTAATGGCGCCGCGTTTTGGCGGGAACGACGCATAGGCACAGGCAACACTATACAGCCAGTTGACTAATGCGACTGCGTTAATGGCGGGTGAACGATAAAATACATTTTATATGTTTCCGTCATTTAATCATAAGACATGCGTAGCTCGTTTTGATTGATATATTAAGCTATTAAGATGATTAAAATTTTACCGCTCTTGTCAATCCTTTTAGATTTTAATTTGAGCAGCTAAAAAAGTTCTGGCTGGCATGATACAGAACTTGAGTGCCAAAAAACCTCTTCTATTTGATATCAAAACGTCAAATTAAAAGCTACGAAAATTTTCTAACATTGAAAAAAATATCATAAAATATTCAAGATGTGTTCGTTGGGCTGGGCAACAGCATTTTAATTATATTCTCATTCATGTTTGGAGCTCCATAAAAAACACACAAATTACTTACGGTAAAGTACTTAAGTGACTGTTTTTATGTAGGGACACTAGTACTCTGTCTATATTTCACGCTTTATTTATTTACAGATTTAAATGAAATGATGCAAAGAAATTTCACAAGGAAAGACGACAATTTCTTTTTAATCATGGTATGAACGAAACGGAATATTAAGTGAAAGAAAGAAAAGAAAGTAGTAGTTAAAGAAATTTTATAAAATACATTATAATGTAATGCTTGTGTTGTTTTAATTTACGTACTAATAGCATTCGGGGTTTTATATAGTTTTTAAATATATATTTTGATTTGACGAAACAAAACGCAGCGCTGCCTTATCGCTCACTTATCAAAGTTGTCACAGTTGTCAGTGTCAATATTGTCAAACCGGTTGTTTTCACTGTACATTTTCACCGCGAAAATGTCTTCACCGGTGGTATTATTGTCGGAAGACGACGATAGTTTTGAAGCCCCAGTGCCCTCCAGCAGTGTACCTTTAGCCGAAGAAACGGTAGAATTATCCAGTGACTCCGAAAAGACAGTGGAATATAGTGACACAAACTTGACTTCGGACGACGATGAAGACCTTCCATCAGTGAATATTAAGTCTAAAAAAGCTGCTATTATTAAGAATCTGTTTCCTAAATCAGAAAACCAGACAGTTCCACTCCCAAAAAAGCAATTTGAAAAGCCCAAAGTACCGGGATTTGAGAAGATGATTGGTGGTGTGAAGGTGCACCTCCCGGTTGAACCTTACGGCAGTCAGATGGCTTTGATGTTTAAGGTAAATAGCCTATGCCCATAAAAGATATCCAGAGAAGTTTTATTTTCAACCGTGTTTCAAATCATTTCACTCACGGTTGCTTTCTTAACCCCTTTAACGCCAAGAACATCTAAAGATGTCTAAGCTAAGGTGTAATTGAAGAGTTTAAATATGTAAAGCGTAAGAACCATTTTCGCTTTAGAGGCCAGCCACCCTTTGTACAGTCAGCAGCAGAAGTAGATAAGCTGTCCAGGTGTTCAAAATGACCTACACACAACCTTATTCTTAAGACGTTAAGGGTGTGTGTAGGTCATTTTGAACACCTGGACAGCTTATCTACTTCTGCTGCTGACTGTATGTCAGTGATGGCTTTTTATTAGATAGCTAGTGGACTCAACTGACACCATCCCGCCTAACAGTCATGCGTGACATGAACTGTCAATTGTGGAAGATGGTGGAAGCGAATTTACAATCATATTTAAAATCATCCTATTTTTTTGCATATTAATATGCAATAATATGCCAAACCGATCTTTGATTTTGTTTGTTTTGGACAAATCCAAAAATCCAAGAACGGTTCGGCCACTCTCGAGTTATAAGTGGTGTGACTAACACAACTTTGTTTTATATTTATAAATGTTATATAAGTATGAAGATGATGTTGAAAAGTTAATATGGTCTTGAGATGCGTTTAAAAGGCAGTTATTGGTATTCTACATATATCATCACGATGATGAAGGCTTTAAAGAGTATGTATTGTATCAATGAACCTATTATGTGCAGCTGCATATTTAAAATTTGTTTCCTCAGTACAGTATTTGATGATGCTACTTCTTTAGAACAAATCTGTGCTTTAGAAAATCATAACCTGGCATGGATCCGTGTCCAAGCCAGTGGCTTAGCTATTAGGCGCAAGGTGGGACAGTACCCCACAGCCCACATCCTCACGGGGCCACCAAGCTATGAAAACCCCCATTTTCATGTGCCCCAGGGCCCTTAGATACCCTAGCTGCTGGTCTAAGCATACAAAGGGTTAAATTACTTGTCTATAATAGTTTCATTGATGCAAAGTGAAAATAGTTCATAATGGGCCAGATTTGACCTTGTTATTTAGTCAGTCAGCCCTTAGAATCATTTAAAGTCCCTTTCCCCTATAGCTCATTTAAATTTGTATATTCTTTTCATTTGTTTTTATAATAGTTACTAAAAGAAACCACCACCACAACAGCCTATTTCAATCCCACTGCTAGGCACAGGCCTCCTTTAATCATGAGACAGTTTGGGCAATAACCCCCACACGGACCCAGTCTGGATTGGGGACACATACTTGAATTACTTCGCAAAGCTGCATGCAGATTTCCTCATGATGTTCCTTCAGCAAAAATCTCAACGGTAAATTTTAATTGAATTTCACACATAAATAAACTCAGAGGCGTGACCTAGATTCAAACTTTCTGTAGTATCAAACCAGGTCACCACAGCTTCAACAAAAAGAAACACATAATGTAAAAACCCTGTGTTTAGGTGATAACTGCCATCAACAAGGCCCAGAACTGCCTGCTGGAGAGCCCCACGGGCTCGGGCAAGACTCTTGCACTGCTTTGTGCAGCCCTAGCGTGGCAGCATAATGAGAGAAGTAAGTGCTGCATGTTGTATACAATAGGCATGCTTTAGACCTTTAGTCCATCGGTTAGAGTATTGTAAAATTACGGACAAATAATTTATGTTGTTTTTAATCAATTAGGTTGTACATAGAAAAACATTGAATCCCGCGGGAACGCTGTTATAGAATTCTACGCGGACGAAGTCGCCGTTAGAAGTAGGTGCTTACAAAAGTACTTGTTCTTCTCTTTTAAATAATGGTTTCTGTCTATATGCAAGATAATTTCGCCAATGTCAAGTTATTGACAACAAGTAACGACTAACGATCAGTGTACGGTAAAAAGTACCTAGCGTAACTTCGAAGAATAAATAATTTATATGGTGTTTGCATGGCTAATATTGCTATCACACTCTATCAACATGATTTTTCCTATTCTTTATCTCTCTCTCTCTCAAGAAAATTTTATGCTGTATGCCTGCATTCTAGGCCGAAAAGGCTCATGATCTAGGCCTAAAATTAAAAAAAAAATCTGGCCAAAGACAAGACAAGTGGTCGCGTGCTTGGAACGCTTACGTCGCCATAAATCATGGACGATGTCGCACGACTCGCGAACAGCCTAACACGACTGCGCTTTGCCAATAGGTACCGATCGAATAAGCCGTAACATGCAACCTGTGTTTGGATAAGGTATGAGCTGGGTTTTGAGGATCTCAGGCCCAGGTGTTTGAACTTAGAAGTAGATACATAGTGAAAAATTCGAGAAAAGGCGGTTACTCAATGGCCGTCGTTCAAGATGGATGTCGTTTGTTGAGTTTCCCCATTTTTATTTGATTTATCTTTAACTAGCTTCTGCCTGCGACTTCGTCCGCGTGGAATTCGGTAATAGCGTTCCCGTTGGAATTGAGCGTTAAACTATAATAAATTATATACTTAAACCTTCCTCATGAATCACTCTATCAATTTAAAAAAACCGCATCAAAATCCGTTGAATAGTTTTAAAGATCTAAGCATACATAGGGACAGACAGCAGGAAGCGACTTTGTTTTATACTATGTAATGATACCGTACACAGCTCGGGCTGTAGGTGGTAGGCCAATTACCTACTTGAAATTGGCCAATGTTTATTGCTTATAGAAATAAGCCATTATTTAAAAGATAACAAGAACTACGATAAAATGTCCCGCCCCTCATCTTCTCTTCTTCTCTACCTACTAATAAGTCTGTAGAAGTCACGTGACCGTATGTATGTCCGGGTTTAACTCTACAACTACTGGTCGGGTTGTCACGAAATTGGGTATGGGGATAGGTTAGAACCAGGGTCAAAATATCGGCTACTTTTTAGCCCGGAAAAACTCCTAGACCCCGCAGGAACGCTATAACGGAATTCCACGCGGACAAAGTCGCGGACAGAAGCTAGTAATCATTATTTCGATGTGTTAAGTCACACACATCCTAACGAAAGAGCGTGTAAAATGTACTTAGTTGTGTAATTGTTTGACGCCTGTCTCTAGTGGCGGTGCTAGGGGGGGGGGGAGTGGGGGGAAACCGGACACGTCCCATAGAAAAAATAGCCTTTTAGCCATTTTACCGATCCCCCCCCCCCCCCCCCCCCAATCTTTGTCTGGGACCGTTTCTGCCTGTCTCACCACGCACACACACAAGCAAGAGTAGATACTTTTCAATTTTTACGGTTCGCAAATTATCTTGGCTCACGGGGCAAAATCGCAGCTGAACCATTGATCTAATATAAGTAAGGATTCACAATCAGCCGAAGAAAAATGGCCCGTCAAAACGGGTGCCCGAACAACTCGGCCACCCGTTTGGCGCTCAGTAAATTTGACACTTAAGTCTTATTAGTGTTAGGTTTACTTTTGTATAAAATATTTATCTTAACATATTATAAAGAGACGTAAATATGCTAATATTGGAACGTATTTTCTAATGTCACTTTGTTCCATATATTTTGACATATTCTGTTAGGCACTGTTCGGCCATATGTTCGTACATAGTCCAATGAGTTGAACTACACTGTCGCCACCTTGCAGGATCAGGTCGCCACCTTGAAAATCAACGTCGCGGATATTATTATCCGTGGCATAATGTTGAGCGAGTACCCTTTTTGGTGCTCGTAGATACTGTCTTTATTTATTTATTTAAACTTGTTTAATATTTCTATTGTCAATGTCATATCAATATGACAAACTCTTAAACTACATATAAGACATACTCTTACAAAGATCTTTTCTTAGAAACAATGTCATCGATTTTAGAAAAAAAAATTCAAAGAATAAAAATAACACTTGATCCGAGTTCGAGAATCGAACCCGTTCGTATTGAAGAAATAAAACCCAAGTCAGTATTCAAATTTAAATTGGACAAGTTTTGAATTAGGTAGGCATTTTTCCACGTTCGAAGCTGTTCTAACAACGCGCAGTCAAAATGAAGTTTTACACAAAAACTTTATGCACTTCAACGGCTTTCAGGGGGCATATTCGAGTTTCTTAATAGGGATATGGGATTAGGGATGGGGTTAATTTTTGCGAAGATTCCATTAGCTACTTGTAGAATATGATTCCAACTGAATCCTTAAAAGTAAAATGCGAGATCCATTTCCCCGAACAGTTATTATGAAAAATTAAAATTATGTGAATTATGTAATCTCTTGGTATATGGGAAGAAAGTCAATATTTAGAACCTCGAATTAAGCCCCAGTAAAATATTTCGCAACTCCGCTAAGTCGATATATTACGTCACTTGAATTGCGTGACTGAAGTTCCCTTCAGTAGAATAAAATTCAGTAAATATAACCCTTAGTCTTTATGTCTGTAGCAAAAAGGTTCAAAATGAACTTTTATACTTCGAGTTTAGTTTAGAATAGTGGAAATCCGCAAATATAGATGAATATAGAATGAAGAATTGTGTAGTTTTCAATTTGAATTTAGGTGTATCGTCATATTTTAGATCAAACACTACCTAGTGGAGTGTCTAATGTCTAGATGTAGTAATTATCTTGTGCAATTTAGTGAAGGTTTCTCCACGTTATTTGTCTTCATCGGAAAGCTTGGTTGGTACTTAGTAGGATTTTAATTTACTCCCAGTGAATACTTAGTACAGTCAGCAGCAGAAGTAGATAAGCTGTCCAGGTGTTCAAAATGACCTACATACGACCTTATTCTTAAGACGTTAAGGGCGTGTGTAGGTCATTTTGAACACCTGGACAGCTTATCTACTTCTGCTGCTGACTGTACGAAGCGCGATAGAGTCAAACCTGCCAAGCTCAATGACCAATCTTAATTTCGTGAAAAGTAACTTTGCTTCTGCGTAGGTATTAAATACTGAGCACTTTTAGAGATTATAAAAGTTTGGAGTACCTAAACAGTATTTAAATAAACAACTAGGGTTCCGTAGCTAAATGATAAAAAACGGAACCCTTATATAATTCGTCATGTCCGCCGGTCTGTCTATCTGTCTGTCCGTCCGTACGTCACAGCTATTTTTTTGGAGCTTTTGGGTGGGGGCCGATTGAGATGAAATTTGGCATGCAGATGGTCGGGGTCCCGGGAAAGGACATAGGCTACTTTTCGTTCCGGAAAAACGCATAGTTCCCACGGTAACGCGATAACCGAATTCCACGCGGGCGAAGTCTCGGGCAGAAGCTCGTATGGTATAATTTGGGTAGCTACGGAATAACGGAACCCATCATGTAAGCGAGTCCGACTCGCTCTTGGCCGGTTTTTTTAAAAGCAATTACGAAAGAGTGTCGCCGAATACCGGTACTACCTATAGCTGAGCCGAAGGTCAAAAAAGTTGAAAACAATCAACAAACGAAGAAAAATCGTCGATAAACTCGCTGCTTATTTTTATGCGGATTCCTTAGTATTGTGTAAATTTCTTAAACAGGCAGGTGGGTAATTGCTGCGCCGAATTTTGTTTCGTAACTTTGCGAAACTTTTGTTTGTCGATTGCTACAACACAACTTTTCCCGAAATCGCAAGGGGCTTTGTAGCAGGTTGAATAGGGATGCCGACAGGGTGAAGAAATCGAAATTCTAACTAGTCCGTCAGTCAGGTAATAAAAAAATATTAGACACGTATTTTTTGTTTTATCAAATTAACAAAGAATTACTAAGTTAAAACGCATTAAAGTTGGAGAGTCGGGGCTAACTACGTCACCGTTAGGTATAAATCATACCTAACCGTGACGTTACCTACGCGACATTTCAACTCAATATATCTCCGTATAAATTTGATTACGTGAAAAAATAAATACGTGTCCAATACTTTTCAATAATCTTCCTGATAGACTAAGGAAAAAAAAGTTGTCATCGTCCCTATTATTTACTTTATTGTCTACCTACGTCTATGTTTCTATAACATGGGTTCACGAGTCGTTGAGAGAACTTTTTCCGAAGATTGGCTTCTTAACTGTGGCCTCTCAATATACTTGGTATTTATGAAACCACTAGTTGTTTCTCGTGAGTTCGTCTGCTTTGAATTCCATATTAAACTTTCACTCCCATTATTCATCCCGGGATAAAAATATTTTGTCATTCCCCTGAACCGACAACTATCTCCATACCTATCAAATTTATTTTAAATTGGTTATACGGTTTACGCGCGAAGAGGTAACTCACAGACAGAGTTACTTTCGCATTTATAATATTACTTTATTTTCTTTCCACTCCACCAAGACTTCGCTCGCGTGGAATTCAGTTTACGCGTTCCATAAAGAAAGTATGGGGTTTTCCGGCATAAAAAGTACATCACATGTCCTTCCTAGGGACTCCAACTATCCATGCCAAATTTTAACTAAATCGGTCCAGTGGATTAGTAACAGACAGACAGACAGACAGACTTACTATCATCATCATCATCATCATCATCATCATCATCATCATTAACAGCCCATAGTAGTGGACTACTATGGGCTGGACGTAGGCCTCACCCAATGTACGCCAATGAGCTCTGTCCAAGGCGTGCCGCCTCCAATCAACACCGGCCACCTACCGCCGCCGGGGGCCAGGAGTTACTATCGCATTTGTAATATTAATATGGATGGATGGATGTGGATTACCCTATAAATTTATAAGTATAGGTACTTATAAATTCTGTAAATTGTCGGAGTAGATAAGCTATTTAATACATGTAGGTATTGATTTATTATAAATAGCTATATTATTCACTCGGACAATTTACAGTTGCTACCTAATACTTGAAGCATCGAACAATACGCAATTATCGAAAGAATAACCGATATCTTATCATATCGGAGCGCAAATTGCCTTGTTTGCAATTTTAAATTATGCAGCGAAGAATACGCAGCATCTAATTACTTCGCACCCGCGACATTACAATACTTTTTAATGTGTTTTTATTCTGTCAGGATAATAGTGGCCAGTTATAAATTGACCATAGAGTAAAAAGTAATGGAGCTTGACCATCGATTATAGAACGCTATGTTCATGTTTGAAATTCCATTCCATATGGGTATTGAATTAATGCAGTTTACAGCTTGCTTAATTACTATTCCTGTTGCATTGTAATTTAATTAGGCTTATTTCTGATATAATTCAGAGCAAATTATGCTACCATTTTCATTTGCTTTTCTAACCGTACCTATCTAGATACAAGAGCTAATAGATATATCGAAAACTATTTTTGAATAACTTTCTTACGTGAAAAAAAACTTGAGCCAAAGAATAAGGTCATTCCCCTTATTGAAAGTGTATGGAAGTGCTGTCCGTCTGTACCGCCCATAAGAATTTCAAATTCTCATTTCACTTAAAAGATTGATGTTATCTCTTACGCGAACTTTAACAACAAAAGCGAAAAGGAAAAGTTTAACTGCAGTCGAAGTTTTCCTTATTTTAGGTGACTTTTTTTTAAATTTGGTGAGAAACGGTGTCCACAAAGCATATGGTTTTGGCGGGTGACAGCGCTGGCTGTCTAGCTGTCAAAAGGCGTTTTTCAGATTAAACCGCGCCGACATACGCTCTTTAGCAATAGCATGAAATAACCTTAGTCACGATAGTTTCCCGCCCAATTTCTTTCGTGTCACCCATTTTGACAAGTCAATCGTGAACGAATTTTGGCTTTGTTTGAAACTTTCTTTTATAACTAGCTTCGGTCAGGCTCTAATGCAAACCAAATATTACTATGATGAAAAAACAGTGGCAATAAAGAAAATGTCGGAGTTAAATTTTAAAAGTGTAGGTACTGGTAAATTAGCTCCTTCCATCCCAATTTCCAAAATTTTTAATTCTCTCTCACAGTTTCTCATTCAGACAAGTTTTGAATTAAGAGTTGCACTAAATGAAAATTTTGGGAAGAGGTGTTGTCAAGTCAAGTCAATCTCTAAAAAAAAACATTTAAGGCCGTTCCTATAACCAGCTCAGCCGTCACTGTCACTCGTGCAACGAGTGAAAGAGAAAGCGCTACTCACAGAACGCCCGATTTTGTTAGTTTTTAACACGTTTTAATTTATATAAAAATACCGTCTAAAAACATGGCATTTATAAAGCTGTCAATGTATGCATATAATATGGATAATTTATCTGTTATATTTAGTTTTACACTGTTTGATATAATAAACTGGAGTAAAGTTGGATTAGAGGTCCGAGTTAAAGGTTGCTTTGGAATTAAATTGTATCGAGCGAAGTTTCGTGAAACGTGTAACGAGAGCTGTCAATGTAAGGATGATATAATCAAATATAACATATGTTTTTTTCATATTTTTAACTTTCAACATTTCTTAGAAAAGTATGATCTTACATGAGCAATTTGACGATGCTGGGTCAGGGAATGGCCTTAACCGTCATAACTCGGTTGAAACACGGCCCTTTTAGCTATTCATCAAAATACGGAACAGCGACCGATCCTAATTACTGTGTCATTAATTTACGCTTATCACCATCATTGCCCTTACCTTTGCCGTGTAATTACCATCCGTTTTTCCGTAAAACAAAATCACCCCGAGACGCTTCCTGTCATCGCTAATAAATGTCCCTAAAACCTTTCGCGACACATAAAAAAGCCATCTTAATCGGGAACGCATCAATTACTCGGAACGTCCCAAACCGCACGCGACGTGACGCCACCGCCCCTAGACATGTCTTTGAATTTCATTCTGCCGTCTCTCCCTTGCCTTCTACCCCGTTTTTTCGTTCCGCGTAGCTGGCAACCCTTTGCTAAATTGAATTTGAATTTGGAATCCGCGACGCGTTCCAACGGCAATGCGGTGACAAATTGTTGTGATGATAAAGTTTCTGTCGATTTTAAACTAGCATGTGACAAATGTCTCGATCTTCCCTAAGTTTATCCATTTTGCATTGACTCGGCATCTCTATCGCTTTACGCTGCAGAATAAAGGCGTGAATGTATCACATTTATATTTCTGCAACAACTATCTAGGTCAGGTACCTAGTCATCATCATCATCATCATTTCAGCCGAAAGACGTCCACTGCTGGACATAGGCCTCCCCCAAGGCGCGCCACTCAGTCCGGCCACTCGCGTCCACCGCGTTCCCGCGACCCTTACAAGGTCGTCACTCCATCTTTTTGGAGGCCTACCAACAGCTTGTATCCCGGTTCGCGGCCGCCAGAACTTTCTTGCCCCATCGGCCGTCACTCCTGCGAGCAATGTGCCCCCTAAGCCCCACTGCGAATTAAGGTTGTAAAATCATCGACAAATGTGAGCCTCGTAATGAACTTTAAAGTAGGAAAGAAAGTATCGGAAACTTATGAACCAACCCACGTAAAAAGATTATAGCGTAGCCAATGCTTAAGTTACATTAGCCTGGGTTGCACCAGAAAGTTTTCTTAACGTTCGTTATCTTTAATTTTCTCAATAAACTCTATGGAGACAATTAAGTTTCTTAATGAAATCGAGTTTGAGCCAACATCATTGCTTATTTTATTTGAATCTAAAGTAGAGTTGGCAAAAAAAGACTTAAACACCCAGCAGTGGCGTGCACTCCATACAGACAAAAAGACACTGTCTACCCTACCCAACGTTATCTAATTTGCTTTATTATGATACCTAATAGCTTCATCTACATATAAAATATCAGTACATTACGCATTAACTTAAATTCTTAAATTACAAAACAGCTCCATCTATCGGGTCATCATCGTATCCTTTGTACAGTTCTGAACTCGATAGTTACTTACATCCGAAGACAGTCGCAATTCAATACACTAGCGCCGCTACGCACCTTCAACGAAAAAGACGGACACAATTCTGTCTTCCGTCCGAAAACGTTCTTGCGTGCGTCATCATATTGCCAGTGTGCACGACGACAGCGCCAACTAACGGGAGACGTATGAACCAAACGCACGCAAGCATACCGGCGGAGTTTAGACATGTCTTTTCGAAGCGCTTGCAGCATTTTGTTTACGTATTGTTGTTGTAATATTATTTGACGTGTTTCTATTTATCTTTTTTGTTAAGTATTAAATTATATTTCGGCTGAAATGATGTTGTTTGGTTCGTTCTTGTGCTTTGAAAATATTGATACTAATAAACAGGAAAGTTTTTTTACAATGAATATTTTGTAAACTGCGATTATTTTTTAGTGGATGTGTGCTGTATATGAACCATTGAAAATGGTGCATTTTCAAAACTTTCCTTTGGCAAGTTTTAATCGAATAAGGCCGGTGTAGGTACAAGATAACCCGAGTTTGAATACGAAATACTAATACTATTCTTGGCCCCCGGGGTGCACTGATTATTCTGTTTCCATTGTTTAGGTACATGGATATATGTATTGACTTAAGTATACCCCATTATTAATCGAAAAGATGAGAAAATATGCTGAATAGGTACCTATTTGGGAAGTCTAATATTACTTTATATTTTGTTGTCTACCCTGTCTAAAATCTCTGTGCACGCCACTGACACCCAGAAAAAGAGTATGTAAAGAAAAATTGCGCGCTTGATTCAAACAAATTGGTTGTTTTTTTCAATTAGTTACAATATACTTACAATTTCAATTTCTCGAAATCGTTTTTCCTTTTCTCAAAACCTTTTTAAGGACTTGATACATTGATCTATTATAGGTAAGGATTCACAATCAGCCGGAGAAAAATGCCCCCGTCAAAACGGGTGCCCAAACAGCTCGGGCAGCCGTTTGGCCTTCGTTATAAAGAGGCGTTATTAGCATATTGGAACATATTTTCTAATGTCAGTTTGCTACATATATTTTGACAAATTCTGTTAGGCACTGTTCGTCCATACGTTATTACTTATTATAGGTCAATGACTTGATAATATATTATCGTTATGTTGGAATACCGTACCTGCATATTTTAAACGATGAAGTACCATCGAAATCGATCATCAATTTTAGAACTGGGCTGCACATTGTGTTAGTTCAGAGCAAGTTCAAAATAAGCATTTTCTATTCGTGTCCTTTTCCGAGTCAATTAACCCACGGGCAACGAAGGACACAGAGAATTATCACTGAGATGGCGCAATGTAAATCTGTAAATCTGTTGATCTACATTTCGTTTGTAGCATCGGCAACTTTGATCACGGGTTTCTCTGATGCTTGTTTTTTTCCTTAAGAAGTCGTCTAATTTTGTTGGTGCACGCGGCTTGGGCGTTAATTTCGAAGACTAACTTTCGTCCCCCCGTTGTTACCTTAATAATGAGCTGTAGCGGTAAAATAATTTAAAACAAATTTAAATCGTCGACAGATGTTGAAATAGCTGTCAAGTTCACTACAAGATAGTTAAAAAAAAAGTTAAAAAACCGGCCAAGTGCGTGTCGGGCCACGCGCAAATTATAGGGTTCCGAAGTTGAGGATGCCCACAGTACCTTTCTAAGACTTATTAGCATCTAGCTACCCTGTGGTATGACGTGCCCGCCCGACGCCCCTGCCGCTCGAGAAAAATCATCATTATAAGTTGGTCGACTATTACTCGTAAGTTTGTACAGCCTACTTAGCTCTGATAGTTTTCCTTTCAACTACGTTATATATGCCACAACCGTGATTTTTTTCAGCCATCCAAATACCACCATTTAGCTGGCAGGGGGGGGGGACACGTGACTCTAACAAAAAATAGCACTTTAAAGCTTAATATTTCACAAACGCATCACTTAATCAAAAAATGTTTTTAACAAACCCACAATATTTTTTTAAGACCTATTCAACGATATGCCGCACCATGGGGTACGCAAGGAAAAAAAATTACATCCCCACTTTACGAGTAGGGGAGGTACCCTATAAAAAAATATATTTCAAAATTTTATTGTACCACTTTGTCAGCGTAACTAATATGCATATTCATGCCAAATTACAGCTCTCTAGACCTAAGCATCTTCGAGCAATAGTGCGGACAGACGGACGGACGGACGGACATGGCGAAACTATAAGGGTTCCTTGTGGACTTCGGAACCCTAAAAATGCATTGCGTTGAACTTTGACTTCATTAAAGTATGTCGACGGGATTCGTGTGTTTTTAGTAAAGACAAAAAATTCGCTTTCTTGGTTGATAAATGTTTATATGTACCCAATCAGCAGCAGGTATTCACATAGTCTAAAGTTGCGAACCCCTGTGCTCTTAAAAACGATTTATTTTATTATCGACTATCGAAATATGTATCACCGACTTCCAAACCTGCCCATGTTGTCCACCTTAGATAGCAGGTGGACAACATGGACGGCCTACGAGTGTAACCCTAGTCGTCGAACGCAGAGGTTGCTAAACACTTTAGTTCCTTGTCACAGTTACAATTGTACCCATTGACGTGTAATAACATATAATAATATGTCAAATATATGGAGCAAACTGACATTAGAAAATACGTTCCAATATGCTCATAACGCCTCTTTATAATATGTGTCAAGATAAATATTTAATACAAAAGTAAACCTAACACCAAGACTCAAGTGTCAAATTTACTGAGCGCCAAACGGGTGGCCGAGTTGTTCGGGCACCCGTTTTGACGGGCCATTTTTTCAGCTGATTGTGAATCCTTACTTATAAATGATTGTACCAAATTGAAATCGCCTTCATTATAGGTACGTCACTGAGACAAGGTAGTATAGTATGTTCAGTGACTTCAGTTCGATACTCAGCGAGATGCCAACGCCAGTGCCCTGGCACCGCGTCGCTAATTCCAAGGGTTACTTTATTTACGACCCGGTCGATTATTACCGCTCTTCGGTACATTTGCATAAGGATTTATAGTGTTGTCTACACCGCGACGGTGACGATGTTTAGGGAAATGAGGGGACGCGAAGGGATTGCGCTGATTTTCCTATTGCTTTTTTTCGAAGTGACGTGATTCCGAATTTGATCTCCGTTAAAATATTTTTGTTTCCATATCTTATAGTAATGTTATTTTAAATGACAAATTGGAGCAAGCACTAAATATATAAAAATAAATTTAAACCTATCGCGATGTCCAAATAAATGAAAAATCTGCTATCTATGTATATATATAACAAAGTCGTGTTAGCTGCACCACTTATAACTCAAGAACGGGTGAACCGATTTCAATAATGTTTGTTTTTTTTATTCGTATCCACCCTGAATAGTATAATAATAATCATAAAAATATCAAAAAAGTGCACGCAAAAAATTATAAATCGTCTCCGCCATCTTCCGTAATTCACGTCACGTATGACTGTTAGGCAGGACGAAGTCCGCCGGGTCAGTTCGTAATAGATACAATTTTAAAAATTCCAAATAATGAGAGCTTGTATGTACACGGAAGCGGAGACATTCCTTCGTCTCTATCCATTTATAAAACGAAAATGAATAATCAATGCATAGCAGTCTTTATTTAATAACGAAAACATTTCGCAAAAGATCCAAGACGTGTAACAAAAACACCACGGACAATCTGTAAACAAAAACATACTGCCGTATTCCCGTGGAAAAACGCCTTATTATTCAGTAGATGTATGCTAACCAGAGGCGAGTAAGCTGGCGATTTACATGGGCCCCACATGCTAATCCTTGGGCGTTTTTCTACCCATGTCGAACCATATCATGCGTTTACGATGCTCGTTTGTGGGTGACAGTGGCGTTTCCCCGACGCTTTTTTTACCCAGGCAATTTATGGAAATTGGAATGTACCTAATCAATTAATATCGCAGTCGGTTTTAACTAACGTTAGAACTTATAAGGCAAGCTGACAATGTTCTATGTACAATTGTTACTATTTAGTGCATGTAGAATAATCTTAACTACTACATAATAATTAAATCATCTTTTCTTTTGTGTTGTGTCATTACTTTGACACCGTTGCATATATCGTAATAAGAGTAGTGTCATGCAACTTTAAAAAAACTTGTTCAGTATTGAAAATGGCCATTTCATAGGACAGTTTATCGCGCACAATCATTAAAAGAGTTCATGTAGCAGTTGAACCACGCGTATCATCATCATCATCATTTCAGCCGAAAGACGTCCACTGCTGGACATAGGCCTCCCCCAGGCTCGCCACTAAACTAAGACCGTATTAACCACGCGTATACGCGCGTAAAAACAATTCTACAATGATATTCGTTGCACTCGTTCCGGTCGCGCAGTGAATACGAACAGGTCGCGCGGAAGTCTCTGCCGTGACAAAAAGGGGTAGGCAAATTTTGAATGTTTAAACAGCCATTTACTTTCCAACTGAAATAAAAAAGAGCCGATTACGACCCGATCCGATCAGTCGGTAGTTTTCGGCTCCATTATCGTAAATTCACGTCGGCCGTGTGCCGTTCCGGCCTCTCCGTGCAATTTTATCGGTTACCGTTAAAACTCAGCTTTAAATTCCTGTCTTCGATTGTTATCGCGTAAACATTGTCCTATTCCATTTTTCCTATTCTCTTTTCAAACGACCATAAAAAAATTCAAAGCGATCCTGTTTAGTAATTGAAGGCATTATTGAGCTGACAATAAAATACAACGTTATTACAGCAATAAATGGCGTGCAACCAGCAAAATGTACCAATAATGACGATAAATTCAATGTGACACCGTCTTGCGACACGATAATCGCGTGTGTTCTTATTAGATCCGAATACTGATTCTATAAAGTGAATCTGAACGGTTAAATTCGTTTTAAACCTATTGGCTGTGTCGTAAATAAATAAGTCGACGTGTCGCGTGATGCACAACTTTCCGAAGTTTCCTGCCTTGGGTTTTGTTTTTGCGAATCAATAGGTATCCTATCCTGTACGTTTCGGATGCCATTAATTTTTCTTTCCAGCCTGTTTGAAGTTTTTGCGATTTCAGTTTTGTTTTTTTTTTGTTAATGGCCTCTTCTTCATCGGCATGACAAAAAAGGTTTGTAGCTTTTTTGTAACTAATAGTTTGTAATGTTTATTACGGCATTCGTGCGCGCCGGCGCTTACGCCCCTAATCGTTCATCGCAATGGGCCTATTTGTCTTTTTTTAAACGGTTTTTTCTCTAGAATCATATTTGGAATGGTAATTTTACAGTTTTGAGCACGTCAATGTATTAATGTGATGAGCGTTTAGTCGTTCGTGACTCGATCCAGAGCGCTGTTTACGAAATGAGAATTAGTATTGTCTTTGTATTTTTGTGGAGTTTTTAGTTTTAAATTAGCCTTCGGAATGGTCGTTAATGCAAATACAGCACGTTTTATAAATACGAATATTACCGAATTGTGATTTATTGTCTAAACGTTTTTTGTTGTTCCATATTTGTTTGTGGGTTCGAAATGGTGGAATGATCAGTTTGATGAATTAGAATTATTACCTATTGTCTTAATTTTATGTAATATTGGCATGCATTGTTACAATGTTTTAATTCCAAATAAAGTGAATTTGATTTGATTTGATGTATTATTTTAAAAGGAGATTTATTCGTTTTACCTTGTAAACTAAAACGATTCATTACGTTAAAGTACCGGTCATATCATAGGTAGAGATCTTCTACTATCTAATGTCCCGCGCCTTCACATTTCAAAACGCTTCATTTTTTTTTTTATTATTTAAAAAGCACCACCAACACTCTCAACGCATAGTTGATGGCTGTCTCAGCACGCACACATGTGTTTAGAGTATGATGGTGCTTTTTAAATACATTGCAGCGTTTTGAAATGTGAAGGCGCGGGACTTTAGATAGTAGAAGATCTCTACAGTACCTACCTACGTATTGTCTGTTACTGTACATCACATCCGTTTCAGCTTACGTAAGCAATAAGAAATCCTAATAAGTAGTAGCAAATACAGACCAAGGCAAGGGCTCAAAAGCAAGTGAGTTGCCTAGCTAAATATGGGGCATAAGGTGCGTGAATAAGAAAACTATTGCAACCGTTTTTTGATCAACTTTTTTCTTTGATTGCCATCCCTAAGGCCTAACATAGAATGCCTCTGTGCCAGTAATCACCTTCTGCCTTACCCCCTTACCGGAACACAACAGTACGAGCACTGCTATTTGGCGGCAGGTTAGCGAGTAAGCCGGTGGTAGGTAATCGGACATATCTTGCACCAGCTCCTACTATCAGCGAAACCTTTCGCGGCTGGAAACATAGTTTAATGTAATAAGAACTCTACTTTTGCAATAAGAATAGCGTGTAAATAAATTGCTATGAGGTTGACCTTGTAATTTAGAAGGTCACTGTCATTTGCATTTCCGTAACGTGCAACATGACATGCAATGGCAATCTTTTATTATTTTATAATTTAAGTACCTACTAGTTTTCGCCAGTATACTTGCTATGTTATCAAATCTAGCTTTTCAGCCCCTTCATTGCAATGATATAGATCCGTAAATAACATTTATATAAGAAAATTATTTACTTTTCTTCATACAAACTTCCGCCACCGAACAGCCTATTTACGTCGCACTTCTGAGCACAGGCCAGCTGTCATCACGAGAGGGTTTGAGCTATAGTCCCCACGCGTTCCCAGTGCGGGTTGGGGACTTCACACACATCCCTGTATCACTTCGCAGGTGCGTGCAGGTTTCCTCATGATGTTTTCCTTCACCGAAAAAGTAAGTGGTAAATTGAAATTCAATAAATTAGAAAAATTAAAATTGAAAGCTAAGATATAGACAACAAAAATGGTATGAAAAAAATAGTGATAAACACGCATTTAGCACATCCCCGGGGGACGACCGTTGCTCACGTCCGCAGGAGCTGCCACCATAACCCTGCACGTGTCCCCTGGGTGGCGCTAATCGAGCAACAACCTACTGGCTGCTGTACCTACCTGTCGCTATACTTCTCAAGTGACCTCACAGCACTATCAGTCGTTCTATCAGATCTACCAAATACGAGAAACACAAATATGTTGAAGTTATAATTTTCATTTTATTGAACGACTGAAAATGCCAAACGATTAAATAAAGCACATCCCCGTATTTTATTCAATTACTAAATTCCAATCTACAAACACATCGTATATGTATTTTTATCATTCGATAGTAATGTGGGTAATCATAGCATATACTTACATCTTATACTTTAAACGCGCTAATCTTGTATATTTATTTATTTATCCAAGCGGTCTCAGAAACGGCTCTGCTCTATCGATTTGGACGAAACTTGGAATGTAGAAGTTTACGGAGGCGACAAATCGATCTAGCTGCATAAGGACCTGACCTCAAAAGAGAACGGCACCTAGGAGAAGCCATTAAAAACACCAATGAAGTGGGGAAACATGACATGTATCTACGTTAGGCCGGGTCCATACGAAGTATTGTGTTTATGTCTATGTCTAGCTGGGTCTCATATCTGAGAAAACTCGGTTTTAGCTATTTCCACCCGAGCAAAGCTCGGTCGCCGAGGTCTTAAAAATTAATTTGCCGTCAGCAACTTCGTGCATAGTAGCGCCATCTGTTGTTCAGTAGCGGAACCAACCACTACGGCAACGCCACCTTTGTAGCTATTGTTTTCTCATGACCGCTCCTAGATTTCTTATTAGGTTTTTATTAGAATTATGATTGTGATGAATTTACATTTTTCGCGATGTAGTTTTTTACCTCTAAATCCGGTCCGGTCCGTGTGAATATCCTACACAACATTTTTGTTTTTCTCTAGCCTGTTGGAATGTCCCACTGCTGGGCAAAGGCCTCTCCCATGTTTTTCCAATTCCCTCTATCTTCGGCTATTGTTGGCCAGTCACTGGAGAACATGTCCAGGTCATCCCGCCATCTCCGCCTGGGCCTTCCCCGCCGCCGGTGGCCGTCATGTGGCACCCATCGAGTAGCAATAGAAGCCCATCTCTCTATGTGCATTCGGATGACATGGCCAGCCTAGTCCCACTTATGCCTGGCAGTTTTGTCCCACGTCGGCTATTTTTGTTTGGGAGCGTAGCGTGGTATTCCGCACACGATCCGTTCTTTTACAAAACATAATACAGCACTTTAATTCAAATTATGTGTTGCCTCGTTCCTGGTTGAATCAATGGTTAACTGGTGGAACTCAATGATGATGAATGCCTTTTTTACCCGACCGCGCCAGAAGGAGGGTTATGTTTTTCGAGTGTATGCGTGTAACCACTAGCCGATGTCTGCGAACTTCGTCCCGCGTAGACTTAGAAATTTGCATACCCGATGATACTATACATATAGACAGTTATAGTTATAGAAGTAGGTACCTACTAGCTGACCGCGCGGACTTCGTACCGCCTTGGAATTTTTTTTGGTATGAAAAATAGCTTACGTTCTATTCTCAGACCTACTAAACATATACTCCAAATTTCATAAGAATCGATCGAGCCGTTTCCGAGGAATTTGGTTACAAACACTGTGACACGAGAATTTTATATATAAGACTAGCTGACCCCGCGGATTTCGTACCGCCTTCGAATAAATAAAAAATAGCTTACGTCCTATTCTCAGACCTACTGAACATACACTCCAAATTTCATAAGAATCGATCGAGCCGTTTCGCAGGGGCTTGATTACACGAGAAAATATATTAGATTGAAAAATTGGGTTTGAAATGTGGAAAACCCTTTCCCGTGGAAATATCGGGATAAAAAGTATTTTATCTTATTGCCCCAGTCTCAAACTATCACCATATCAAATTTCATCCAAATCGGTACACTCTTTGCTACGTGAAGGAAGGACAAACAAACACACTTTCACATTTATAATATTAGTATGGATGTATGTAGGTATAGATATTTCTTTGGCACGCCCTGTAGCCTAAACGGCTTAATAGATTTAAGCTTGTGAGAGGTGTCGTTAGGTTCGTCTTGATTGTGAGAATGACACTGGGTATATCAAAAGTTTGTGTGCGGTTTTTATTTTTTTCAAACATCGAGTTATTTATACGACTGATTGAAGGGTGAATATCAGATTTCGTTTGAAAATTTCTCATTTCTGTGGCGCATTTTTTTTTCAACATTTCAAGTATTTCGGACAACATACCCTGTAAAAGACTTAAATTCAATAAAATATATCTTATTGTGCCAATAATAGCTCCAATACTTTTTAAGTTTTAGCAGTTTAAAAATTTGATTGGCAAAGAAATTAGGGTATGTCCAAAGAAATTAGAAAATATGCCAATAAAATTAGAAAATGAACAAAATTTTGTCAAATATTAGGTCCTTACATATGAAATTGGCGTTTCATATGGCAGAAATGAAAACGATTTTTTTTTATGAAACTATTTTTTTATTTAGTCAAAGTATGTACCATGGCTATCTATGCACTTTTGCCATCTCGAAGGTAGTTCATTGATTCCTTTACTAAAAAAAGTGTGTGAGCGAGAATCAATAAAATCTTTGAAGGCCGTTTGGACAGCCTCGTGAGAATTGAATTTTTTTCCTTGCATGAAGTTGTCCAAATTCCGAAAAAAATGGTAATCAGTTGGAGCAAGGTCCGGGGAGTATGGTGGGTGTCGAAGACATTCCAGTCGCAGCTCCCGTAGTTTTGCGGCCGTCAAACGTGCCGTATGTGGTCGAGCGTTGTCCTGAAGCAGCAGTGGGCTAGATCGATTGACCAGTCTGGGTTGTTTAATGGCTAGCTTTTCCATCATCGTTTGCAATTGTTGACAATACACATCAGCCGTGATTGTTTGCCCAGATCTTAAGAAACTGTAATGGATGACACCGGCACTAGTCCACCAGACACTTACCAGTACCTTTTTCTGAGTCAACTTTCGTTTCGGGCAGAATTTGGCTGGTTCACCTGGGTTCAACCATTGTGAAGAACGTTTCCGGTTGTCGTACAAGATCCATTTTTCATCACAAGTAACGATACGATTCAAAATGCCTTCATTATTGTGCCGGTTGAGAAGTGAAACGCAACACTCGACGCGTGTTTCTTTGTTTGCGTCGCTCAATTCATGCGGTACCCATTTTTCAAGTTTTTTCACTTTTCCAATTTGTTTCAAGTGAATCAAAATGGTTTTATCACTCACACCGAAGCCTGCCGCTAACTCTGACGTGGTTTGCGATGGATCTGCTTCCACAATTGCTTTTAATTCTTCGTTATCAACTTGTGTCTCCGGCCGTCCACGAGGCTTGTTCTGTAGGTCAAAATTTCCAGAACGGAAACGTTGGAACCAATAACGTACCGTATTTTCTTTTGCAGTAGCTTCCCCATACGCATTGTTAATCCTACGAGCCGTTTCTGCAGCACTAGTGCCGAGGTGAAACTCATATTCGTAAATATAGCGATATTTTAAGTTCTCCATATTGTGAACAGAACGATGTGAAAGAAAAACAAATGACGCGATAACAAATAAATTTCGTAATTCGAACACAGAAATACATGGTCTTAAATTTGAAATAAATTTGAATTTGGAATTCCTAGCCGAACGCCACATATTTTGAATCAAAGTTGCCAGTTCGCCAAACGCCAATTTCATATGTAAGGACCTAATATATTAGAGAAATGCGCCATGAAAAATTAAGTGTAGTATAAAAGATAATCAGAAAATTAAAAATAAAAGCATTTAAATTGCAAGCGTCGATTTTTGACAAAGTAGGTACCTACATGTTATGTTAGTCTCTACATTTGAGATCATATTTTTACCTGTATTAAAAACTTTGTTTCACAAAAATCTACGTAATGTCGGTCTTTTTTATAATACCACAGATTTAACAGTGTTACTAAAATATCTTTTCCACCATAGGTATAAACTCTGAATAATATTATGTATTTATAACATAAAATATTTGTAGCACATTTTACAAATGTAATACGTAAGTTTTTTTACAACCACCGTGTAGTAATGAAATAAAAGTATCTTGTAAGGCTCAATTTTTTTTTAATACTTTTGTTTATCATTTAAAGCGAGTAAATATGTACATTAGCTTATTCTTATTTGCACATCATTTGTGCTACAGATCGATCTAAGACTTTCTTAAATCTAAATTCCTTTAAAAAGTTACCCACAACTTTTTTTCAATTCTTCCCCATAACCCATAAAAAACATTTTTTCAATTCTTCTTTCGTGGTACCTTTCTCTTGTTTTAATTCTTCTTTATTTTTGATAAACCTAAAGGATTTAATATCTTCTAAACACTTCTTTGCTCTTTTTCAACTTTTCATCTTTGTTTGCCTTTTTTTAGTTATTTTAACTTTTGGTTTCTTTACCTAGTAACAGGAACTTTCATTGTTTAGTTTTTGTATGATTTTTATTGCCGTTTTCTTCTTCTTTCGCGCCATTTAGATATTTAATCGGTTCGACTTTGTACAATATAGTAGTATCCATTTTTATGTCATTCTGTACGACAAAATGTTACTTATTTAAAATGTTGAAACATATTTTTTTTGCATTTTTTATATTAAGTAGGTATATAAACACAACAAATTGCTAAATTGGTTATATTTTATATTAATCTCCGAATGTAACACTTATTTTAACTGAACAGAGGAAAACAGTCGTTTTACTTATGGTTGTTTAGCGTAAGATTTTTTTTTTAGTATTATTGATAGATTTAGGAATGGTCATTAATAAAACAATATACAAAAACAATTAAATCTAATAAAAGCGATATTTGTGATATATCTTTGGGAAAATTTACAATAAACTTCTAATTTCTATGGCTAAATCTAATTTCTTTGGCACTAAATGCCAAAGAAATCCAAAGAAATTAGCGCCAAAGAAATGAGATTAGGGTATAAATATTTTTTTACATCCGTAAGTATTTAAAGTACCATTTCAAATTAAAACTATAGATGTAGATAATCGCAGCATACATTCACAAAAAAAGTATAAAAAAATTCAAGTAGAATTTGACCTAAAATTCAGTCACCGAAGAAATTAGGCGCTTAGCGGAAAAAAATCCGTAAACGGCGATGAATAAAATATTTTTCTGAAACACGTCAAACTATGCTCAGGTTTGCACCAGTCGGATGTTAGATGGCAATTAAAGGAAGCGGGGACGCGAGGTGGGGCTAGTCTAGGTAAAATGATAACAAAATGCGAGACTGTTCAAGTACGCCAAAGAAATGAGGTGTTTTTGGGTAGGACAAAATTGATTTTACAATAACTTTTGACCAGACAATTACAAAAAATATTCTAGTTAAGTTTTGTATAATTAAACATTTCTAAATACAGGAAACACTATTGGAGATGTCTAATTCGGAATAAAAAATAAAATTATAATTGTTTAAAAAAAAGAACACAGTGGTGGACGCGCCAAAGAGCTTAGATTTTTAAAGTTCAAATTTTTTTTTTGATAATTTCTGAATTATTATTCATTGCTTTTTTTGATGGCAATGTTGCTTCTTAGTAAGATCTTTACCCAAAAAAAAGCCTGACTCTTAAAGTTTAATTTTCATGAAGTTAACATGGGTGGACAAGTGCAAAACATGAAATCTGATATTCACCCTGAAATGAAATGAAATGAAAATGAAATGAAATTTATTTATTTATCTACAAATTAAATACAATATTTTAATAGGTTACTGTGAGTCTGTCCCGTCGGAATCAGATCATGTGAATTAACAAAATATAATTATATGCGGCAGAGAAACGAAATTATTGAAAACTTCTAAAACAAATGAAGAAAAGTAACTCTTTCGAAGATGTTGCAACAAAGTATGTAAACAAACAAACAAAAAAGTCTTATTTATTTCCTGTAAATAAGACTTTTTTGTTTGTTTGTTTAAAGGTTGAATTGACTAACAAATAAGCATATGACCCTCATGGTGTTATCACTGTCGCCTATTTACGTATTTTACATCACCCTTGGCCGTAAAGTGGGATTTTCTGCCCGCTACGCGGAGAGAAAATCTCACTTCTTGGCCAAGGCAAGACGTAAAACTTTTGACAAACCACGGGCGGTAATTCGTAAAGCCCCAGATCGCATATTTATGGCCCTCACCTTCGGTTCGGGCCACAGAAACGTGCGATCTGGGGGACATTTACGAATTCACCACCCTAGGTCTGTAATGTACTATAATGTAACACCAGGGGCATAACCCACGCGTTGCCAACCCTGAATAATCTTTTTTAGCCTTATTTATTTATTTTATTAACAATTAGATCTCAAGCAAATTACAGAATGAATAGTTATGGAATGAAGTTCGCCATTTGTAGGTAGTAACATAGAAGAAGTAACGTAAACTTAGAATGACAACCTTCAAGCAAATCAGCGTACGCCCGAAATAAGTATTAAATGCGATAAAAGATGTCGCTGCCTAGGTAGCCTGGATACAAATTTGAACTCCATGAGCTACATCTAGATGGCGCTGTGCAGGCGAAGTATGAAAATTTGAAGCTCCTTGGCTATTTCCGATGTACGCCGTAATGTAAGTCTTACATAATTACATTGTCTCTGGTAGTAGGCTACGCAAGGTTGGTGGGGTGGCTGGCTGAAACCATCTGAAACTAAAGTTAATAACTGAATACCGAGCTAAGTGGCGAGTGATGGAAGAGGCTTATGTCGTTGTGGACTGATGGGGGCTATGATGATGACGATGAGTAATGCAAAATTAATACACAATGTCAAGTTAATCTTAAATCATTTAGGAATAAAAGAATACCTTCCTCGCGACTCTTAACTATACCGCCATCTATGAAATAAACGGCGAACTACAATGCCGACGACTTCACGTGCATTCTTTCCGCTGCCGAGCGCTATCTGTCAGAGGGTGCCGTAACTAGTTCATATCGCGAACACGACATTCTAACTGCCGAAGGGACGGACGGAAAGGTTAGGGGTGCTCCAGTCCAACCGTGGATTCTATACAGAGGGCTTTTGTGCATGAGTGAGATAGAGATATTAACCACATCGTAAGGAAAGAGAAAGCATGATTGTGTTCAGTGAATCGGCCGGTCTTGGTTTGTTAGTTCTTATGTTCTTACTAAATAAAAGGATCCTAGTGCTTGTTTTTGGTCAGACAGCACTCTGAATTTGAAATCAGACAACAACGCAAGATTATTAGGTTATCTAATCAAAAAATAATCTAATGAATATGTAGCAATGGATCAAGCAGACATACATTTTTAGAAAAAGAACTTTTACGAGAAATATTTTATGAATTCATGTGAATCTGGAGTCGGTTGTTCGTTAATTTAAAAATCTATCAACGAAACGATATTAGCACTAATTGTATTAGTAAAAATCCCAGGGTCAGGAAAATAGTTCCTGGAAATTGTTTCATTATACTTGACCCGTAAACTATCCGCCTTAAAACGAAAGCTATAATTTAAGAATACTAAAATAAATCTAAACAATCTAAACATACTTTATGGCAAAGGAAGGTAATTAAAGTCAGTAAAAAATACACGAATTTACAGATCGAGCATTACAATAATCCAAACTCCAAAGTGCCCTTCTAAATCCTTTGTAATCATGCATATCAATAGCTACCCTATGTACTTATTAATTGCAAAGCGAACCGACAACCCTGCGCCCAACACTGGTTTATAATAAATAGAATACCACTAACTAGAAAATGGAATTTTAAAACGCAAGGATAAAGTCCAAATTCAAATGGAGACTATAAACAAATTAGCATATGAAATAGGACCTTTCAAATCGTCTCGCGAACCATTCTAAACTCAATATCCTATGGTTTAGGGTTGTAATGGCATTGATACGTGAAAATAGCCAGGGGTGTGAATTAAGATATTGTGAAAGGGACAAAAGGGGAATGTCACACGGACGCTTAGTGTCAACCTCATGTGTCTTTGAAGTTTCATGTAAAATGGGTGGGTATTATTTATTTAGTACAGTATACGTAGGGCGTTGTCGCTTGTTGTGATGCACGTCACCTCCACAATGACATCGAGTGCCTTGGGATTTATAAATAAGCTTTTGTAATGGCTGACAGTGACATGGAACACTTAATCATGGCTGGAAACTCGTTATTTAAATATGCCCCATGTAAAAAGAAGGTCGCACTGGTTTTGTAATTGGCTATGGGTGAAAAATGACAATGTGCTCGATTATTTTTTTATGGATAGGAATAACCTTCCGTATCAAGAGAAAAAATCTCAGAATTTTCTGTGCCGTAGATTTCGCGTAAAAAAAGAAATTGCTTTTGTCACTACTTCTTGAAAAAATGAATAATGTCAATAGTGACAACACTTTTTTTCAAGAAGTAGTGCTGCATACTTGGACCTAGGAAACACCTTTATTTCAATCGTCATAACGCAAAACCAATTTTATTTTTTACGCAGTATCTACGGCACGGAAAATTCTGTTATTTTTTTTTCTTGATACGGAAGGTTATTCCTATCCTTAAAAAAAAATCGAACACATTGTCATTTTTCACCCATAGCCAATTGTTAATGAAATCGAAAAAGGGTGAAGTTTAATTCTTGCATTATCAAGAATCTGAAAGCATCTGAAATTCGAATGCAGTGAATGCGAATCAAAAAGAGGTATTAGTCAAGATCGTCTTACCAAAAAGGTACTGAAATGAATCATACCAGCCCAGCTTATAGCTTATTGAAGAATCTTTTTAACTATAATACTTATAACAAAGACATAAAACACTTTGTAGAAACAGAAATAATACTGCATTGCGACGATAAAAACTTTATAAATGTAACATTTTTGTAAATGTGTTTATACTTTTACCCTAAAGGGTTTTTACAAATGTCGAATTGCACGGTATCATTCTATTCGCGAACTCAACAATGAGCTCTGAGCACTCGACGGCTCGGACCTGAGCTCACAATGCCCTCGATTCTAACGCTGCGACAAAAGACTCGAATAGTTTTTTCGACATGTAATAAAGTTTAATCCGAAAATCCCCTCCGGGCAAGTGGAGGTTGTAGGCCAATTTATTTGTGGGTAAGACAAGCGGGAAGGTTTCGTCTACCGTCCAGAGGCATGGAGTCGGCATTAAGTATTTGCTTTTTACTATCTCTCTAAGATAAAATGTTAGTAGTATGTGTAGAGGCTGTACCTATTCTAAACAGTGTTGTGGTGTTACTAATATCACAAGTATCACAACACTGTTTAATATCATTTAGGCTGTATCTCTTTGATGATGATGAATTCTTTTTTTTTTATAAATATTTTGTTTTGTTAAGAGCACCGACCGACACATTCTCTGTTTTACCCTATGGTTGACTGGTAGAGAATGCCATTGGGCATTAAGTTCGCCATTTGTACATATGTGTTTTCTTGTGCAAAAAAGTTTAAATAAATAAATAAATGATGACCATTATGTGATACTTTACTAGGTCTAGGGTAAATGTGGGATAGATGCCATATGAGGATAGATGCCCAAATGTGCACATAGCGACTTGTGCAAATTTTACCCTTACGATTCTTTTTTTATTTGTAAGATTACTCCTTTCCGCCCTCTGGTTAATACAAACACTTCGCTAAAATGGACGTATTGTGATTTATTGCGAAAAAACGATTTACGCCGCGACAGATTAGGGTAAATGTGGGATAGTTGCCATACTTTTTGAAAAAGGTGAATAAAATACAGAAGATAAGCATTTAAAAATCTTATAACACAGTGTTAGTTTGTATACTCATTAATAAACAATATTTTCAAGGTAGCTTGATATTATTTGTTTTATTTGTATACTATCCCACAAGTCAAAATATCATCGCGGCATCTAACACATACAGTTGGCATCTATCCCCGTCCAAAGGACCTTTTTTTTGTTGATAACTAAATAAATAAAACAAATAATATCAAACTACCTTGAAAATATTGTTTATTAATGAGTATACAAAGTAACACTGTGTTAAAAGATTTTTAAATGCTTATCTTCTGTATTTTATTCACCTTTTTCAAAAAGTACGGCAACTATCCTACACTTACCCTATCTATGTATAATGAGTAAGCATTTTAACACAGCTGTCTCCCGCGGTATGACTCGTGATATATAGGTACGATTATCCGTAGGAATTTCTGGAAATCCTCTCCTACTCCCCTACACTCCTCAAAGAACCCACATATCAAATTTCAGCTTGCCAACGTAAGAGTTTTAAATATATTGATTTTGTGACTGGCGTGCAGACTGTCTGCGCAAATCTTACTTCTATATCTACTACCTACACTACACTAATCGAAACGATTACAAAAAATCGCTTCTGTGAAACGCTAAGAGCGTAGTTACGTACATCACCAGAATTTTGCTCACCGGATCCCTTTGTCATAAAATTCCTAATTTAAACTTTTTTTAATATTTAACATGTCCACGCCTGTCGCTAGTCTCGAAAATCTTAACAAGATAAGAAACTCGAGTTTGTGCAAAACGTAACACAACTCTCGTCTTCCTGTTCCTAACAATGCTTAATAACACAAAGCCATACAATTTCTCTGTCGCAAAAAATGTAAATAATATCGGCACAAGTTCTAGTGTTGCGTCTTTTGTGACAATGATTGACGCTTAAATTGTAACAAACGTTTTACCACCGCCTTAATCTTTAAACTTGCAAAATAGAGTCCAATTTTTCGCATACCGGATTCTTATTTAAATTTGTAAGCAAAGATTGTCGTCGGAGATAGTATTTTGACATTTTCATCCTATTTTGCCAATTGTCAGCCCCAGGCTAATCGTTTGTAAGGGCTGCAGGGCACAATAGAATGGTTTCGATGTGAAATCGACCGCCGAAGATCTACTTTGTGTTGTCATCTGATTTCAAATGGGCTTTTTGTGTGTGTGTGGTATTAACTGAACCATTTATATCGTAGTTTATCGCTGGCCCATTCCGACAAGTGATGGTTTCAAATATTTAAACTTTATTTAATAAACTTTCTTGAGATTCAACTTTACTAAAATACAAGCTCTACCTTGATAATTAGCCATGGTGGATATGCCCATGGAATCAAATCCTAAAACAGATACAGAATACTGTGTTAATGTTAGGTTTTCTTAATTTTACTTTACTACTAGGGATCTTCTACTATCTAAAGTCCCGCGCCTTCACATTTCAAACCGCTTCAATGTATTTAAAAAGCACCACCAACACTCTCAACACATGTGTGCGTGCTGGGACAGCCATCAACTATGCGTTGAGAGTGTTGGTGGTGTTTTTTAAATAATAATGAAAAAATTGAAGCGTTTTGAAACGTGAAGGCGCGGGACTTTAGATAGTAGAACATCTCTACTACTACTACCTACTACAGCCTATTTGCGTCCCACTGCTGGGCACATTCCTCCTCTCATCACGAGAGGGTTTGGGCTATAATCCCCACGCGGGCCCAGTGCGGATTGGGGACTTCACACACATCTTTGAATTAATTCGCAAATGCGTGCAGGTTTCCGCGCGATGTTTTCCTTCACCGAAGAGCACAGTGGTTAATTCAAATTGGATTTCGCACATAAGTAAACTTAGAGGTGCAAGCCGGAATCGAACCCCCGACCCTATCTGCACGAGAGGCTACCGCCTCTAACCACTACCTACCGGTGGAACCACTAGGCCACCACGGCTTCAACATTTTACTTAACACTGGCAATCATTACCTAGTATGATAAATGCTATAATTAAGCATATTTTACACGGTGAGCGTTGCGAAAGAAACATTCCATTACATTTTACTGCTATCATCCCTTATACTCAGAGCCATTCAATTACAACAAATAACATCTTACAAATTCCCTCAAAAAAGATAATAAAATTGAACGTCAATTAAAAGGCGCGAGCGCACCCGTCGCACACAATGCCCATCAAAACATCCAACGAAATGAGATTCAATAACGTTTTGTTAGGCTGCTCCTTTAACGAACTCCTTGACGATTGTGTTTGTGTAAGCCGACCATTTAAACTAGACCTTCTTAGCCTACTGTCCGCTATTACTTGCTCATCGATCAAGCGTCACGTTAAAGGTGAAGCGGATCAAACTAAGATGGTTTGTACTCCTTCCGTTTGATAAGTTAGTTTTTGTGAGAAATAAATCTCCAGGCATTAAATCGGTTTCTGGGTGCACTGGAGTGCCTATTCATTGCTCGGCTGTAAGCCGCTTTCAATGATTTAACCATTTAAATATCGTGAGCTGTTTCGAACCGTTTGGCAGATATTTTTGAAGTCGCGGATGATCGTTACATATCGTTGTTGAACAAACTCGAGCTCCATTTATTTGCATAAACGACTAGTTATAGAGCGAAAGCGATGAATACACCAGAGACCTGTGCTAGTTCAATATTAAACTAAAAAAAATCTAGATTATAAACATTTTCTTCTGTCAAATCTATTTATCTAAGGCTAAGGCTTTACAGTCGCGAGTGGGCCTTAGCCTGGCTAAGTACAGTTTTCCAGACCGATCTGTCTTTGGCTTTTGGTCTCCAATCCAACAATTTTAATATCTTGTTCGACGCCATCCAATCATCGTAGTTTGGGCCTTCCTCTGCCTCTACGGCCGTCCGGTTTTTCTTCTTCTGGCAAATACGTAGTGTGAAATAGCGTGCTTGATATGCGCAACATCTAGATGTTTATTTCCATCAAAACCTGTGTTTTAGGCACTGTTTGTAAAAATATTACCTGCTCTGCCAACTCAAGGAAACCTTAAGATTCACAGACTGTAGTCCGAACATATAATGAGAACGTGAGACGTCCAATATAAAAACCATTGTCATTGTCGTTGAAGATTCATTATCCTAAGTACAGCACTATGTTGGATGCAATTACAATGGTGAACCCTTCAAATCACGTCGTTCTCAAGACCTACTTGTTTTCGGCTACATGGATCCGTCTTATCAAAATTCAAGGGTTACATTTCGGTGTAAGTAATGTTCTTATGTTCTTCCAAGATGTTCTGAACTACGCATGTTTCCAGTCTACGTACTTACTGTAGTATATACATACTACAGTTCTATTTTGATACAGGAACCCTCTGTAACAAGCTATACGTTTCCTTTTGAAGTTACCAATTTATATATGTATTGGATTTACCACATCTGGGCTCTTTTACACAAAAGTTCTGAATTTATCAACGGTCTGAGAACACAGTCACTGATGAAAAAAATAAGAAGCACTCGACAGTCATCTTTTAAATTTTCTACAAATGTACGTTTACTAACTACGCTAAAAATTTACATACCCTCTAAAAAGTGTTTCTTCTTTTCTGTAGTAGGTACCTTTAGATGACAAAGATAATTTGTCAGAAAAAATCCAAAAGCCTAAGTTATTTTGTTTGTTGGTGGATCAACTACGGTTAACTAATGACATGTCATCAAAATGTATTATTTAAGTTACGTTAAGGACCTAGGTTAATTTATTGTTCTAATTGGCCTACCGTTCGAGATGTTTTGTTTTGAACTAGTGTGTTCACCCTACATTATACATCAGTGAGTTTCATGTTTTACTTTAGCATTGACGAACTTCGAAGGCAATGTTTACGATGATAAAGTTTGAAATGCCAAATGTTTGTTGTAAATAGCAAATGAACCACATTATGTTGTCTTGTTGGCTGTAGATACCTAACGGGGTTTTCATCTTACGGTCAAAAACAAAAGATATACTCCTGAAAGTACTGTAAATGAATACTTCCCTGAAGGCAACTTTAAATATTGAATGAGTAGGAGTGTTAGCCCAAACCCTCTCATGATGAGGGGAGGTCTGTGCCCAGCAGTGGGACGCAAATAGGCTGTAGTAGTAGTAGTAGGAGTGTTAGAAACAACGGAAAATTCTGAGCTAACTTCAAGTTAAAGTTAAGACACAATTCCTGGAAACTTACACCGTGCAAATGAAAGCTCCTGCGAGACGTTAAATAAAACATCGCATCCAAATTAGGCGCGAAATCACTCACGAGTGCTCGCAAAAACCTCGTTAGCCGCCATGTTTGTTCGGCGACAGCGTGGGGCGCGCCCTCTATGTACACAGACGCAATGTTAGATCTACCCTCCGAGAAAAAATATACCCTTATCAACAATCCTTAGTCACCAGACATAGAGAACGTTTTCAAACGGCTCCTTCCTTAGCCAAACGCAAATGCTACGTGTGAAGGGTGCATGAAGGGTGTGGGTAACACCCTCCAGTGTCGCGCGACCCTAGCTCGCATGAAATGGATATGCAACGCGATACGAGAAAGTGATATTGCCTATCGGTTTTTGGTATTTTTGAAACACGCTGCGGGACTTTAGATTTTGGAGATTTAAATTTCAAAATTGGAACATATTTTTAATCCAATACCTACTGTATTTTAGGGACATCATGAGAAGTGCACCACAGAATCTCTCCTGTTAGTAGTTTAATATCCGAGAATTAAATGGTCTATCGACATTTGCTAACATTGTAGAGTTACTGCAAGTAGCAAGTATTGTAAGTCTTGAATCATGATTATATTACTACGGATAAAAAGTACTGACACTTTAATTGTAGGCTTTTCTAAAGCTTTTGGAAAAAAATAAGTATTTAATCAAATGGTCTTCGAAAAAGAAATCCTCTCAATATTTACCTCACATTCTAAACCATGTCATTACATCGATACCCCTCTATAGTAAATACCGCTGCGCTGGCGTGCAATAAACGAGAAATTCCTTGCGAAAGAATGAAATGCGGTTGGTACCACACAACTATATCGGGATAGAAGGAAATAGCGTACGTCGCGAGCCGAAAACAGTGCTTCATTGCTCGCCACTTGCCGCGAATTCTGTCCGCTCCCAACCACAGCGACGACTTACAAAATGCCATGTTGTTTAATAATAAAACCGTTCACAACTTATTCTAAGCTCCGAAATATGGTAGACTCAGCTGTTTGCCGGATGAAACATACTTTTTATACAGAGTTGGTAAAAAAAAAACATTTTGTATGGGATCAGGCGTCGCTCACACAACCAATCCCATATACATTTTTTTTACCAACTCAAAAAAAAGGCCTCTACAATATACTTAGAATCGATAGTCGGTACTGTGGGTTAGTTATTTGCTATAGGATCTGACCCACCATGTATAATTTCATACTTGGACGAAATCATCTTAAATGGTGTGCCTATCGAAATGTTTCATTTCATGGCCATCCTTTAAACTTTTTAAATCTATAACTTGGGTATGTAAATTGAGGTCTTTTCTTTCACTGGTGATGCTCAGCTCATGTGGGCCTTATTTTAAACTAGCCTCTGCCCGCAACTTCGCCCGCGTGGAATTCGGTTGTCGCGCTCCCGCGGGAACTATGCGTTTTGCCAGGATAAAAAGTAACCTATGTCCATGTCAAATTTGATCCAAATCGGTTCAGCGGTTGAATTGTGAAGAGGTAACAGACAGACAGACAGAGTTACTTTCGCATTTATAATATTAATATGGATATGGATTTTACCTATAGGTACAAATCGAGGAACTCTATACTTCTATCTCGATATAGTTCGGTGATCTGTATATTACGAGTCAGCGTCATCAGGGTCCGGATTCCGGATCGATGGGGCCTCCCTCGAGGGCCCGCAGGGAAGCTTAGGGGGAAGGCCTACGCGTTCGTCAGCTAAGTAAGGACACGACAAAGCTTTGGCTTGTAAACAACAGTTATAAGAATAATGGCCAACTATATCACCCGCAAAACAAAGTGGCGACTGGCGCCCTACATGTACCTCTCTATGGTGCCAGTCGCTTTGTCCTGAGGCGAATATAGTCTTAGACCCGATTCCTATATCCAAACAACTGGCCAAGAAGCGAGTTAAACTCGCGTGGAGAGGGTTCCGACCTTTGATTATTTTCAATGACGTCATTTTCAAATGTTTCACAGGATAAGGTCTTTTATATGATAGATTTCAAATACCATGGACTTCTCAATAATTTTCCTGTAATCTAATATATAGGTCAATAACTATCCTCCGTATTTTTTCCAAAATGTTAATTTATTTCTTAATGGGGGATCATTAGGATTTCGGTGTCCATGGGCCGCAGTGACCGCTTACCATCAGGTGGGCTTTGCGCTCGTTTGCCTATACCATAGCTATAAAAAAACGGCCAAGAAGCGAGTTAAACTCGCGTGGAGAGGGTTTCGACCCTGGATTATTTTCAATGACGTCATTTTCAAACCGTTTCACAGGATAAGCTCTTTTATATGATAGATTTCAAATACCATGGACTTCTCAATAATTTTCCTGAAATCTAATATATAGGTCAATAACTATCCTCCGTATTTTTTCCAAAATGTTAATTTATTTCTTAATGGGGGATCATTAGGATTTCGGTGTCCATGGGCCGCAGTGACCGCTTACCATCAGGTGGGCTTTGCGCTCGTTTGCCTATACCATAGCTATAAAAAAACGGCCAAGAAGCGAGTTAAACTCGCGTGGAGAGGGTTTCGACCCTGGATTATTTTCAATGACGTCATTTTCAAACCGTTTCACAGGATAAGCTCTTTTATATGATAGATTTCAAATACCATGGACTTCTCAATAATTTTCCTGAAATCTAATATATAGGTCAATAACTATCCTCCGTATTTTTTCCAAAATGTTAATTTATTTCTTAATGGGGGATCATTAGGATTTCGGTGTCCATGGGCCGCAGTGACCGCTTACCATCAGGTGGGCTTTGCGCTCGTTTGCCTATACCATAGCTATAAAAAAACGGCCAAGAAGCGAGTTAAACTCGCGTGGAGAGGGTTTCGACCATGGATTATTTTCAATGACGTCATTTTCAAACCGTTTCACAGGATAAGCTCTTTTATATGATAGATTTCAAATACCATGGACTGCTTAATAATTTTTCTCAAAAATGGCCCGGAAACTCGTCATTGTCTGCTTTCTATCAGACGGCGAAGTGCGTCATTGACGATCAGTCAAAAATTAAAAAAAAAAAACTCAACTGCATGCCCCGGAAATTTGTATGAATTTACTTCCGCGGCATGTATAAGCGCAGGGAATGTCGTATGAAATTTCATTATCGTACAGGTACTTTTTTTTTAAACTGATAAATACGCGAAGGAATTCCCAAACAGCCAAGTCTGCATGTTCTGTATCTGTCAATTGACGCGAAACCAAACGTTTTTATCCGTGTCTGAAACAGCGCAATGTATTTCAGAACGGAATTTAAAAAAAGAACGATCCATAAAGAGCGGGAGTTCTTGTCTTGTATCAGATTTATTTAGCTAAATTTCATGAAAATAGTTTACTAGTTTGGTTTAAAAATTAATAAAAGGTCTTAATTTTTATAAAAAACGAGAAATCTACATGCGAGTTTTTAACTTGCCGTGTTAGTGTGTCTGTTAAAGTCAAATATCGGTGAATACGAAATAAGACTGGTGTTCCATTGGACTTGTTGTAAGTACTTGGCTACATTTGCGTGCGTGTCAATGCTGTATTATGAATACCTAATATCAAGGTTTTTTTCATTTTTGAGAAAAGCACTATATAAGCCTCGGCACGTGAAAGGCTTTGCAGGCTGAGTACTGGTTTAAAGGGCCGAGGCTTCGCCGAGGCCCTTTAATATGTACGAAGCCTGCATGTACGAAGGTCCTTACATATGAAATTGGCGTTTCATATGGCAGAAATGAAAACGATTTTTTTTTATGAAACTATTTTTTTATTTAGTCAAAGTATGTACCATGGCTATCTATGCACTTTTGCCATCTCGAAGGTAGTTCATTGATTCCTTTACTAAAAAAAGTGTGTGAGCGAGAATCAATAAAATCTTTGAAGGCCGTTTGGACAGCCTCGTGAGAATTGAATTTTTTTCCTTGCATGAAGTTGTCCAAATTCCGAAAAAAATGGTAATCAGTTGGAGCAAGGTCCGGGGAGTATGGTGGGTGTCGAAGACATTCCAGTCGCAGCTCCCGTAGTTTTGCGGCCGTCAAACGTGCCGTATGTGGTCGAGCGTTGTCCTGAAGCAGCAGTGGGCTAGATCGATTGACCAGTCTGGGTTGTTTAATGGCTAGCTTTTCCATCATCGTTTGCAATTGTTGACAATACACATCAGCCGTGATTGTTTGCCCAGATCTTAAGAAACTGTAATGGATGACACCGGCACTAGTCCACCAGACACTTACCAGTACCTTTTTCTGAGTCAACTTTCGTTTCGGGCAGAATTTGGCTGGTTCACCTGGGTTCAACCATTGTGAAGAACGTTTCCGGTTGTCGTACAAGATCCATTTTTCATCACAAGTAACGATACGATTCAAAATGCCTTCATTATTGTGCCGGTTGAGAAGTGAAACGCAACACTCGACGCGTGTTTCTTTGTTTGCGTCGCTCAATTCATGCGGTACCCATTTTTCAAGTTTTTTCACTTTTCCAATTTGTTTCAAGTGAATCAAAATGGTTTTATCACTCACACCGAAGCCTGCCGCTAACTCTGACGTGGTTTGCGATGGATCTGCTTCCACAATTGCTTTTAATTCTTCGTTATCAACTTGTGTCTCCGGCCGTCCACGAGGCTTGTTCTGTAGGTCAAAATTTCCAGAACGGAAACGTTGGAACCAATAACGTACCGTATTTTCTTTTGCAGTAGCTTCCCCATACGCATTGTTAATCCTACGAGCCGTTTCTGCAGCACTAGTGCCGAGGTGAAACTCATATTCGTAAATATAGCGATATTTTAAGTTCTCCATATTGTGAACAGAACGATGTGAAAGAAAAACAAATGACGCGATAACAAATAAATTTCGTAATTCGAACACAGAAATACATGGTCTTAAATTTGAAATAAATTTGAATTTGGAATTCCTAGCCGAACGCCACATATTTTGAATCAAAGTTGCCAGTTCGCCAAACGCCAATTTCATATGTAAGGACCTAATATATGTACAGCCAAAACGATATCCCAAATCAAAGATTTTTCCTCATCGCCTATGTCATCGCCCCAACTTAGGGGAGGAAATAATACCAGCAATTAATGTATGGCTCGGGGCAGCCCGGGATATTCAATAATTGCCGATTCCGAATCAGCTTTAAAACTTCGCAATACCAGTTATTACCTTGCCGCAGTGATGCCAGTGACACGTTGCGAATAGATTGGATGGTGGCGTTAAAGAGACAGGGTTGTTTCGGACCCGATTGTGCGGTTGTCATGATGATAGTAATAACTGGGAGGGTGGCGGGATGAACGTGGGTGCGGGATTGTCGGAATTGTCCCTTCGAATATTAATTTTGTTTTGTGTTGACCAGGGAGTTGCCAAGGCTAAACGGTCAATTGCGACGAATATGTATTGGGATACGAATATATAGAAACTCGAAAAGTGTGTATTTTATTCAATTGAAATGTATTGTTAACGAAAACCATGTTCTGTAGTTTTGAGGAATTTTGAGGTTCGGAACACTAAAAAACACGAAGAAGATAACATGCGAAATTTATGTCCATCGTCTAAATCACCAAAGAAAAAGTATTCAATTATTAATTAAATAGAGCTCCTATTAACTAAAAAAACATGGACTTTACCCCTCGAAAAATTTTACATACGGTATGCCGCTACGTCGTAGACACCGTACTCGTAGCACCTCTACGCGATGCCGTCCGCTATAGTATGTCATGTATTGTTTTATATTTGTACTTCTATGGATACCTATATGATATTTGAACACAAATCCGCATAGCTATACTTATGATTCAAACTTATACCCCTAAACAAAATAAACAAGGTACCTGGAGTTCAACACAAGTAGGTAGTTTAGGTAACGGAGCGCTGTCACAGTACATTTAAATTAACAGTACAGCAATGTAGTGACGTCACATTTTTACTGCTAGAAAGTCCAAATTTTTCAAGAGATGATGTCAAATCATGACAAGATTCTGATGTCCTGTGACTGAAAAAAGCCTATTTACGGGCCATGGCCGCTGCACCCAATACAAGCACCGTTGCGGTTGGGCGGACTCGCCTGCTTGCGAATGTGGCGCCGAAACGCAGACCATCGACCACATTATTCGGGACTGTCCTTCAACCAGATACACCGGTGGCCCCCCCTGAAAACCTGATCACACTAAACGACGAAGCTGTACAGTGGATAATCGACTTGAAAATACATTTATAATATTCTCTGTATCGTATTTAGATTTAGCCATAGGATTAAAAAAGACTGAAAAAATTACTATCAAATGTTTACCTAATTATAACCAAAGTTTGATTACTGTTTACACAAAAAGAGTGACTTGCGAACTATGTCTTATTAGTCCAACCAGTCTCAGTAGTGGTACTGAATTAGTTTTGTAAGTTTTTATCAAGTTTTATTTATTCGTAACGAAAGTTGCTTATTTTTGATTTAACTCAACTAGTTCGGCTAATCCTTTTTTTCAGTGCATCTTACAACTTTCTTGAAGCGCAAGCAATATGAATTTGGTGTCGCTTTTCATGAAAATGTATTCGCCGGGATAACATACTGTCCCCTCGCCGTGTGCTAGCGGGATTCGAACAAGAGAAAGCGCTCGCGGGAGCGACACAGCCGAGAGCCGGCTAATTGCCACTTGAGCGCCAATTACGACGACGATACGCCGAGCCTAGCCCCTCACTCACTGTGCTGCGAACAGCGGGAAGTTTCCGCGAAACAGCCTCCAAACATGAGTAGGTCGGTAGAGAATTTTCGAAAAGGAGTATTTTGTTGGCCGTTTAGTGGGAGTAAAATGCGATTTTGCACCCACTCCCATTTCTGCCCCGCTAACAGGTAGCATATCCGACCTTGATCCCTGGGGATCCAAGTATAGTTTTGCTCCCTGCTGCTATTGGTTTTCTCATAGAAGTGAAGATCAGTGTACAAAACGGTATTAAAATTATTTACACCTTGGGTGACAGCTTCAATCCTTTGCCGGCGGTAAAATATAAGTAGTATTTACTCCCTAGTCACACAATCTGCTATTGTAACTCTATTTTTCGAAACTAACGTGAAAACCGTTCTATTGCAATCAACAATAAAGGCGTTTTCTTCATTCCAAAGCAATCTGCAAAGACCGATTGTCGTAATCGGAACGTATCCTTTCCTTTCCCAAACATACAACTGTATTAAGCCAATCTGCACTTTAAAAAGAAAGCCCCATGCAGTTGAAAATGAAAGTACAAAGTAGAGATAATCTACGATTGGAAGCCGTCAAACATGCGTTGAGTTTTGGTGGTGCTTTTTAAATACTTTCCAAATACATTGAAGCGTTTTGAATTGCGGAGAAGCGGGACTTCTTATCGTAGATTATCTGTAATAGGCGGTTGTGGAATAAGTTTATTTTCAAAAGACATGGTGGCATAACTACAACGCATACACATTGTCACAAGACATTATTGCAGCAATCTGACATCATCTGTCTGTTGTCTCGTACGATGACGACAAAGTTGCTCTAAGGTCCTTCGAGTACCTAGGTAATAATCAGTCCATAACGGTTGCACATATTTGCCTTTTTTTGCTGTGTACGTTTGGGTTTGTATTTATGCAACTAAGATAATACAGAATGGACAAAATCACTAGCTACCTCCAAGTGTTAACTTGTTTTAAATCCAACTTTAAGGGGGTAAGAGCAAAGTTGAAGAAAATACCAATTTGGCAACCCAAATTAATAGCCTCGCTTATAAATCCGCTAGTGGCACCCAAACCGGACCGCAGGCTGAAGTGTGAGGGAGGAGGTCCCAGCGGCGGATGAAGAGCGATGTGGCACACTCCGAGCCAACGTCACGGACGACTCACGAGCTCTCCAGCGGGCACGGCACAAAAGATGTCGTTAGCGGCTATGTAACGTGCTGATATAGGTTATTATTTATTTATTTATTGAAACCAAAATTGTCCCACAAAACTGGAGAACAGTTTGACCGCGGGATCAGGAGTATTAATCAAGTATACATTAATATCTTAGCCATTAATGGGGATGACGACAACTCTTTTTTTTCTTAGTCTATCAGGAAGATTATTGAAAAGTATTGAACACGTATTTTTTCTTTTTTCACGTAATCAAACTTATACGGAGATATATGTTGAAATGTCGCGTGACGTCACGGTTAGGTACGATTTACACTTTAATGCGTTTTAACTTAGTATTTTTTTGTTAATTTGATAAAACAAAAAATACGTGTCTAATATTTTTTTAAACTCGTCCACTTATAGATCCCGAATCATCCACTTCCTATCTCGTCCATATTCCCATTTCGGCCACATTCCCATTTCGTCCACATTTTCAACTCGGCTGCATTTACAACTCATATAAGTAAAGAACCCAATTCATAAAAATAGTAAGGTAGATTATGTTATTTCTCCGATTATGTTGTTCCTCTCGTGATGAGAGGAGGCCTGTGCCCAGCAGTGGGACGCAAATAGGCTGCAGTAGTAGTAGTAGATTATGTTATTTATTTATATTTGGCAACGCACGAGTTGAGCGAGAGTACCGTTTAAGTGCGTGTTGAAAAAATGAATACATACTTTATGAAAAATGGGAATATGGACGAGATGAGAATGCGGACGACATGGGTATGTGGACAAAATGGGAATGTGGACGAGATGGGAATGTTGACAAAATGGGAATGTGGACGAGATGAGAATGCGGACGACATGGGTATGTGGACAAAATGGGAATGTGGACGAGATGGGAATGTTGACAAAATGGGAATGTGGACGAGATGAGAATGCGGACGACATGGGTATGTGGACAAAATGGGAATGTGGACGAGATGGGAATGTTGACGAAATGAACCTGAGCGGTCACAAGTTATGACAAAAGCTATGTGTGTGCTATGTGCTGGCTGATATAGGTCCTCGAATTTAGATGAGATTCCTGTAATACATACAGCGAGGCGCGTATAGCTGAATACAACTTAGAAGGCACGCGGATTGAGCAATAATAGACTCAGCGTCAACGGCTTAAGCGCTTCGCCTCGCGTCTTCTTAGTTGTATCGTGCTATATATACATACACCAAGTGACTGGCAGACTGGCACACAGTCCCGCCCTGAGCCACATTCGCAGACAGATAGGCGCGCTATCTACACTTAAGTATGTTATGTGGCGAGTTGACAGGTTGCCACATAACAACACGGCGGACACGGCCTATAAAAGCACGATTTCGAACACAATTCGAATGAAGTGTCGATGTTTGCGTGCGAGGACGTCTGTGTGCGAGCGAGGACGTCTGTACACCTGTAAATGTGTGTGTACCACTACGCGGGCCATTGATTGACTCTCCACCGATGAAACAAATGACGGTAAGGGCGAGTTGGGCGCGAGTTGCGCGCCGGATAGATTTAGGCGGGTGATTTCGTGGCCATTATGTATGTAGTAAGTACTATTAAATATTCTGTGACATAACTCCAACTATTAATTCTTCTTTTAATTCCAACTTCCGTGTAAGTATTTCAGTTTTTCATCAGATACCTATATCCGAGCAAACGAGGGTGATCATAAATATCTGAACATGCACTGTAACCTCTTTACAATAAGATCGTATATAAATTACTTAAACTAAACTATATATATGTGACCATAATAACAATTTATGAATTTGAGCCATAACTTCTAAGTAATAAGTACCTACCTAACTTTTAGTGACGCCACCGTCTGCAGTAGTCGAAACACCGATGGGAGCTTATTTATTTATTTACTTAAATGCAATTTACCTAGTCTCAGATAGAGAGATACTCAGTCTATACTATACAGTAAGTTATTATCTCCCAAAACTTAACTAACCCAATCCAATCGCCAATTAGCAACCTGATACGTAACACAGCTTCAAAATGAAGCTAAAGCGGGAGTTAAACAATTAACTAAATTCCTCACAAACATCATTAAAATTCATCATCCCAAACTACGCAACCGTTCCACAATTAATTCGGATTGTAAGTACCTTACATCGAAATCAGTTTGTACGACTATGAATAAATGATCACACATACTCGGGTAGGGTACGTAATTCTGATGGTGTGTATATCAAGTTTAGTAATGGAGGTTGAGAGTTGCAAATCAAGTTTAGCTATCAGCTTGTGAGTACCTTACTTCTACCACAGGGCGGACACGGCCTACAAAAGCACGATTTCGAACATAATTCGAAGGAAGTGTCAATGTTTGCGTGCGAGGAGGTCTGTGTGCGTGCGAGGACGTCTGTACACTTGTAAATGTGTGTGTACCACTACGCGGGCCAATGATTCACTCTCCATCTCCGGATGAAACAAATGACGGTAAGGGTGAGTTGCGCGCCGGCTAGATTCAGGCGGGTGATTCCGTGGCCATTCTGTATGTAGTACAACTAAATATTCTGTGCTTCTACTATGGGTATCGGTAACATCGCTGCTGCCAAAAATTCTGTCAATGAAAGACAAATCGAGCTTGAAACTTATTCTTATTCAGACGAAAATGATAATCTTTCTTTAATATATAAAATTCTCGTGTCGCAGTGTTTGTAACCAAACTCCACCGAAACAGCTCGACCGATTCTTATGAAATTTGGAGTGTTTGTTCAGTAGGTCTGAGAATAGGATGTAAGCTATTTTTCATACCCAAAAAAAATCTAAGGCGGTACGTTGTCCGCGGGGTCAGCTAGTCTTATTATATTATACTATAAACGTGCTAATCTGTATGTTTTTATACAAACGATCTCGGAAACGGCTACTAACGATTTAGACAAATCGGTGTAGCTAGGTCTCATATCTGAGAAAACTCGGTTTTCGCTATTTTCACCCGAGCAAAGCTCGGTCACCAGGTACTAATGTTTAATTGGGGGAGGCCTATGTCCAACAGTTGGGAAGCCGTGGTGGCCCAGTGATTCGACCTACCGCCTCTCATGCAGAGGTCGGGGGTTCGATTCCGGCTCGCACCTCTAAGTTTACTTATGTGCGAACTTCAATTTGAATTTACCACTGAGCTTTTCGGTGAAGGAAACCTGCACCCTGCATCTGGGAAGTAATTCAAAGATGTGTGTGAAGTCCCCAATCCGCACTGGGCGCGCGTGGGGACAATAGCCCAAACCTCTCGTGGTGAGAGGAGGCCTCTGCCCAGCAGTGGGACGGCCGAATAGGCTGTAGTAGTAAACCCCCAACAAAAGACTCCTTTTCGAAAATTCTTGTAGTATGTATGACCAACAGTGGACGTCTTTTAGCTGACTGATGATGATTTAATAGTTATTCCCGATAATAAAGGGATTCGTCTTCAACGATGTTCTAAATCGTCAATACCTCAACCTAGTAAGTATATAATATAGTACATAAAACATAGTGCCATGCATTGCATCCCCCTGCCCTCTTGTACGTAATTAATCGGCTGTCCCTACGAGCCGGGGTTTATTAAATTTTAGCGCGACTCCCCAAGCCCCCCGATGGGGGCGTTTGGAATGAATAGACCCATCACTTTTACTATTCGCAGAGGATTAGCAGGAGGCCCCCTTGGGGGCTTGGGCCGCGCAATTATGCAGTGATAAATTTGAAAGCTTATCTGCAAACATTTCATACCTATAAGTACTAGGTGTTTTATGATTTAAGATGGCAACTAGATTTTAACTTTTCACTTTTTCACCAAGTTTCTTTGAATTTTTTACAGCTCTTGCATTCCATCTCCCATTCTTGCTCAACATACAATGATTACTTTTTAAAAAGCCCCACTTTTTTTGTAAGTACTTAAAAGTATTGAAAACGTCAATTTATTTTTAAGTATACCTAAGTCGAAGATGGAAATGAATAGAATGGTAAGAATCACGTAAGAATCTACGGGATCCATACTAATATTATAAATGCGAAAGTAACTCTGTCTGTCTGTATGTTACCTCTTCACGCTTCAGCCGCTGGACCTGAATTTAGATGAAATTTGGCTTTTTTTTTCATTTATTTATTCAATATAAAAAAAATACTATTACATTTATTTTACGCTTGCTGAAGCCTCCTGGGGCTTATTAAGCGTTTCGTTATGTCTTATGGAGGCTCCTTTGGCTGCATTATTTACGTGGAATTTCTTATGACAGTTATTACGTTAATGTATTGTCATGTGGGGAGCCGTTTTGCTTATGGAGGGTTGAAGTAAAGGAGCGCAATCTTTATAGTTCCAAAAATGGATACCAAATCGGGTAGGTTGGGGGCGCTGCGGTCGCCACTCCAGTCAAGCCACCTAGGCGGATAGTCTACAGTAGCGCCTTCAGATGGCGCTACTGAGGCGAAAACGCAGCGACGGTTGTGAGGAGAGTGTGTTTTGTTGCTTATCAAATCCGCTGGACACGTTTTCAACTGTTTCGCCATATAAGAATGCGCTCCTTACCAAGACACATTCCATACTCCATAGTTTTACTGATGGCAAAACTTACATTCGTTACTTAGTACTAAATATTTATAGGTACGCAGTCGAACTGAGTTTAAATTATCTAGAACGATTGCGTTATTATTATATCAGGTTCTTTTTTGGTGTTTATATACAATTAAAGTATCTGGAATGAACTGCCAAACCTCCTGCGATATTCCTTTTGCACTACAATTTGGGGCTTTTTAAACCGAATGTCATTAAATATCCAACTACTGACAATTTGTCATTGATTAACGGTGTTACAAAACTTACAAATCATCAGGGCCGTCCGCGTGTTTGAAATTGAAAATATTTATTCAGCAAATAGGCCACATCTGGGCACTTTTAAATGAATTTAACAGAAATTAATTTGCCAGCGCTTTCTAGACCCATTGCTTGAGAAGAAGCGCCGAAATAAACTCAGCAGAAGGCCTTTTTTCAAAATTTAAACATACAGATTCACATTACATTTACATTAATATGTATAAAAATACATACATAGATACATACTAAAATTACATTTAAGGGATGTATAGTACCTAACTTAAACTTAAATCTAAGATCTTAGAGATGGTATTTGGTCTTTTGTCAGTATAATGCCATAAAAGAACATCCAATGACAAACTTTAATAAAAGCTCTACAAATCCCTAACGCAATACAGAAATGTCAATTGACCGCCAACACATACACACGATACATATCACCGCCCGGCCTATGTGCCCGATCAAAGTTATTCTTCCAAGCGGGTGCATGTGTTGCCCCGGGGGTGTAATATTTTTCACCCTTATGTTACGGACAGTGAAAACAGTACAGAGCTCGGAGCGCACTCCTTTGTCCGAATACAATGCACACCCGTTATTATTGTAGGGTTCAGTTTGATTCGAAATAATCTACGAAATGGTGCATCTGTTGCGAACTGATTAGGCATAGTACATTACTACAGAGGCCGGGAAGGAGGATGTTGCAGGCCGAGTACCTATTATATACAGATAGTTACGAGGCCGACAACTTCCGTTCCCCGCCGATATGTATAGTACTTTTCTCAAAAACAAGCAATGAAATAAATAAATTAAATAATATTTTATATATAGTATATTATGTCTTTTTTACATAAATAAAACTGCGATACCTATATTGTATGTAGCAAATATGGTTCATGTTTTTTTAATAGCTGTATTGGCAGAATATCATAGCGAACCATAGAGTAAATATTGCTTGTAGCTTTTTTAAATGGCGGAATGATGCTGTGTTACAAATATATCAAATGGAAATTTTAAAAAGTGAGTTGCCGGCCTTGGCCTGCAACTTTTGTATGGAATTTCATTATAGACCAATCGTCTAGCCGCGCATGAAACGTGATAATTCCCAGGCTAATAAGAAGAACATAATATCAATATTTCATTGCATGTTTGAGAAAATTAAGTAACCCAATTGTGTAGACTGTGAAACAGGCAATGACGTGTAATAAGTTACAAATTATTCTCGTGAATCTAATCAGACCAAACAACAAATGTGTCGACGAAGGATGGGTCAAGCAAAGAGGTAAATAATAGCCTTTTGTTCGAGCGTTTATCGCGTGACGACCCGTCATATAGTGTGTATAAAAGGATGTAATGTGTCACTTGTCGCTCGTTGTCAAATCGATATTCTTAATGAAAAACCCCCTCTCGTGAAGCTTCATCGCATCATCGTGTAGAGTTTCGTTTCGAAATTCGTGCAGAACCGGCACACATAATACTCGGTCCCATAATCCAGTTTTTTTTTTTCAATAATCCAGGCCGGTAGAGCACGCCGGCCGGCGGCGTCGGGCGCCCCAATCACTCAGTTAATTATTGACACATCCGTTTTTTACTGCTCCCGGCAGGCATTGTGGTCGGCTAATATTCCCCTTGTGCTGGAACTGGCTGTTTCCTTACCTTTGTGCACCGCGCCTTGCGTTTTGTACGCGATTGTTCTAATTATCGGTTATCAGTTTACTTATTGAGTGGTATTGGGATTTTGGTAATGAATTCAATGGATTTATGAGTGGGTTTCCGCTTTGAGGTTTCCCCGGGAGGTTTGCCGCGTTTTCTATTGATACGTTAAGTAGATACGAGTATATAAAGAATGTAATTATGATGTTACTTCATCGTCTTTGTAAATGACAAATTAACATACATAAATAAAAAATATAACAAAATACATAAATTAACATTTTGAAATTTGTTGTGTTGTGATTTTGTTGCGAAATCATCATTCATGTCTATTAATTCGTTAATTTTTTTCTCAATATTAACATAGGTACGTATACAATTATAGTAAATTTGTATAATAAATTAATGATCAATCGATCGTACTCGTAATAAACTACTCTTATTGTACTCCTCTACTGTTATTTCCTATTTATATGAACGTATTTATACCTATTTATACGGACACTTATAAGAACCTACAAAATAGGTCAAAATAAGTATTTTACGATTTATGAGTACACTAGCCGTTTGCCCGCGACTTCGTCCCGCGTAGTCTTAAAATTTGCGTAGGTACCCGATGATACTATACCTACATATAGATGGTTATAGTTATAGTAGTATTAAAAAACTGGTTTAACCCGTGGAAAACCCGTTCCCGTGAAAATATCGGGATAAAAAATCCTATGTTATTCCCAGAGTCTCAAACTATCTCCATGCTACATTTCATCCAAATCGGTCCAGTCCTTGCGATGTGAAGGAAGGTCAAACAAATAAACAAACACACTTTCACATATTATTAGTATGGATAGATAGGAGACGGAATATGAAGCTCCTAATTAAAACAAACATTTTGAATTATAAATAGAAATCATTTATTATATCACAAAAGACACCACCACCAACTTATACTTATACTTGTTGTTGTTGTTATACTAGATACAATAAGGATAAACATTAAAATTACACAATGGTGCCGAAATGTGACACAAAAAGGTCCTCCTCAGCATGTGCCGTGGCACGGAGCGCCGCGTCGCTGGTTTTCAGGGAGGCCTTAGTGAGTGGAGGGCGGAGGCCTTAGTGGTTTTTAACCGACTTCAAAAAAGGAGGAGGTTCTCAATTGGCTATGGGTGAAAAATGACAATGTGCTCGATTGAAAAAAAGTGTTGACACTATTGACATTATTGATTTTTTCAAGAAGTAGTGCTGCATACTTGGACCAAGGAAACACCTTTATTTCAATCGTCATAACACAAAATCAATTTCTTTTTTTTACGCGAAATCTACGGCACGGAAAATTCTGAGTTTTTTTTCTCTTGATACGGAAGGCTATTCCTATCCATAAAGAAATAATCGAGCACATTGTCATTTTTCACCCATAGCCAATTCGTCGGAATCTTTTTTTTTATGTCACCAAAAATAAATAGTACCTAAACGTGAACCGATTTCGATGATTCTTATTTGTTCGAAAGGTGGTACTTCCAAGTTGGTCCCATATTAATTTGGTCCAGTTCTGATGATGGGATCCATGAGAAAATGAGGAAACTCCTTGAAATTTGCGAGCACATAGATGATTTTGGTGTCAATTTCTAGGACTTCCTAGTTACTTGTACTTCTATACTAATGTTTGGAAACAGTAGCCGAAAAAAAAATTTGAAATAAAAAAATAAAAACCGCCTTCAAACTGCGACAGACTGCGAAGTCGGTGTCAAGTGAACCGACCCAAAGAAATGATAATCATATAGTGAACTTGACATTGACATCGCAGTCCGTCGGAGTTTGAAGGCGGTTTTTATTTTTTATTTAAATTTTTTTTTAGTGGCTTAATTGTTCTACATTAAGGAAGTACCTAAGTTCATCCTTAATTGTCTTATTTACATAGACAGAAGCCATAATTTAAAGAGAAGAAGAAATTGTCTTATTTGGCAAACAAAATTGTACCCTCAAAATGCGTATTTTTTGACAATTTGTGGCTTTCATTCTAAATAAAGGAATCCCAGAACAAATGTCACTCAAGTGATGTTTCATTTGAATCAGGAATTCAGGATACAGTAACAAATAAACCTAATTCATCCCAATAATTAGCATTACCAAATAAGACAAATGACGCTGACCTGTGTTCATGACAATAATAGGTAATTTCTAAGTATATTTGCTTTCGAAATAACAACACTGAATAAAGGTACACTGCTTGTTATTCCAATCCAACAGTAACACTCGTAAGCTGATAACATCTGGAGTCACAAAACGCACCTGATTTAATACCGATTCGTATGAAAATCCGCTCTATTTTAGTAAAACGAAATAAAAAGAACCATCATTCAGCCGCAGCCCGCTTTTTAATCAGATCCGATTGCGTAATCGAGATACGGCCAGGTATCGTGATGCATAATTGAATAATTTTTCTCCTTAATGAAATTCGCGATGTCCCAACGCGTCCCGATCTAGATAAAGGGTTATTCGATACGGCGTCGGCACGGAATCGCTTTTCGATAACGCCACGCGGGCACGGAATTTTCGAAAGGAGTACGTCACGCCACGGTTCATTTGTTACAATATTTGTTGATGGCCGTCAATAAATGCGGTTTCTAGAACTGATAATAAAGAAGGATAGTTTCCAGAATGTTCTTGCTGATTTCGGATTTTGATTTGAATAGCTAAAGAACAAGCGGGTGTTGGGATATCTGATTAGCTTATGAACGATTATTCCGGCTGAACTTCATCACTGCTTACGAGTTCCCGCGGGAACTATGCGTTTTATGGCATATATAGTAGTGAAACTCCTTCCCCAGGACTCTACGTAGCCAGAATTACGCATTGGAAATTGATTTTTATATAGGTATGGTATGGTTTATTCATTATTGACGCCAATTATATCTTTGCTAAATATATTTCTTCAGTATTATTTGTATTGTATGTTTCTGCAACATGTGTCTAGTGAAGCTACTAAAAGTACCAAACTGGCACTAACTTTCTTTATATCGTCAAAAGGGCCTTCATTCACTGATTATTGATTAAGTTTAGTAACCTCGAGTCACTCACTCATATTAAAGTTCAGTGCTAGTTTGACTCTCGGTTGTATTCTCTCTCTAATTCTTCTTAATGCAAGTGATAAAGAAAACAAGACAAATCATCAAAGAACAAGTCTCAATCCCTTCATTACACAGGTGTATTGCAGACTTATTCTTTTATTCTTTGCCCACATGATATGATTGGCGGCGAGGTGGTTGAAGCTTTGCGGGCGCCGATTTGTAAGGCTGTATGGCACGGCACGATTAACGTGGCGCACGGGTTAAGCGATAGTAGAGTCTGCGTCAACGGCGTAAGTGCTACACAGCGAGCCTTGTTGATTGTGTCGTGCTGTATAGGTGTCGTATTACTGCCATTGATTTTGGCCGCGTTTCGGTCTACCGCCTCACTTTGACAATGCCGCTCCGCTTGTCTTAGGATCTCTCTTTTGTTGGAATTTGCTGAAGATATACCTAATCAGTTATCTTTAATAGGTTCCTAGTAGAACCAGGTAGAACTGTTATACCTAGGAACTCCTAGAGCTAGAGAAACTTAAATGCATCTTAAATAGCAGTATGGTGTACGTTGAATTTTGAAAACTCAATCATGTCTCTTTAACCAATAATAAACTTTTTTTTTTTCTTGGTTGATCTGCAATCAGTCTTCTTTGACTATAATCAGATGTGTGGCACGTTAACTATGTATTTTGTAGAGGTCTTTCTCCAGTGAGAATAGTCCCTCGTGATTGTACCTAATATGGCTACTGTCTTTGGTGTAGCATCCGAATATTATGCCTTTTGAGGCGATTGGGGTAACTTTGGTGTATTAGTTGGGCCGCCAGATCATTTGGGTGAGCGGACAGTCTCTGTTTGTACTTTTCAGCAGTCAATCGAATTTCCTCTTTAACTGTGGTCAGGTTAAGATTCTGGTGAATTTCGTTATTTGTTATGAACCAATGAGCACCGCTTATGGATCGTAATATTATGTTCTGCAAACGTTGGAGCATAGATATGTTGGAGTTACTGGCACTTCCTAAATAATAAACATGGCATAAGATATTTTCTAATTATTGTATACACATAGAATAAATAGAACTTGACGAGGATGAATAGATAATTTAATGACTAGGCTGAAACTGTATAATACAACAAGAATGAAACTTGGAGTGAAATTTGAAACACGAGATAATGTTTAGATATCTAACATTATCAAGGAAAGTAAACACAACCTACGCAGGTAGATTTCTAAGTATTTGTGTATTAATTTACTAGAGTAAATTGGTTTCTTTTGTGGCTTGTTTTGTTAGCAAAAATATTTTTTCTCGAAACTTCTGAAGGTAACAAATGAACAGGCGTTCCGATTCCTCTTTTTGGAGTTTACAACAAAACCAAAACTGACAACGCAAATATGAATTGGACGACAGACAATCGTATCCGGCTCTGTTTCATGCCCAGCTAAACCCATCGTCTAATGGAAATGACAAGACTAATGTAACAACTGAAAACATTCCGTCCAACGGATGTAACAAAGCATTCATTTTCTGATGGCGGTAATCTCGCCGAGGGCGGCATTGTTCGTCATTTTCTCTACTCTCGTATTTTTTTCGTATTTTCTTCCCGGAATAAAAATACTGAACAGTATTGTCGCCGCTCGCGCCGCGTCGCAAAAAGCCCTGGATGACAACGAAATGACGGGAGCGTCCGCGGGTGGCCCCCTCCCCTCGGAAAAAATGTCGCTCGAGGGGCGAGCCGGCTGCCTGCGACAAGACGGCATTTTTACACACCGAGCCGAGAAAACCTACATGCCGAATACGGCAGCACTCAACTCTAAACTCTACGCCTAGGCGCCGTGAGCTAAACTCGCGGGGCAACCTTGGATTTGACTTTTTGAAATACCGTTCGCGATGAATCGATAAGTGTATACATGTATATATATATACTGCTAAGAGCAGAGGGTAAATAGGTACAAATTGCATGAGTTTTACAGCTCTTTATGTTGCCGAGGTAGGCGGTTTGCCTCCACTGTTTTAGGAAATATGAAATTTCGGCGTTTAGATCGGGCTTCGGTGTTTTTAACTCCCGCCGAATAGCAATTAAGCAACAAGTTCGGTTAAGTTAGAGGGATTCGGAACTTGTTCGTAAAGTTTCTTGGTACTCAGCCGACGGGCTATTAATTGTAGGTTTGACTCTTGCTAATTGTAGGTTATTCGTCAGTAAAAACCGTTCGAAACCCGATCACATTTATTTGCTCGTATTCTCCGTCTCGCCTCTTCGACTTAAACATTTCGTGCAAAGACTATATTTATCTTAATAAAGCCGATTTTATAAAGGCTACAACTTATAATTACGCTGAGTCAAATTAAAAATTATATTTTCTTTATTTATTTCATAGCAATACAGTGATCAAATACAGAAAATATAAATAATACTAGGAAAACCAAGAATGAATGTGAAAAATTACAATTTTGAAATTCAAATGAGGTAGCCACTGCATGCATGCTTAACGAACTGTGTTTAGTTAAACATGCATGTTTAACTAAACACGCGACATAGTTTCCATAGATTGTTTTTAGTGTCACATGTCCTTGTCACTTTCACAGTTTTTCAAGATACTAACGAGTAACGACGATTTGATAGACTAGGTAGGTATATGACAGCAAATTGGCATCTCATTTCCCCACATTTATTTATTCAGAACTGCTATACATAAATACCAAGTTAATCATGAATATTTCCTGACAAAAACTCACACAGAAGAAGAAGAAGAAGAAGAATCATTTATTTGCCAGAACATTTACACAAGGTGATATTTCGCGTGTATTAGGTTAGAATGTTCTGTCGAAGAATCGACATGCAAATCTTTATACATTTACAAAAAAAAAACATTACTTTTTATAATCAATAAATTCTTTTACATTATAAAAACAATAATTTTCTAGAAATTTACTGAGAGCTGTAACAAATTTTGTGCCATTTAATTGCCTGATTTCATTTGGTAGCGAATTATACAAAAAAATACACATATGATAGGCATTTCTTCGGTACATATCGGAGCGACATTGCGGTTGATATAACAAATTTACATATTGAACTCTTTTGTGGCCTCCGAATACGTCACTGAATTTCTTAAAACAATCTGGATTGGTTTTAACAAAAACATATGTTTTTTTTTTATATACATACACGTCAAAGGCAAAATACAGAGCTTCTTAAATATAGGTCGGCAACTGTCTGTAACCCAGGCGTTAACAATAGCTCGAACACACTTTTTCTGAATTTTGAAAACTTTTTCAACATCTACAGAATTTTGCCCATACCTATTAGCAGGCCATAATTCAGCGCAGACGACACATATCCATAATAGGCTGTTATGGCTGCCTCAATTGACACGGTATTCCTGAGTTTTCTTAGTGCAAATATGAATCTATCTATTCTTGAACATAGACTGGAGATGTGGAACTTCCAATTCAAGTTTTCATCAATATTTATGCCTAAGAATCTAGCTACAGTACTTTTTTCTATACCGTCATTATTATACTTAAGATTCAGGTCCTGGATTAGATTTGTATGAACAAAATTGCATAAATGTAGTTTTAGTAATGTTAACAACAAAAAACAAAAGTGGGCCCAAATTACTTCCTTGGGGCACTCCGACCTTGTTCATCCGAAATTGAGATCTATATGTTTTATTAAAAACAAGTTTATTATTTACTATAACTACTTTAGAGATTTCAGTACACTGCTTCCTGTTACTAAGGTAACTTACAACCCAGTCAAGTGCGATGCCTCTGATTCCATAGAACTCCATTTTAGATAGAAGTATGTTATGGTCAACAAAATCAAAAGCTTTGCTCATGTCAAGGAAAATTGCCATTACAGGTAATTTGCTATTCAAAGCTTCAGTAACACATTGGATAAGGTTAAAACAAGCAAGCTCAGTTGAACGGCCCTTTTGAAATCCGTATTGTTCCGGGTGCAATATATCATGCTTAACTAAATAATTCGTTAGTCTTATGCACATTGCTTTTTCAATTACCTTTGAAATTACGGGAACAATAGTTATAGGTCGATAATTATTTGGATCATTACGATCCTCTTTCTTGAATAGGGGTTTCACTATAGATAGTTTTAACTCATTAGGGAACTTACCATTGATAAATGAGAGATTTATAATGTGAGCAAGCGGTGGACTTATATATACAGCTATCTCTTTGAGAATAATGGTGGTTATACCATCGTAACCACACGCTTTACTATTGCTTAATGACATAATGAATTTATAGAGTTCCTTTTCATCCACGGGACTTAAAAACATCAATGAGGGATGATTAATCATGTTGCATTTATCATTTAAACGTTTAGAAGTATTTAAATTAGTAATGTCTATAAAATAATCGTTTAAAGTATTACATATGTCGTGTGGATCATTATAAATAATATCTTTGTGTTTAATAGAAGCAATATCATTTTTGAAAGTGTTATCAGAGGTTGTAGATGATATAACATTCCATGTTGCCTTGCATTTGTTTTTGTTTGACCTTATGTAATTATTGTTAGATATTTTTTGAGATACATCTATGCATTTGGGAAGGACTTTGTTATACTTTTTAAGAAAATTTCTATGGGATATGTTACCTTTCCTTACCATTCTTTGTTTAAAATATAAACTACGTTTCACATGACATGACTTTTTTATTCCCTTTGTTAACCACTTGACATTTTTTTGATGATTACTGATCTTGATTTTGATAACGGGAAAACATAAATTATGCAGAAGGCAAATCCAGTCATAGAAAACTGTGAAAGCGTCGTTTAAGTCATCGATGCTGAAAACATCTGAGAAGGACAGAGAAGCTATGTACTGGTGATATTTAGCTAAATTTTCACGAGAGAAATCCCTTCTGTATTCGAACCATGTTATATATGACTTGTAGAAGCAACTAAATTTTACACGGTCTTTATGAAATGGTAATCGTAATTACACAACTTGGAAGGTGTGCGGATTAATCGACTCTGCGTCGATATCTTAAGCGCTTTCTAAGTTGTGTTTTGCTGTACTCCAATAAGATAACCTTATTGTCTTTAGTAGTCCGCAATTGACTGATCCTCTTCTCTCCAGATCGCCTGGCCACGAACCTCGCGCATTCGTACCAAAACGCGCACCCCGAGCTAAGAGGCAAGGAGAATGTCGTGGAGCAAATCGTCTCGCCTACCAAGAACCTGGTCGACTACAGCAAACTGTTCAGCAGGCCCAGCCACGGTGAGTGCATTAGGGTAAAAATTCAAAATCGAGTTGATTTTGTGCAGGTATCCTGATGAAATTATAGCAAGTGGTGAATACTCATTCTGCACATACATATACTGAATTAGCGATTTAAAGGGCCAATGTGTTCCTAAATTCCTGTCATCACATAAATGGCATGAAAATATGTGTAAAAAATTCGGCAATGTAAAAACTGCCTTGGCAGAATACAACCTTTATGTTGTTTTTTTTTAAACGGTTCCACTTAGGAACGTGTCGGCGCTGTAAATCGCTAATCGAGTATATACATGTGGAGAATAAGTACTTTTTTATTGACCTTTCGCCATAATTTCATCAGGATATTCCACAGGACATCCACTACAGGACATAGATCTTCGAAGCCTCAGAGACCGTGCCGCGCCGCACTGAGCGACATTCAATTATAGAACGCGGATTATGTTACTTTGCCTCAAGATATTTCGAAATAAGAAAATTAGAATTACTCTTCAATCAAATCGAATCAATATTACTATATCGTCCATATATCATTTAAATTAAGAAACCCGTTAAAGCGAACCTAGGACGGCAACCTGTCTTTATATTAAGAGTATTAATATTTATACTATAAGTGCAAAATTTGAAATTAATTCAAGGATTGGCTTTTTTTCCAAAAACCAAACCATCATTTACACACATCAACCCCAAATCGTTTTTGAAAATAACTTGAAGTCGTCTTTTGGCTTAAAATGCCCACAGATAAAGCAACAAAGACGAAATGCACAGGAATCGATACCTCTCCTTTAAAATGTTCGTAAAAACCAATTCATCATCTACATACATGAATTTTACCGTTATAAACCCAACTTCAAGTCGTCAGCGCCTTCGAACAGCCCAAAATTACGCAGATAAAGCAACAAAGGCGAAAGACGCGAGAATCTGCGCGTACGCAACTGCGCGCAATCGTTCGCGCACCAATGCCTCTCCATATTCAAATTATCGGAACTGTCGATCAACGCCGGAGTGAGGTTGTGGCCGAAACTTTTTGCTGGCGCCACAGTACACAGTGCGATGAAAATTTTGCTAGACCGACTCCGCAGTGCTCCGTCCCATAAATTAATACTACTTATTTAGTGTTAGGTACAGCAGTGGGACGCAAATAGGCTGTAGTAGTAAGGAACTCTTGTTTTACATTGCCTTAGATTTAAAAAAAAATATGGCGTAGCATTGACAGAATTTGAATTTACTTGATAGTTTAGTGCATTAGTTATTAAGCTCTTGCCTAGAATCTTCACTAGCATGAAAGCACAATAACAATATTAAGTCCCTTATCCTATTATAATCATTACTACTTTTAGCCATTACTAGTAGATCAGTTATGGATGTATTTGTTTACACATTTCTATCTGTACATATTTTTTATCCTACAACGTTTGTCGAGCGGTGTAAGGCGGCAACCCGCGTACATTTTGAAAAGGGCATACTGTTCCAACATAATCTACTGCGACGTGTAAAATTAGATGTACCTATTACGATTGTACAAGCTTTTGTTTGCGCCCGCGCATCTGCTCGATTGTATGGAACGGGAGTTAGATTTCGTGTTCCGATCATTTTTTCAAGTGTTATATATTTTTTGTAGCGTGTGGGGTAGCGTCATGATTCACGTAACATATGTTCAAGGATATTATCCGTGGGTCCAAACAGAATACAAAATATGAATCAGAAGTCGAGTCAGTTGATTCAAACGAGAGTAAATCTATAATAGTTGGTCAGTAAAAAATAGTAATAGATACTTCTAGGCTGATGAAGCTGTGGTGGCCTTGTGGTTCGACCTACCGCCTCTCATGCCAAGGGTCGGGGATTCGATTCCGGCTCGCACCTCTAAGTTTACTTATGTGCGAAATTCAATTTGAATTTACCACTGAGCTTTTCGGTGAAGGAAAACATCGTGAGAAAACCTGCACGCATCTGCGAAGTAATTCAAAGATGTGTGTGAAGTCCCCAATCCGCACTGGTCCCGCGTGAGGACTATAGCCCAAACCCTCTCGTGATCAGAGGAGGCCTGTGCCCAACAGTGGGACGCAAATAGGCTGATGGGTAAGGTACAAGGATTACCTATGTCGTTTTGTGTTTGTAGTTTATACATGATAAAGAAAACTGTAGAAAAATCGCGAATCGTGATGAAGCCGAGTCTTACAAATTTTGTCTTTACATTTTTATCCATACTAATATTATGAATGTGTGTGTTTGTTTGTCCTTCCTTCACATCAAAACGGGTGAATCAATTATAATGAAATTTCGCATGAAGATAGTTTAAGACTCTGAAAATAATATACCATCATTGATCAGCCGGAGAAAAATGGCCCCGTCAAAACGGGTGCCCGAGCTGTTTGGCCTTCGTTATAAAGAGACGTTATTAGCATATTGGAACATATTTTCTAATGTCAGTTTGCTCTATATATTTTGACATATTCTATGTTAGGCACTGTTCGTCTATATGTTATTACTTATTAATAGGTCAATGTATACGATAGATTTATCCCGATATTTCTTCGGGGGCGAGTTTTCCACGGATATTAACATCATCAGGTAGGTACGCAAATTCTAAGCAGTCTCTGGCAACGGCTAGTCTATACTAATATTATAAATGCGAAAGTAACTCTGTCTGTCTGTTACCTCTTCACGCTTCAACCGCTAGACCGATTAAGATGAAATTTGGCATGAAGATAGTTGGGGTCCCGGGAAAGGAGCTACGTTTTATCGCGGAAAAACGCTTAGTTCTCGCGGGAACGCGATAACCAAATTCCATGCGGGCGGAGTCGTGGGCAAAAGCTAGTACTTTATATGTCCATCCGCTTATGATGAGAACTACTTGTTTCATTTCCACGAAGTTTGGTGTGAGTGTAGATCATAATTCATAATCTATACTAAAAATAAATCTGTAGAAGAAGTCGCGTCTGAAACTTGAAAATTAAAAGAAACTAACTAGTCGAGGGGACTATATTAACGATACTGAAGTTCAGTAGTTAGTAACTGAACACAAAATAACGATTTAAAAAAAAAACTGTATGTGTGTACCTACATACATGCATACAAACAATACAGATATGTATGTATGTATGTATGTCCGGATTTAACTCGAAAACTACTGGACGGATTGCAACAAAATTTGGTATGGGGTAGTTTATAACACATATATATGTATGGCGGTCGAGGGAGATACATGCTTACAGGCTAATTTTTATCCCGAAAAAATGTATAGTTCCCGCGGAATGCTATTAACGAATTCCACGCGGATGAAGTCGCTGGCAGAAGCTAGTCATAACATAACTTTGTTCATCTGTGACTCCTTGCTCCGCAATGGTGATCCGATTTTATACCTCTACTAAACGAACCCGCCTAGCGAAGTGAAAGTGTCAAGAGAAAAGCATTTAATCATAGAAGTATACAGTTTTTTTTCACGCACCTTAGCTTAGACATGGAACTGATATCGTCTAACGGTATCCAAGCATACGGTCCGTATTTTTATTCACACAAATCCTGAAAACGTTCCCCCGTACTTTTAAACGTGTGTGCGTGAGTACTGTGTACCGTCTCCGCCAATCGTCACCTCTCGCGCGAATACTGGGCGGGGCCTCACACCCGCAGCGTCAACGGTATCGATTTTCCGATGCTCATTTTATTTTTATGAGATACTCAGTGTAGTATAGCGGGAGTAAAATACCCGAGTATTTTGTACTTGGCAGTGGTACCTTAAAATTCAATTTCGCACATAAGTACTTAATTTGAATTTACCACTGAGCTTTTCGATGACGGAAAACATCGTGAGGAAACCTGCACGCATCTGCGAAGTAATTCAAAGATGTGTGTGAAGTATCCAATCCGTGCTGGGCCCGCGTGGGGACTATAGCCCAAACCCTCTCGTGGTGAGAGGAGGCCTGTGTGCCCAGCGGTGGGACGCAAATAGGCTGTAGTAGTAGTACGGTACCTTATACTTAATGGAGCGCTAGTATTTATCTAAACTAATGCTGCAGCCTATTTGCGTCCCACTGCTGGGCACAGGCCTCCTCTCATCACGAGAGGGTTTGGGCTATAGTCCCCACGCGGGCCCAGTGCGGATTGGGGACTTCACACACATCTTTGAATTACTTCGCAGATGCGTGCAGGTTTCCTCACGATGTAAACTGAACCGACTGATGACTGATGATTTATCTAAACTGATGCGTAAATAATTCGATTTTTGAAAAAATAATATTCCTTGAAATAAAATAATTTGTTTGCAGTCGCAAACAAACTTTTGATGACATATTATATATTTTTGTAATCCGTTCATTAAACCCTTTATTTTGATAACCCATTCGATAGGCTTTGACAAAAAATAAATTGGAAACGTTTTAAAATGCCTCCAAAAGTCAGCCATGTTTTTTGCAATTTTTATATACCCAGTGTCACTCACTCTCACAATTAAGACGAATCTAACGACACCTCGCATGCTAAAATCCATCAAGCCATTTAGGCTACAGAGCGTGCCGAAGAAATATTCATATTCATACATACATACACTCGAAACACATAAACCTCCTTCTAGCGCAGTCGGGTAAATAGTAAAAAATGATTTGAAATTTAACATACCCTCTTTTGATTTTAGATAGGTACTTGATCTTGTGATTCATTGAAATGTAACCTCGATCTTGTGATTCATTCAAATGTACAAACAAACGCAAGATCCGGTTCGAGGTGACTAGCTCCGTCTAAACCCAAACACTGCAGCTGTCATATTTTTACGGGTCATTTTGTTGAAAATTTTAAGTAGATTTGTTTAAAATTGTTAAATATTGACCGCAATTTTAATTTTGGTTCAGTTATTTGTGATGAAAATGAATCCATCCCAATGCAATTATACCTGCCCCAGATACATACCAAGTCTTTCGGAAATACGTGTCGTCCGTTCCCATTGCATCCTGCAACTGCACAGCGCGGCATTTTTTAATAATTTAAGTAAAACCAATAACAACAAATATTTCTCTATACAAGCGATTGCAGCGCTCCTAGTGGCCAAATTATGCAGATTTCTTGTCTATTATTGATGTGATTTATTGAGGTACTTAACTTGCAGTATTTCATCTTACTTGACCATTTTATTTTACCAAACAGTCCTCTAAATTCTCTTTGTGCAAAGTCGGAACTCGGAATAACATCTATTAAGAAACTCGAAACATTGACTGCTACTTTTTACTGTAACCTCGTCTCGTCATCATCATCATCATCATTTCAGCCGAAAGACGTCCACTGCTGGACAGAGGCCTCCCCCAACCTCGTCTATTTGGACTTAAGAGGGTTTACTCCCAAAGCTGGCAACGTCGCAAATAGCTGTCAAATATTTCATTGTTTTCATTAATTTATGAATATTACTTAATGAAAATATGAATTGTCGCTCTATGGTTGAATAAAACCTTAAGTATGGATTGCAAAAATTATCCTGGGAACATGAAATGTTTAAGATTACGGAAGTACTATCTTTTGAAAACTTTCCATCGCATTTTCCATGCGTTTTAATGTAATCTTATCATTTGAATGCTTAACCAACAAATATAAAACGAGACGCGTCATTCAACCATAGAATGATAACTTCTTCTTTAATTCAGTAATATTGAGAAATTAATGAAAACAGCGAAACGTTTGACAGCTATATGCGACGTTGCCAACTTTCAGGATAAACCCTCTTAACTCAAAGTAAACTACAACGCCTCTTGATGAAGACGCTTTATTATTAGGAAGGACCTATTCCGGATAAACGATACGGTATAGGACTTTATTAGCGCGATGGGGCAATAAGTAGTTTCCAATATACTTAAGTAAGTAAATGTAGTAGTAAGTAAAAGAAAAGGAAAGAAAATGGTTTTGTAGGTTATACATGAAAAAGAAAACCGTATTCAAACTCTGACAGACGTCAATATCAAGTTCACTATATTATTATCATTACTTTGTGCCGGTTCACTTGCCACCGACTTCGCAGGCTATCGGAGTTTGAAGGCGGTTTTTTTTTCGGCTACAGTTTTCAAATATTACTATGATAGAAGGACATGAGTAACTCTGTAGTTTTCTATTTATTTTCGGTGAACATACATGAAAAGAAAAACAAAGATTCCGACGAATTGAGAACCTCCTCCCTTTTTTTGAAGTCAACCGAAAATATTGATCTGATATTACATTGTTGCCTCTCTTGTCTTTAGGCAATTCAGTTTAAATTGCCACATTAACCCTTACCATCAGGTGACCGTTGTGCTAGTTTGCCAAACAATCCTAAAAAAAAACCTTCGTGATAACTATTTGTCAAAAATGTATAGATTGATATGATATACCTAACCTAATAATGACTTGCATCGGCTGTATACACGGTGAGTCGGAAACTATGGCAAATAATTAACCCACTGTATCGGCTATCGAATCTAAGTATGTATATTGTATAGGTCTTTTTTTTTTTTGAGTTGGTAAAAAAAAATTGTATATGGGATTGGTTGTGTGAGCGACGCCTGAATCCTATACAATTTTTTTTTTTACCAACTCTAAAATTTTTAAAGACTTCTACAATATAGGTACTTAGATTTGTTAGCCGATACTGTGGGTTAATTATTTGCCATAGTTTCCGACCCACCATGTATTGTCCACTTCAGAAAAACCGTTTTAGCCTAAGCTCATAGATTCAATTTCGCAGTGCCGCATACCTTAGCTTAGCTTAGTGCTTCCGGTAACCCCAGGTACAGCACGACACAACTTAGAAGGCGCGCGGTGAAGCACTTAAGCCGTTGACGCAGAGTCTATTTTTGCTTAATCCACGCGCCTTCTAAGTTGTGTAAACCTGTATTCAGTTTCTCGAAAACTTGAGTCAAACAGCGACGCGGCGCCGGGAAAGTGAATTAAATCACCCCGAGCTGTATAACGACGCTTTTAGGAGCGCTTGCAGGCTGTATAAGCTAATAACCAGGTGATGAGATGGTTTTGTTTTATGCTTCACTAATTCCTTCCTGTTTACGTAGAGTTTCATACTAACTTTTCACCTCCGAATGTTCAGTGTCTCAATTTTTTAATTTAATTCGGTTCATCTGTTATCTGGAAAAAACAGACAGAGTTATTTTCGCATTTGTGGCATTATTAATTGGATACACAGTATGCTATGATTTTTAAACCGAACGGGACTGTATACATATAACAACGGCTTCTTATCCTTTTTTAGGTAACGATAAATGCTGGTAAATTCATTTTCTGACGGGCAAAAGTGCCCCTATGTGGCCAATTTGCTGAATAAATGATTGAATTTGAATTGAATCTGAACTGAAATTTGAATTTGATAAAATAACTATATCACGACACAACTAATAAGGCGCGTGACGAAGCACTTATACCCTGTTCACAGAGTCTACTATGGCTTAATCCGCACGCCTTCACGTGTCGTGCTGTACTACAATTTTCAAATTAAATTGTAAAGGAAAAGCTCCACGCACAATTGTTTACATTACATGGATAATCCAAGCAAATATATAAATCAAACATGGAACTAACTATAAACAAGTAACAAAGCTACAAACATTCGTGCTCATCTCAAATGTATAAATACCGTAGTTTAAGATCCGTTACCCTCAGCATCGTAAGCAGGTTCACGACTAAACTAAAACACCTCGGTTTACGTTTATCTTGGCAGATTATTGATCAGTATACCTTACCCGTAGCCCTGACAGCCGCTAAGCTAAAGTGGGACTGGGCTGGTCACGTCTGCCGCATGCCGGACGATTCAAGGGTCACCATATCAACTAATTGATCCCCCCAAAATAGAGTTCGGCGTCGCGGTAGACCCCGACGGAGATGGCGGGACGAACTAGACGCCTTCCGCAATGATTGGCCGGATGTCGCAATAGACAGAAAAGCGTGGAAAAATGAGAGGGAGGCCTTTGCCCAACAGTGGGACACTACAGGCTAATATAATAATAAAAAACCTTACCTTACTTACTTAAACCTTAACTTACCGTGCACCAAAAGGAGGGTTACGTTTTCAAGTGTACGGTTCTTTGGCACCCGGTAAGCCTATACGGCTTGTTGGGTGGGCTTTTGAGGTATCATTCCGCAGTCCGTTGTTTTTTTTTTCAATAATTATAGTTATAGTGAAATATAAAATGTAATTATGTATTAATATCCAAGTAACGTCACTTTGCCAAACCGAGGAATACTTCTTTGTTAATCGTGTTGAACTGGTCCCCACGATACAGGCTTGCCTAGTGTGGGGACTAAAGGACATTTCCCACTGAACAGTAACCAATAAGAGATAAGTATGTATGTTATTAATAGTAAGCATTTATGTATATGTAAAAAAGGTAATCTGTCTGTAATACTGCATATATATCGCTAATAAAATATATTTTTCACTTCACATGCTCTTAAAATCTTACTTTAGTCTCTGCACATCGGGACTAAAGCTCTTTTTTAGTCTCTAGGGACTAAAGTAATTTTTTTTTAATTTACATTGGAAACCCGCCTAAACAGCCAACCACAGAGTTTGTGAAAGGAGGATTATCCCCATTTCCAGTGAACCTTGACAATTTCTAGGGCGTGAAAAAACGATTTAATTTCGTGAAACACGATTTAATGATTACGAATACTCTTGTTTTATTAAAAGTGAATTCATTTAATAATGCATGACCCAATTAGTTTTAAAATATATTCATAGTATTCAAGTTTGAATCTGTTGGCTAAATATCATTCAAACCGTCACGTGATAAAAAACAGGTCAAGTGCGAGTTGGACTCGCGCACCGAGGGTTCCGTACCTACAAACTTGATGATGCAAATTTAACAATACAAACTTATTATTTGCGGTTGGTGAAGTAGACACGGCTACTGCGCCAACCGCAAATGATAAGTTTGTATTAGTAAATTGGCTTTTCTTGCACCAAAATATATAATATTTACGGTTATCAGATTTATTCCTGTACGTGTGCTGTAAGACCTTGCTTCTGGCCAAATTTCATGATTCTAGGTCATCGGGAAGTAGCCGGTTATCTACTTTGTTATATAAATATCGTAATTTTGTATGGAACTTCGTTTTTTTTCCTCGCATTGGAAGTGAAAAGCAGAGTGTTTAACGCGTGACTAAACAACCATAATGACACTCGAACTATAGCCACCCTCGCTCTGCTCGGGTGGCTAAACATCTCGTGCCATAATGGCTTGTTTTAGTCCCTTGATAAACAATCTACTATTATTTTTTTTCATTTTTTCATATATGTACCACTAATATGGTTCTCAAATAAGCGTACAAATTCAAATTTCAAATCTTTTTATTTCCAAGAAAAAAATACGGCAATTTGCAATGCCATACCACAGGCTATACATTCGCTCGCCCGACCCAGAACAATCATACTTCTACTTTTATTCTTCTGCGTATACATACTCGTACTTCTGCGAAAACAAATCCAGTGAACAGCAACTGTTACTACTTCGCCATTCTTAACTACCTTTCTAACGTGTGTACTTACATATTTCATGCAATTACTGAATTCGTATATAAAGTATAATTTCAAAACTCAATAACAACAACATACAAGCATAAAACTCCGTTCACAATCGTCGTGGGGTCCCCATTTCCTCCCGGAATCGAAGCCTAAACGCAAACAACAGCAGAACACTCAGCACTCCAGGCCGGGTAAAGAATAAAAGTGAAAACGTGACATTTCCTACATTTAGGCACCTAAACCGTTGGCAAACATTCGGGCTCGGTAATGAAGGGGGTTGGGGGGCTAAACAAAAGGTGCGAGCCGCCCTCGCATCGATCCGCCGGGGCGGGTGGTAGGGTCCCCATGGCTTAGAAACGATATGGGACAAATAATGTAGGGAAATACACTCAACAGCAATAAAAACGGGTCAAAGTGAGATAGGATTTTTCGTACAAAGTGACCCGTTTTTATTGCTTTTGTGTATTTATCTGCCGCGTGTGCCATTTATTGAAAACTGAGCAAGCGAAGGGAGCTAGGATTGAATCACGAGCGAAGTGACTCTTCTCCTTACTACCAGTGTTCAAAATTCAAGACTTTCCACGCTAGGGGTTAAAAAAGACGGGACGCAGACATCGAGCGGTAAAGAGAGAGACCCTTTTCGAGCGGGTATGTTGATAATGGTATTTTTTTCTATTTGTTAATGTTTCGAAACGAAACTATTCGTTCGTGAAATAAAAAGCTTAAGCCTCCTTAAGGCCCTTCCCTGACCCAGCATCGTCAAATTTCTCATTTAAGATCATACTTTTCTAAGAAATGTTAAGTGTTAAAAATATGAAAAAAAACATATGTTATATTTGATTATATCATCCTTACATTGACAGCTTTCGATACACGTTTCACGAAACATTGCTCGATACAATTTAATTCCAAAGTAACCTCTAACTCGGACCGCTAATCCAACTTTACTCCAGTTTATTATATCAAACAGTGTAAAACTAATTATAACACAAAAAATATCCATAACATATGCATACATCGACAGCTTTATAAATGCCATTTTTTTAGACGGTATTTTTATATAAATTAAAACCTGTTAAAAAGTAACTAAATCGGGCGTTCTGTGCGTAGCGCTTTCTCTTTCACTCGTCCCACGAGTGACAGTGACGGCTGAGCTGGGTCTATGAACGGCCTTAAAGAAAAAGAACAATCGTAAAAGTACAATTCTAGACTATGAAAAAGAACAAACCGAAGAACAGAAGAGAAGACGTAGGTAACGATGACAAGATCTTGGCTATTAAAAGTTTGAATGAAGAACTTTTATATGTATTTGTATTAAAGACAGAAGAGTGGAAATCTTTTACTATGAAATAGTAGATTGTTTACCAAGGGACTAAAACAAGCCATTATGACACGAGATGTTTAGCCACCCGAGCAGAGCGAGGGTGGCTATAGTTCGAGTGTCATTATGGTTGTTTAGTCAGGCGTTAAACACTCTGCTTTTCACTTCGAATGCGAGGAAAAAAAACGAAGTTCCATACAAAATTTATTATTACAAAGTAGATAACCGGCTACTTCCCGATGACCTAGAATCATGAAATTTGGCCAGAAGCAAGGTCTTACAGCACACGTACAGGAATAAATCTGATAACCGTAAATATTAATTATTTGGTGCAAAAAAAGCCAATTTACTAATACAATCTTATCATTTGCGGTTGGCGCAGTAGCCGTGTCTACTTCACCAACCGCAAATAATAAGTTTGTATTGTTAAATTTGCATCATCAAGTTTGTAGGTACGGAAACCTCGATGCGCGAGTCCAATTCGCACTTGAACTGTATTTTATCGCGTGACGTTTTGAATGATATTTAGCCAACAGATTCAAACTTGAAAACTATTAATATATTTTAAAACTAATTGGGTCATGCATTATTAAATGAATTCACTTTAAATAAAACAAGATTCATAGGTAATCATTAAATCGTGTTTCACGAAATTAAATCGTTTTTTCACGCCCTAGAAATTGTCTAGGTGCACTGGAAATGGGGATAATCCTCCTTTCACAAACTCTTTGGTTGGCTGTTCAGGCGGGTTTCCAATGTAAATAAAAAAAAACTTTAGTCCCTAGAGACTAACAAAGAGCTTTAGTCCCGATGTGCAGAGACTAAAGTAACATTTTAAGAGCATGAGAAGTGAAAAAGGTTTTAGCTACGTAACACCAGGACGAAATAGTGTTACAGGAACTAGATATACTAAAATAGCATATGTACATTCACATATTTGCATTTGAACTAGTAATAGTTTGAATAGGAATTCACATTTTCTTCGTCCCTGGTCGTTAAACTGTCGAAGCTCATGTCATTGCTATGCTATACTCCTTAGTCCTTCTATGGCCTGTCTCCAGTTGACAGAAACACAAACGCATACAAAGATTGTCTGTCCACCTAAGCAGGCTTGACAGTCACCCTACAGGGTGGTTGTGCTTTTTTGCAGCGCGTGTCACTTGTGCGGCGGGGCGCGGGCGCGGCGGCCGACACTGCGGGCGTCGAGATCCGGTGTCCGGGCGCCGCTGCCATGGCAACGACACCGCGACACCCCCCCAAACCAGAAAACGAACCTTACCCACCCAGCATAAGGCCCACCGCTGCTCACTTATATACGAGGGGGACGAGAGGCCGACACATAGGGGCGGACTACATAAGACGATACGGTCAGGCGATGTAAATAACGCCAGATAACTTCGGGAGGGTCTAATGGAATAGGAAATCGTGTTTCGGAAAGTGCCCCGGCGAGATCTCGGTTTCGAGGGGCCATGTTACTAAGTGAAAGTCGATACAGGGATTAGGAAATTTGATTATTAAAACGCTCGTTTAATAGTGGCTCCGTTAATAATTCCGAGGGGCTTCCGTGTGTAATTATTTTTCAAAGGGCTACCCCTGTAATTGAATATTTAACGGGCCCAGATTGGAAATTGAGAACGGTATAGATACGCTGAGGTCGGGGGTTCATTTTCCACTAGTAGTTTTGCAAAATGTAGATAACATTCCATATTTTGGGTGCCCTATATTTGTCTCAGGAGTTTTTAGGTCAGGCTGGATGCAATAGACATAATACCTATTTCTGAAGGAGTAGTAGGCTAGTGTTTATCCACATCGTATAACTTCTATCACGTTCTATTCTATCCAATTTTCGGGTGCGAAAGAAATGAATGCTAGCCATGGGAAATCTCGGCAATCTTACAAGCCCCGACCTGTCAATTACTAGCTAGTGGTAGGGTCTGGTGCTAGGTCCGTCCGGGGAGGTACCACCGTCTTTCCCCGCTAAGCTGCCGCCAAGTAGCAGTGCTCGCACTGTTGTGTTCCGGTAAGGGGTTAAGGCAGCCGGTGAAATTTCTGGCACAAAGGTTCCATCTTAGACCTCAGGGTAGGCAACGCATTCGAGATCTTATGGTTTCTTAATGGGGGATCAAAGGATTTCGGTGTCCATGGACCGCAGTGACCACTTACCATCAGGTGGGCTGTGTGCTCGTTTGCCTATACCGTCGACATGAAAATATGTATATGAAACTTTATTGGTTAATGCCAAATGCCAAGAGGGCAAAGTAGAGATTTCAAGAACGCAATACATATAATGACGCAGGTGGTTACATTCAAAATAAAATAATTAAGTACTAGTTATTATAAAAAAAATACAAACTGATTTTTAAATAATTTATAATTAATTATTTTCAATGTTGACTAGAATAATTTATTTTTTACATTTTTTTAAACTTCACTTACTGCCTTAATTTATTTAAAACGAATCACAACTAGTCCAAGGTTACTTTCTGCTGCTCTGTGTTGTTTCTTTATTGTGTTGGTTTCAATACAGTTTTTGTTTTTTATAGCAATGCCTAATAACTGTGACATGAGTGTCTCAACCGTTGTGACATAGGTAGTGTGGTGTGTGACAATGACAATTATATGCGGAAACGAAATTAGCAGACTCTCTTTCCAAAAACCGATGTGCATATTATCTCGCCGCGACCTGTACATAGCTACATTGTAACGTAAATATCATTGCTGGCGTTTTCTTCCTATGTTTTTTATCCTCATTCTACTGTAACGTAGTGTCTTGTTGCTGTTTTGTCGAAGCCCTCAGCAGTGGTTATCTGGAAGTCGAAGGAAAAATATATATATTTGTATATATAAGGTAGTCGCCTTTAAAAGCTAATAGCATATAAAAAATGCTACAGGTGGATCTGATTCGTGACTCCACACGAGCAACACTAGCACACTCCGTCGGAGGTGATTGGAAAAACATCCTGCTAAAGTTGTTTGATGACTTCTAAAATATTGCGAAGTTCTGAAAAATGCTGAATTCTGAAAAGGTTTATCACAGAAATTATTGCGTTCACAAAACGGTTCTAGGCCGCAAATTTAGTCTTCTTTAAAAACGTCTTAAGAAGGTAGTATCAAAAATTAGTCCTTTATGGTCAAAATCGCCAAAATCTGAAAAAAACGCCGAAATTTTCTCGGCTTTTTTTTACAAAGTCACGTTCGGCGCTTGAGGTCACAAACTTGGATTATACATTAGGCCAACATCATAAACAAGCCTGCAAAATCAGAACTACCGGATTTCGCGCATACGACTCCATATTTTCATTTCAAACGACAAGGTTACTGGATCATATTGTATAAAATATACTTCGATTTTCCATTTACGTTACCCTAAAAAGTTATGAAAAAAATCGATGAAAACTAGTTTAATGTCTTATAACCGTAACGACAATAAACTTACCTTCGCCTTTATTATACAACTTAAAGCTGGCAGACGTTTTTGCCCTAAGTTAAGACTTATGCTTATGACGCATATTTTTTTTTTTTTCATTTATTTATTCAAAATAAAAAAACTTATAACTATTACATTTTTATTACGCTTGCTGAAGCCTCCTTAGGCTTATTTGCAAGAGTCAGTCGCGTCTTAAAATATGTTAAAGACTAATTATATTTAGTAAATGCGAAAGTAATATTTTTATTGCTATTATATTTTTGTACCTATTTCTTGCACGGCTGTTTACTTTTCGGCAGTTAAACCTACTTTGACGATTTGGAGTTTGAAGACGCTAACCAGAAAGTTTTCCAACTAGATTATAAACTAATTTGAATATTTAAACATATCCAATGCTTATTGCTCTTATTAGGCTACATACCACGATCATTCTGTCTGAATAAAACTCCCGTACGTGTTTAGAGACCACTCCGCTGGCATCTGTCTGCGTATGGATCATTTTGTTGCCCTCTATCGTTATAACTGCCTTCACCTGGAATTATTTAACTATCTTATAGTAACACTATCTGTTGCCCGCTACTTCCTCCCGCGTAGACTTTGAATTTGCGTACCCGATGATACTATAAATATAGACAGTTATAGTTATAGACGTATTGAAAAATTGGTTTAACCCGCGGAAAACCCGTTCCCGTGGAATAAAAAGCCCTTGCTTATTGCCCGGGTCTCAAACTATCTCCATACCAAATTTCATCCAAATCGGTCCACTCGTTGCGACGTGAAGAAATGACAAACATACAAACAAACAAACAAACTTTCACATTTATAATATTAGTATGGACTAGCTGTTGCCCGCGACTTCATATGCGCGTAAACATTAAAATTATAAAAGTCCCGATTTTTCTACCTACGTGCTAAATTTTAGCTTCCTACGACCAGCAGTTTCGGCTGTGCGCTGTCCTCAGTCAGTCAGTAACGGAAGAGTTTTATATTGATGATTCCATGTAAATCTGCTGGAAATTGCACAAAATGCGACAGCGGACTGAAGCGGTTGAAACGCTTGTAGAATCATCCTTAAGTTTCGCGTGACTCGAATTTCATATGAATCATCATAATCCCGCATCATCAACTGCTGTACATAGGGTATTAAAATGAGAGGTTAAAACTGGAACCCACCTTCACTCCATCAGGTTTGGTCTCCTCAAACTCCTCGCCCGAAGTAAACGTGGTCTCTGAGCTGGCGAGCGGCGAACTAAAGCTGAAGGTATAAGTGCCGTCTTCGTTTCTGGTCAGCCAGTGCTCTTGTTTGAGAGTACCGGCCGCTTTGCGTTGGAAGAAGCCTTTTCCTGTGGATACAGAAAGTGACAGAGCTTAGGTTAAACTACCTCAAACAGTTTTTTTTTTTCGAAGATTAATGGCCTGGATGCGAGACCTTTAAGCCACGTCTGAATGAGGGTCACCGCCAGTGAATCTGCTGCTAGAGGCTTGTCGTCCGCCGAGGTGCATATTGCCAATTTAGCACATTATGTGCCATATTACACGCTAAATTAGCAACACTGAGGTCTCCCAAACGACAAATGTCACAGTGACATTGACACTATTGTATGAAATGACGAAATTTGACATTGACAGCCACCACCTTGTATATAGTGGCGCCAACTAGTGAGCAGGAATACGGAGGCCCTCATTACCCCAATCCCTTCATCAGCTAAGGCTCACTTAGAGATACTTTTTAAAGTTTTTGTGAGATTAAAAATAACGGGGGAAAGGAAATACTGTAGAGCGATCTTTTGTGGTACCGATGTTTCTTTGTTATTTTTTAATTACATGAAAATCGAGAAGAATACCGACTCATTCCCTCGACGAGAACAATGTAACTGGCCTGGACTTGGCCAAAGAATTAATGTAGCCGATCCCTTTTACTATGCTTTTACTTAACTAAACAGCTTTAACAAAATTTTCCTATATTAATAGACTAGACTTTTCCCGCGGACTTCGTCCCGCGTAGACTAGAATCTGCGTACCCGATGATACTATACATTATAGATATAGAAGTACCTATTGAAAAACCGATCTGACGCGTGGAAAACTCGTCCCCGTTGAAATAAATATCGGGATGAAATGAAAAAACCCTATGTTATTCCCGGGGTCTCAAACTAACTCCATACCAAATTTCAATCAAATCGGTCCAGTCGTTGCGACGTGAAGGAAGGACAAAAAACAAAGAAACAAACACACTTATAATATTAGTATGGATATGGACAAATAGGCACACCGCTCAGCTGTTGTAAGAAAGTGGTTATCTATTGCAACATATACTCGTACCTACTCGTAGGCATTTCAAGAACCAATCACTAACGCGCAGCCAGAGTACCTATACTTACCATCACACTTTTTATTTATGCAAAGTAAAAAAAAACTTAAAGCAACTATTGTTGAATATGAATGTAATAATAAGAATGCAGCCAACAACAAACACATTGTCTTACCGATAAAGACGAGGTATTCGTCGAAATTCTCTGACGTCTTCAAAGCATACTTCTTCCCCAAAAACTCATCCATTTTGGCAAATATTCAATATGTTCTCACATTTATTTTACGAACGCACACCGAGCGACTTTTGCTCAAATAACAAATACATGCTATCAGGCCTGTGTCGGCTCTGATAATAAAACAGTTTATCGGTAAGATAACTTGGGAAAATACAAGTTCCAGTTGCATTGATGTAAGTAATTTTTGTTTGACACGATAAAAAATATATTAAAAGTGATTTTTACAAAGTTTTTTACATAATAATAATAATATATATAACATAAGTAAGCTTACCAAATTGTTGTCATTTTTGTTAAATGTAAAATCGACGCTATGGTTCCTAAACATTGATCTATTATAAGTAAGGAATAAGGATTCACAATCAACCGAAGAAAAACGGGTGCCCGAACAGCTCGGGCACCCGTTTGGCGCTCAGTAAATTTGACACATAAGTCTTATAGTCTTAGGTTTACTTTTGTATAAAATATTTATCTTGACACATATTATAAAGGGGCGTTATTAGCATATTGGAACGTATTTTCTAATGTCAGTTTGCTCTATACACGGTGGGTCAGAAAATATGGCAAATAATTAACCCACCGTATCGGCTATCGATTCTAAGTATATTGCATAGGTCTTTAATTTTTTTTGAGTTGGTAAAAATTTTTTTTTATATGGGATTGGTTGTGTGAGCGACGCCTGAATCCTATACAAAATATTTTTTTTACCAACTCAAAAAAAAATAAAGACCTATACAATATACTTAGAATCTATAGCCGATACTGTGGGTTAATTATTTGCCATATTTTCTGACCCACCATGTATATTTTGATATATTCTGTTAGGCACTGTTCGTCCATATGTTATTATAGGTCAATGTTCCTAAAGAACAGAAATCTCCATTACTAACCTATTTGGATTGATCGCCCTGAATAGGATAAATAAATACATATTAGTAGGGTTTTGTACTTAATTAAATACTTCGTTACTTATTTATTTATTTAAACTTCATAGCACATACAAAATGTATACAATTGGCGGACTTAATGCCTAAAGGCACTTATCACACTACATATTAAATTGGTATCTTGACAGGTCTACTGGAATACTTCTTGTTGAAGTTATCACATCAATGCTGATAAGTTTGCAACAATATAAGAAAACAATATCTTGACTATCAAAGATGTTCTTAGAAACACAAAAGGATCTCTATTTTCAATTTGCTTACATATGGGAGTTTGTACCTTAACATACTTCAAACTTAAGAGGAGACGAGGGAGGTTTTTTGCCTACAGTGGGATTTTTACAGGCTGTTAAATCAGACCCCATCTACCCCGCAATTTGTCGCACAGGGAGAAATGACTAATCCTTACTATGTATTATTATTATAAAAAGCGAATGTAGCTCTTTCTAGATACATTTCTGATGTCTTACATTTTCACACTGACGCTGAATGGATTTAGATGAAAAGCTAGAAACGGATTTAGCTGGTATGGAGAAAAAAAAAAACCTGTAAAGGAGATAGAATAGTTTTAATTATCCTGGAAACTTCCTTTCATTGAAGTCAAAATGTAGATAGAAGTTTAGTATAAAACTCTAGGTTGGAACGTACCTATAGTACTTACAGAAAAATGGTAATGAAATTTATCTATACTTTACTAGTAGGTACCTGGTACCTAATAAGTCTGTAGAAGAAGTCTCGTCTGTAACTTGAAAATTAAAAGAAACTATCAAGTCGAGGGGATTAATTATATTTTCTCAAACATGCTCGGAAATGTTCGTGTTACTTTCAAAAAAAGAAGACGCGAGGCTGTCCATTGCCGGCCTTGGCCAGCAAAAACATTATTGTCGTGTGTGTTTTTTTTTAATTCGCTTGCTATTTGAGACGAGGTGTTACTGAAACTGACAAATCCATTGGTGGTAGGTAATAAGTACAACTTCCATGGCCAAATTATCCACGGTCATGGAAGTAGTAAAGTAAATATTGATGTGGGGTAAGTGCGCCTAAATTTATTTCGCCCCTATGCCTTGTAAACAGCCAACTACTAGTTGAGTAATATTTATAGGTTTCAATATATTTATGTTAGGCGCACTTACCCCATCCTGGCGCACTTGCCCCGAAACTGACAAATCCATGGAGGTAATAAGTACAACTTCCATGGCCAAATCATCCACGATCATGGAAGTAGTAAATACTGATGTGGGGTAAGTGCGCCTAAATTTATTTCGCCCCTATGCCTTGTAAACAGCCAACTACTAGTTAATAATATTTATAGGTTTCGATATATTTATGTTAGGCGCACTTACCCCATCCTGGCGCACTTGCCCCGACTGACCTTACGTATTTCCTCGCTGTTTGAGAAAAGCATTATATATACCTCGGCCGCAATTGCGATTGCGCTACTTGGCGGCCTCTGCAATAATGTACTAAAACGATACCGATCACAAAATAACTATTTTTAGAGAATGTTATCAGTATGTATGTATGTCCGCATTTAACTCGAAAATTACTGGATGGATTGCAACGAAATTTGATATGCGGGTATTTTACAACACTGGTCAACATAGGCTACTTTTTATCCCAGAAAAACGCATAGTTCCCGCGGGAATACCGAATTCCACGCAGACGAAGTAGCGGACAGAAGCTAGTTTACAATGACCCTTTGTGGACGTTAGCGCGTCAAGATGGCGGGGTCTACTCTACTGCAAATATAATAAATTCCACTATGAATTCTTCAAATATCCCTTTTTTTCAGGTGAAAAAAGCATTTATGACAAGCCCGATGCCGCTTCCAGCTCCAATGCTAAGAGGCAGGAGCCCCTATCCGAGAGTTGTGAAGGTAAAACAAGTAAATAAATAAACAATATAATAAAGTACTTACTTAATTAAAAACTATAAAAAACAACGTAGAATAGGGATGACGACAGGGTGAAGAAATCGAAATTCTAATTAGTCCGTCAGTCAGGTAATCAAAAAATATTAGACACGTATTTTTTGTTTTATCAAATTAACAAAGAATGACTAAGTTAAAACGCATTAAAGTTGGAGAGTGGGGGCCAACTACGTCACCGTTAGGTATAAATCGTACCTAACCGTGACGTCACGCGACATTTCAACTCAATATATATCCGTATCAGTTGATTACGTGAAAAAAGAAAAAAAAACGTGTCCAATACTTTTCAATAATCTTCCTGTCTATAAGGGAAAAGAAGTTGTCGTCATCCCTATTAGCTGGCCTTCTAGCAACTCTTAACGTCCGCTAAACTAGGCACAGAACAAACCGCAGAATTTATCAGATATTTGTGTAGATAAGGGGCGGTCTTTAACTGACTTCGAAAAAGGACGAGGTTTTTTCATTCGAAAGTGTTTTTATACATGGTTTTGCTGTAAAAAGTCAATACTCACTCGTAATTGCTTTACCATACTTACCGTATTTTGCTCCACAGACTCTCCCAACAAGGGCTTGGTTAAAATTCACAAGAAACGGAAGCTGAACAGTTCCATGGAGTCTGAGAGCTCGTCTCCAGAACTACCTTCCACTCCTCAGAAAACCTACAGCCCGCCCCAAGCTGAAACTCCTGAGAACATCAGGTATGTGGCATGATCATGAATAGCATATACTTACTTTAAGATTATATATTTTGCATAAAATGTTTTTTTTTTTGTGGAATGTGAGTGGTTTTCTTTGTGAGTACCATAGACATTTTTTCCGCAAAATACTCAATAGTTTTCTAGATAATCTCATCCATATTTTCGTGGCTGTGGTTAACTTATGGTACGAAACGGTGCATTCACAGCTTGAAGTGAGTTTTTGAGCGTTTGGCTGAATTTGTGGGTTGGAGAAACGAACTTCGCAGAAACGGACAAAGACTTGAATAGATAAGGCCCACTTATGTAATACAACTAAACCTGAGTTGGCCTCTTAGGCTAACCTGAGGCTAGCGGCTTGGCACAACCGGACCTTAGTATATTGTAGGTTTGTGTTCTTAACAGTGCTTTATTGTCTAGTCTATGACTATTTATAACTTATACCGACGGTGTAATTGTTCGGTTAATGTAGGTATCTGAAACACGGTCACGCAGTACTTTTTGGTTTTAACATGGGCAAAAGCCGCGACATTTTCTATTTTTATTTAGAGGTAACTCCATATTTATAAGAAAAAGTATGCGTCTGTGAAATTCATCACATCGAGTGCGGATTAGAGGGCGGATATAATTAGAGGGGAGACTATTCTGGTCGTTTTCATTTCAAGGAGGTACTCCATGTGTTTTTATCGTAGATCGTTTTATATTAAATGATATACTGACGATACGTTAAGCTTATATAAATTGAATTTCGTAGTGCATGTGGTGAAAATAAAGTTATTATATGTAGGTATAATTTTTGTTAGATTTGGATGTAGTCGTTAATAATATGTGTTGATGTTGTATGGATCGTTAATATTGTAGTTAGGTATTTAGTCATCTGTAGAGTTATTTGTTTGTCAGTTTATATATCTAAATCAACTCTGCGCAACATTAGAAATGTGTTTTGGTTCTTCTTATTTGGATCACATCAATCCCATGCTAGTGCAATTAGAATTAGCTAAATTATTCACTTCAGGTTGTCATATAAATGATAATGTTGCGGATAGTTAGGTTTTGTCCAAACTTAACCGTTGTGCATGCACTTGTACCGTCAAAAAAGTAGCTTGCAGATTTTAAGTTGAAATTGGACAGTAGATATCTAATAAACTAGTAGCTCTGAGAGCTGTAGATCTCGCGAACCTAGTTTTGTATAGCTTAAATCAGCATTTTTTTAAAAATTTGAACCCCATAACTTCGCCATTTTGAAAAAATTCCAAAATCAAAATCGATATAAAAATCTATATAATTTTTAACCTGTTCACAAAATTTCTGATAAATGCGACCTGTAGAGGAGAACAGCCGACAATCGGCTGGACATCCAGACATACGAATGCATTTTGCCCAAGCTGAATCGTTACAAACACTTCGGCCAAGAATTTTTCTCTTATTTAACGTCCAAAAATAGAGAGACATTCCCAAATCCGTCGAATAGATTTCCTTATCAGACTAACAACTATGCATATGATAACTGGGTTTTAATATAAGCATGATACGGTGTTGAAAGGTGGCGGTAACTTTTGCAGACGCCTGTACTCCCTCGTCGCGCGGCTGCAATTCCAGACGAGCATGCTTGTTGATTCCAGCGTGCCGACGATCTACTACGGCGCCAGGACCCACAAACAGCTGCAGCAGGTCATTAGGGAGTTCAAACGGACGTTCTACTGCGGCGAGGCGAGCATGACGCTCCTCGCTAGCAGAGAGTACGGGTGTATCAGAGAGTTTGACCGGCACCAGTGGAAGACGAAGAACGACATGTGCAGGGGGTGCACTAAGGTGCGTTGAACGAACAGCACTTGGTGAATCAACTACTACTACAGCCTTTTTGCGTCCCACTGCTGGGCACAGGCCTCCTCATCACGAGAGGGTTTGGGCTATCGGCTATGGACCCCACGCGGGCCCAGTGCGGATTGGAGACTTCACACACATCTTTGAAATACTTCGCGGATGCGTGCAGGTTTCATCACGATGTTGTCCTTCACCGAAAAGCTCTGTGGTAAATTCAAATTGAATTTCGCACTTAAGTACTTAGAGGTGCGAGCCGGAATCGATCCCCCGACCCTCTGCATGAACTGCACCAACCCTAGGTGAATCAACATCTGCGATTTATTAGTTTGATTCGACCAAATGTGGGGTTTCTTTGCCATTTTCAATCCCTTCCCTTTTCATCTTCTAAGCATCATAGAAGTCCATGTTGGAACAGTTTATTTAGGCAGCTCGTGTGATTGTGTCCCAACGGGACAGAATAACAACAAGAAACTGCTGATTTACCTTTTTTTTATTAAATGATTAGCGGCCTGTCTGATTGAAAGCCGCCTGTAGACATTTGCAACATCAGAGGTAGCACCAACGCATTTAGGTACCTACCGAGGCTACTCAAAATACCGATTTTTGAACGACAAATGAAATTCAGCAATAGCTATACTGAGCCTCTTGCTTTGATCAAATCTCTGCATCGCAGTTAGCTTTGTTTTTATCCCTAGGTAGATAATGTGTCATCCTTCGAAACTGTCAATCTTAATGAACAGATGTTATAGAGTAGTATGTAGGTAGACGAGGACAAGCGAAATCTCAGATGTAAGTAACTAAACTATCTCCTATAGTTTCTACCTCGGTCTCAAAGGAAACTTTAGTCAGGTACTACAGGCTCCCAAAGCTCCATGATCTATTTAGAAATTGAATTTTTGACCTAGGTATATCAAATATGGACTAGAACGAACACAAGTTACTGAAACATCAAAATGTTCCAGACTCACACCAACGAGAGAGGGGAGAAGGGCACGAACTGCAAATTCTTCGACAACTACAAGGCGTTGAACCACAGTTCTTTGCCGCCGGCGTTCGATCTCGATGAACTGGTGGCGAAGGGCGAATCTATTGTGGCTTGCCCGTACTATGCTGCCAGGGGTATGGCAGCGAGCGCACAGATTGTCTTCTGTCCGTACAACTACCTCATCGAGCCTGGCATACGGAGTAGCGTGAGTATCGCTTCTGGAATACTCTAGAGAATTCTAGAATGTTCTATTATGGTAAAACTAGTGGCACAACATGGCGAATGTATGGCGGCGAGCGCGCTCAGATCGTCTTCCGTCCGTACAACTACCTCATGGAGCCCGGCACAAGTAGCAGTGTGTGTATCGCTTCCAGAATGATCTGGAAAATTCTAGATTGTTATAGTTACGAACAAGTAGTGACTTCGGTTGTATGCATCAACAATGTGGTCTCTATCCGCACCTCGTCGAGCTCGGCATACGGAGCAGCGTAAGCTTCTGGAAATTTCTAGACTGTTCTAGTTTGGTAGAACTAGTGGCGTAGGATGAATCTATGATGGCTTGTCCGTACTACGCTGCCCGGGGTATGGCGGCGAGCGCTTATGTCGTTTGGAATATTTTAGTTTTGTCAGGAGCAGCAAATGACTGATCTATTTTAATTTGGAATACTCCTAAGTTCAGAGCGTGGCAGTTGCATAAATAACATTGAAAATAAAACAGTTTTTAGTAGTAGCTTCTAACGTATTGAACTACCTATTTATTATAGGTTGTGTGCCCCTTTCAGATGTCGATAGACGTGCGCGACAAAATCATAATAATCGACGAGGCGCACAACATAGAGGACATCTGCAGGGATGCCGCCTCGCAAACCATCACCAGGGACGAGATACAGCTGGCAATCAAGGTGCATTCAAAAACTGCTCAATTTTTACTTAAAGTAGAATACATTGTTTCTCTATCAGCACATATATTTAACTTACCTCGCATTCTGACTTAGTTTGGGTGTATGGGACATTATCGTCATAATTTCAGTCGAAAGACGTTCACAACTGGAGATTGTCCTCCCCCAAGCTTCGCCACTCAGCTTCTTTGTGGCCCAATTTTGAAAATGGCTTCACGACGAGTGTCCTGATGTACCCTCTTTTTTATTTCCATCTCCCATCGTCCAGCCGCGGAAAGGTTATGTTTATTTATACATATTTTATTCTCATACCTATAGGAATTGGAGAAGTTAGCTGACTACCGATATGCAAATCAAGATGTGTATCATTATTTTGAGCGGCTATTGAGGACGCTCAAATTCTGGGATGACTGGTAATTCTAAAGATAAATTATAATACCTACAACGTGTTAAGGTTTATAAGATAAGATGACGAAAATGCCCTTAAAACCTTTGCTTTGCTTTGTTGCTAGTGGTAGGGCCTGGTGCTAGGTCCGTCCGGGGTGGTACCACCGTCTTTCCCCGCTAACCTGCCGCCAAATAGCAGTTCTCGCACTGTTGTGTTCCGGTAGGAGGTTAAGGCAGCCGATGAAATTTCTGGCACAGAGGCATTCCATCTTAGGGCTCAGGGTAGGCAACGCGTTCGAGATCTTATGGTTTCTTAATGAGGGATCATAGGATTTCGGTGTCCATGGGCTGCAGGGACCACTTACCATCAGGTGGGCTATGCGCTCGTTTGCCTATACCAATGGCATAAAAAACAGCTAAGTGCATTTACGTCATCTCATCTTGGATTAAAATTACAGATAAAATCCGCCTTCCAACTCCGACAGACTGCGAAGTCGGTGTCAACTGAACCGATCCAAAGCAATGACAATATTATACTGAACTTTACATCGGCATCGCAATCTGTCGGAGTTTGAATACAGTGTTTATATCCATACTTTCAGACTGTATACTCTTAAGACTTCACGATGTGCTTCTGAATACATTTGCTTAGTTATTCAAAAATGGACCACCGCTCAATTAATAAAGACAAAAAATCAAAACGTATGTTCATATGATCGTCAGGTTCGGCAACCAAACTCCACTGGTGAACAGCAAGCCAGTGAACTACAACGAGGCGGTCCATGTGTGGCAGGTGCAACATTTTGTAGCTACCCTGGACAATCACAACATCGGGCAACAGCAGTTCCAAGGTGTGTAGCATTATTTAAGGAGCGTACATTTGTTTGCATTCGACGGTAATAATAATAATTCTAAGGATGTTATTACCCGACTGCGCCAGAAGAAGGGTTATGTTTTTCGAGTGTATGTATGGATATTTCTTTGGCATGCTCTGTAGCCTAAACGGCTTGATTGGTTGTATTTTGTGAGCTGTCTGATTGACACTGGGTATATCAAGTTTTTATACAGTTGGGTTTTTATTTTCATTTTCAAAAATCGAGTTATGTGTTTAGAAATTTCGGGAACACGATTTCACATTGAAATTATAAAAAAGAAATTTTATTTGTATTTAGTCAACTAAGAAATGTTTTCCCTCTTTTATTTTATCCCTGTAGAAACACTTTCGGAGTCATTTTTTTTTTGCACTGTGAGTTTGAACTCAAATACTCTATTAGGGGGATTGGTCGTAATTTGTGATTTGCATTTTTTTATGTCTTTGGTATAGGCAAATGATCGCACTGTCCACCTGATGGTAAGTGGCCACTGCGACCCATGGACACTGAAATTCCATGATCCCCTATTAAGAAACCATAAGATCTCGAATGCATTGCCTACCCTGAGGCCTAAGATGGAATGCCTCTGTGCCAGAAATTTCACCGGCTGCCTTAACCATTTGGTGGGTGTGTCCTTTGCTCATAATACTACCCGCCTGAGAATAATGCTTGCCCGCAGACTTCAGCGAAAGCGCGGAGATATTCTGCAAGCGACTCCGCGAAGACCCACGGACGCTGTACGGCGTGACGCAAGCCACCGGCACGCTCATAGAGTCCATACAAACTGTACTGGGTGAGTCCGTAATGAATAGTACCTGGGATGGTAAGGAATAGCATAGAAACAGTTAACTAAACCTATAATGACAACCTTCAAACAAATCAGCTTAGAGATAATCTACTTTGGGAAGTCCAGCCCCACCACAATTCAAAACGCTTCAATCTATTTGGAAAGTACTCAAAAAGCACCACCAACACTCGACGCATGTGTGCGTGTTATCTAATTTATCTACCCAAAAAAAAACCTAGTGTTTCCAACACAAACAAAGGACAGTTTCTCTCTAACTCCTACAGATTCGGATGTCTCCAACTCCAAACTGGACAGCTTGAAAAAAAAAACAGTATGGTTCAACTTTATATGGGCATTTAAAATGTATCTATAGGACCTAAGTAGAAGAAGAAGAAGAAAAACATTTATTAGACACATAAATTCGACACAACAAAAATACAATAAAATAGGAATAAAAATAAGGTTATACAATTGGGCCGAATTGTGCCAAAATGGATGCCACTCAGCATAATGCAGCGGTGAAACTGCGGCGCTGGTTTTCAGTGGGGCCCTTTATTTATTTATACGGGACACCAACAGAGCACATAATAACAAGTTACAGTTTTAAATTGTACAGGCATCAGTTTTCTATGTGCCCCTATTACAGGTGAACACATCTTTCGTACAATTGAGTAAATGTATGGCTTAAAACCATTATAAGTAAGGATTCACAATCAGCCGAAAAGAAATTGCCCGTCAAAACGGGTGCCCGAACGACTCGGGCACCCGTTTGGCGCTCAGTAAATTTGACACTTAAGTCTTATAGTGTTAGGTTTACTTTTGTATAAAATATTGGAACGTATTTTCTAATGTCCGTTTACTTCATATATTTTGACATATTCTGTTAGGCACTGTTCGTCCATATGTTATTATAGGTCAATGCTTAAAACTATAGCCGGTGACATCACGAACGTCACTTACTTTTACGTAAGTACTTTTTTTAAAATGATATGTTATCCATTTGAATATTCCAGGATTCCTGTTCCGCAAAGACGCTAAGTATCTGGACGACTTCGTGCCGGCCCTCGTGAAAACCGTGCCCAACTCCGATTACGAGGGTTCGCGCAACTCGCAGTACAGCCAGGTAAGTTGAGCCAATACAATACCTATCATAGGTATTGCATTTTTCTGCTTCCATTGTTTAGATACATGGATATTTGGATTGATATAAATATACGCCATTATTAATCGAAAAGACGAGAAAATATGCTGAATAGGTATATATTTGGGAAGTCTAATATTATTTTATATGTATCTAAAATAATATTAGACTGTCTAAAAGCTCTGTGCACGCCACTGTACCTATGTGATTTTCTATTTACCCGACTGCGCCAGAAGGAGGGTTATGTTTTTCGAGTGTATGTATGTAGGTATGTATGTAGGTATGTATGTAGGTATGTATGTATATTTCTTTGGCACGCTGTGTAGCCTAAATGGCTGGATGGATTTTAACTTGCGATGTGTCATTAGATTCGTCTTAATCGTGAGAGTGACACTGGGTATATCAAAATTGCAACAAACGAAATAGCTGACTTTTGGAGGCATTTTTAATGTTTTCAAATTTTTTTTTTTGTCTTAGCCTATCGAGTGGGGAAGCCTTGGTGGCCTAGTGGTTCGACCTACCGCCTCTCATGCAGAGGGTCGGGGGTTCGATTCCGTTTCGCACCTCTAAGTTTACTTAATGTGCGATATTCAATTTGAATTTACCACTGAGCTTTTCGGTGACGGAAAACATCGTGAGGAAACCTGCACGCATTTGCGAAGTAATTCAAAGATGTGTGTGAAGTCCCCAATCCGCACTGGGCCCGCGTGGGGACTATAGCCCAAACCCTCTCGTGATGAGAGGAGGCCTATGCCCAGCAGTGGGACGCAAATAAGCTGTAGTAGTAGTAGTAGTAGTAGTAGTATCGAGTGGGGTGTCAAAATGAAGGACTGAGCGAATGGATCACAAATTTATATGTGAAATCAAAAGTTCGTTTGCAGTCGGATTTCGGGTTATATTTTTGCAAAAATCGATTTATTGACAATACGGATTGAATTTAGAAGAATAGTTTATGCCATATAGTTTTCTACATAAGTACAATTAAATACAGAGAGTGATTAAGAACGGATTTACTTATATCTCTTGAACTGGCAGCAAAAACGTTTTCTTTAGTAATTTGTTACTTACTACTACTACTACTACTACAGCCTATTTGCGTCCCACTGCTGGGCACAGGCCTCCTCTCATCACGAGAGGGTTTGGGCTATAATCCCCACGCGGGCCCATTGCGGATTGGGGACTTCACACACATCTTTGAATTGCTTCACAGATGCAGGCAGGTTTCCTCACGATGTTTTCCTTCACCGAAAAGCTCAGTGGTTAATTCAAATTTAATTTCGTACATAAGTAAACTTAGAGGTGCGAGCCGGAATCGAAACCCCGACCCTCTGCATGCGAGGCGGTAGGTCGAACCATTAGGCCACCACGGCTTTGTTGATTACATTTTACATTTACATTTACATTTGTTACTTACATGTTTATTTTTACAAAGCTTTTATTAGGCCGTCGTGTAACTATGCAAGGAATATTGCAAGCTCAATGTCACCCATTTCTAGTTATCGTATCATGATGAAACTTGGCAAGTATATGTAAATTTGAAGACAATGCAATAATATGGCACCACCGAGCTGATCTGATGATGGAGGTTGGAGGTGGGCGAGAAAAACTCCAAGCGTTGTTTTAGTTATTTAAACTTTTAATTATTATCTGTTAGACTGTTACCGATTATGTACTCTATGATAATAATAAGAATAAGAATAAAAAAACATTTATTGTTCACCGTGTAGGTACATGTATGTGGTCTTAATTAAAGTTTTGTCCCAACAGCAACCTGTTTCGGGCTTACAATATTAGGATGAATACTTAGACCTAATTCGCACTATAGCTAAAGTATTACTTTAAGTCGTAAAAAACGTGTTCAATCAACCATATTTTCAATTTGCGCTCAAAATTACTTCCTGATACCTGACATATTATGCTAGAGGGTGAATGATTAAAAACTTTAATAGCTGTTATAAAAGTACTATATACACGGTGGGTCAGAAAATATGGCAAATAATTAACGCACCGTATCGGCTATCGATTCTAAGTATATTGTATAGGTCTTTAATTTTTTTTGAGTTGGTAAATAAAATATTTTGTATAGGATTCTGGTGTCGCTCACACAACCAATCCCATATACTCGTACCATTATTTTTTTTACTAACTCAAAAAAAATTAAAGACCTATGCAATATACTTAGAATCGATAGCCGATACTGTGGGTTAATTATTTGCCATATTTTCTGACCCACCGTGTATATGCATCAACAACTATAGATATAATTTCAAGATTGGCTACCTATTTGAGTGACAAGTCAAACTTATTTTCATTATTTTATTTATTGACTTTGTCAAGTATAACACGACACAACTTAGAAGGCGTGCGACGAAGTACTTAAGCCGTTGACGCAGAGTCTGTTATTGCTTAATCCACGCGCCTTCTAAGTTGTGTTAACCTGTACCAAATTGACAACCCAACCCTAAACTCCACAGAACAAGGAGACACTTTCCCTGCGCCTCCTCTGTATGAACCCAGCCGTCATCTTCGAGGGTCTACAGCCAGCTCGGTGCGTGCTCCTCGCCTCGGGCACTCTCACGCCTCTCATCAGTCTCCACTCGGAGCTGGCCACTCAGTTCCCGCTGCAAGTCAGCCCCAACCACGTCATACCGCCTGATCGGGTGAGTTGCGGGGTTTTTTTACAACCACGACAGCCTATTTGCGTCCGACTGCTGGGCACAGACCTCTCACCACGAGAGGGTTTGGGCTAGTCATAGTTACATACACTCAACAGCAATGAAAATGGGTCGCTTTGTATAGGATTTTCCATACAAAGTGACTCGTTTTCATTGCGAAATTCAATTTTAATTAACCACTGAGCTTTTCGGTGAAGGAATACATCGTGAGGAAACCTGCACGCATCTGCGAAGTAATTCAAAGACGTATGTGAAGTCCCCAATCCGCAGTGGGCCCGCGTGGGGACTATAGCCCAACCCTCTCGTGACGAGAGGAGGCCTGTGCCCAGCAGTGGAGCGCAAATAGGCTGTAGTAGTAGTAGAGTGTAGTATAGTCATATATGTACTTTTAATACTAAAAGTACATATATGACTATACTACACTCTACTCTATTTTTAAAGTATACATTACATATATTTAAGATTTAAGAAAATTAATTTCATGACCTAATGCCTTGTGACTGCAGAGTCAACGGTGTATTGCAGTGACTTTATATTTTATTTATTCCATGGATGTAATAGGTACCTTACCCTAGCACTTACCCCACCCTAGCGCACTAACGTTACACTTCCCGTTTTCCGTCCACACCGCTCGCGTGTACCCTAAAACTCTCGATCTTGTTTTCTCTGTCCTACAGGTGTGGATAGGCACCCTATCGACTTGTCCGAACGGCCGACCGTTGCAATGCAACAGCCGCGGCACAGACCTACTGGACACGCAAGACGGGCTCGGACAGGCCGTGTTGTGGGTCTGCCGGGTCACCCCCCACGGCGTGCTATGCTTCCTGCCTTCATACCAGCTCATGAACCGGCTCGTCAAACGGTGAGTAGTCATTTATCGCGTCGACCGAAAGACTTACGACGACGTAAGCCTCCAGTATATGCTCCGCTATTTGAGAAGTTTCTAGCCCAATCGGCATCAGTTCTGTGAGCAATGTACCCGCTACCGAAGAATTGACTGTAGGATCAAATCGAGTCACAGGAGACAATCGAGTGCCGGGTGCTATGCGTGTCAAACAAAACATTCTGACTGCCAGTCAAGCCTCTCCTAAGATTTACCATACGGATTGGTTCTGAAGATCATGCATCCGGCAAATGCCCACAGTCATTCGTCGCTCCGTCTTATCTTATTGGACTCTTCGTCAGCTCAACAAGTATATGGCTGATATTCGAGAAGTTTCATGCTTCACTGGCCATCTATTCTGCGACTTCTTCTAGCAATGTGTCCCGACCTCGGCGCTCCATCTTATTGGACTTACCATCATCGCGCCTTCCATTAATTGCCCAACTAATGGGGAAGAGTCTAGCTCAATCGGCATCAGTTCTGTGAGTAATGTACCGGCTACCGAAGAATGGACTGTAAGATCGAATCACAGAACGAGCTCGGACCGGCCTTGCCATTCAAATTCAATCATTTATTCAGCAAATTGGCCACATAGGGGCACTTTTACACGTCAGAAAAAGAATTTACCTATGCTGTGGGTTATTAAAACGAAAGAGGGACCATGAGATTCTTGACAGTTATTTTCTGTCAAATCGAATATAGTCAAACGAGTTAGATGTCATTCATGATGAGTCCCCTATGTGACCGTTCCATTGTGCAGTTTCTCGGGCGTGCGCTTGTGTAAGCTGCGTACTCCCCTGCCGCCCGGCCGTCCCTTACACCCAGGGAGGGCACGAAGTTGACAAACTATAGCAACGTTTCTCGCCCTTATCGCTTCATTCGTTAGACTTACCAACAGCGCATCATTAAATTAGGCCGCCATTCGACATCTTTAGAACATTGTAAGTTTCAATAGTTACACATTATAATCGTAAGCTCATAAGAAATCCCTTCAATTCGGGCTGGCCTGACCTGTTTCAAAAGGCTCTTATTTTCACAGATGGCGTGAAACCGGCATCTGGCAACAGTTGCAAGAAACGAAACACGTGTTTATGGAGAGCCGAATCGTACGCGACCACAACGACGTCATGGAGGTAATTTTAGTATTATTATTATTAACCCGTTCAGTCCCACTGCTGGGCAAAGGCCTCCCCCCCACATTTTCCACTGCTCTCGGTCTTGCGCAGTCTCTGGCCAATTCTTTAAGAAGGAATCAATTTCATCCCGCCATCGCCAACTAGGTCGGAATTGTTGGGCTTCCACTGGGTGGTTACTTTGGCCCATAATTCGTTCGGCATGCGGCAGACATGACGAGCTCAGTCCCATTTCAGTTTGGCCGCCTTCTGAGCTATGAAGGTAAACTAAATAAAATACAGATGAAAATGAAATTCATGGATTTCGTCTGATTTCATACACTTGTCACCAATGTGATTTCAGAACTTATGTTTTATTTTTCTTATCGTCCTACTGTTGAAGTTTTGCTTCTCATTTTTCAGACTGGGACAATCTTATGAAAGCTCTAAACCGTCCCAAGATGTATGAAGGCTTTCGCGTATTAATTTTTGAATTTCGTGATGATGTGTTTCGTTTCACATACATTTTATTCAAGTTTAAACAATTTGAAATAGCAATTTAAGTTATATGTAAATTACTAATTAGCATGTACGCTAGATCGTAATGTACTTAAGATTGCTTGTAATGTAGTCTTATAATAAAATAAAAAAGTGTTTCTCAGGATTTGTATGACGGAAACTAAATTTTCGTGCCCCATAGTCTTACGTCGGACAGAGATCTCCATCACAAGGGCGTCTACTACTAGACTTCCCTACCTGTTCAATTACTTCAAAGATGTGTGCCACGTTCCTCACGATGTATTCTTTCACCGAAAAGCTCATCGTCTGTAATACTTTCAGGATTATTACCATTATTCTAAATCAGAGATGGGCGCTCTACTCTTCGCCGTGTACCGCGGAAAGGTTTCAGAGGGCATGGATTTCAAGGACCACCAAGCGAGAGCGGTCATCACGGTAAGTTGATCTAGTAGGTCCATTACTTTCGTCTCTTTTAAATAATGGCTTCTGTCTATATGATATGATAATTTCGCCAATGTCAAGTGTACACGCCGAGCAGTGTACGCTTAATAAATGTAGGGTTTAAGTGTGAAGAGGTAACAGACAGACATAGTTTCATCATCATCATCATTTCAGCCGAAAGACGTCCACTGCTGGACATGGACATAGGCCTCCCCCAAGGCTCGCCACTCAGACCGGTCCTGTGCTACTTGCTTCCACCGGTTTCCCGCGACCTTCACGAGGTCGTCGCTCCATCTTGTTGGAGGCCTACCGACAGCTCGTCTCCCGGTTCACACAGTTTCGCATTTATAAAATTGAATATTACTTGTATTAATGGAAGATTTGGCACACAGATGGCGGCGGAAAACATGTGTCGACCCCGCATGACGTGTAAAAAGGGAGGCACTTAAATGATGATTACCTTTTTAATTTCAGGTGGGAGTGCCATACCCGAACACGTTCGATATGGCCGTAAAGGAGAAGATGAAGTATAACGACAAGTACTGCTCTCAGAGGAACCTGCTGCCGAGCAGCGAATGGCTGCGGGTTCAGGCGTACAGGTAATAATAATGAATAAATATTTATTCCGTAACCAAAGTTGTCAGTAAATACAGGTTGGTCTCTCTTTGTAAGTAAAAATATACTTGTGTTAAGAGGCACGATTTGTCGATAAAATTTATCGTATTTTTTTATTTATTTTTTCTTTAAGGGAAACAAACATCTTACAATATTACATAAGATGACTTGAACATGTAAGTGGTGCAGAAGCCAACAAAGTTTCCACTGATGGTTAGATCATGCAATAGTAGATTGTTAACCGAGGGCTGAAAGACACCCATTCCTGCCGAGATGTTTTGGCGCTCGAACGAAGTGAGAGCGCCAATAGTTCGAGGCAGAAATGGGTGCTTTCGACCCCAGTTAAACACTCTACTTTTCATTTCGAATACGAGGAAAGAAAACAAGCTAGGTATATAAAACACAAGTATTAAAAAATGGTTTTAGCCACGGAAAGCTCGATTTCATTGAAATATCGGGATAAAAACTATCCTATGTTATTTCCAGCGTCTTGAAATATTTCCGTACCAAATTACATCAAAATCGGTCCAGCCGTTTCGACGTAAAGTAAAGATGAAGACTAAACCAAATACAAAATTTGTAATCTTGAATAATGTATGCGTAATAATATATTAATATTAATACGGATGCCCCAAAGTTTATTTAGTAATTAGTTGAAATAACTATTTATGTAAGAAGTGAACAAGCCTTGCCTGGGCAAGGATTTCACTGTTTTAGGTCGGCTACTTCAATAAAATCTTTATAAGTACATATACTTTAGAGATTGGCAGTGAAAGGATCTCCAAAACAGCTTGAGCCTATTTTCTTATTAATCAAGCGGTTTATGTCCATTTCAGAAACACTCATGATTCATCATTAATTTTTTTCAATATTTTAAATCCTAAATATTTACGTACTCGAACATTCGATTTCTACTTTTGTAGCGTCAGTTGCATCAATAAAATTAACGACGATGAGCCCGTTAAACATGGCTACCGAGATTTTCAATACGAGGAAAATGACGTTTCTCTATGGCATGATACCTAGGCGCCATATTTAACGTTGATTTAAGTCCACCTACTTATTTGATGCAACCCGTTTTATTTTTCATTTCTTTTTTTTTTGACGCATCATTTGTTAAACGTCACAATGCTAGCCAGTTATTTTTGACACGGCTTCCTGCTGATTTAATGTTTTAAACAAGAAGTATTTAGTTTTTTTTCTCTAAATTTTGTATAGTAGCGTGCATTATATTAAATATTATAGTTATTTGTTTTAAACATTATAGAAATGCGTTCATTTTTAAATTAATTGTTGTGGCTGTATAGACTTTTGCCGTTGCCGACGATTCAAAGTGTTACATTTTTAAAAACTTACTCTAGAGCAGCGATGAACCACTTTCTGCACGCTAATTAAGCAAACAATGACCTCCTTTCAGAGTATGAGAAATGAAAAAAATTACGAAGTACCTACTTCCTTCCTTCCTTCAGCCCTTTTCTACCAATTGCCGAGTATAGGCATCTTCCAACGTTCTGCAAGCGATGCGATCTTGGGCTTTTCGCATCCAGTCTTTCCCCGCCATTTGAACAGGGTCATCAATCCATCTTCTGGGCTGTCTTCCTACGTTTCTGCGCCCACTCCGTGGTCTCCATTCCAGAACATCTAACCCTCATCGTCCGTCGGATCTGCGGCATATGTGGCCAGCCCACTTCCACTTCCATATATGTATTTATACATGTAATGTAAATTTTGAAAAAAGGCCTTCTGCTTGAGTTCTTCTCAAGGTCTAGGAAGCGCTGGTAAATTCTTTTACATCACCCTTGGCCGTAAAGTGGGATTTTCTGCCCGCACTCACTTCTTGGCCAAGGCAAGACGTAAAACTTTTGACAAACCACGGGTGGTAATTCGTAAAGCCCCAGATCGCATATTTATGGAACACACAGAAACCTGCTATCTGGGACATTTACGAATTCACCACCCTAGGTCTGTAATTTACTATTTCTGACGTGTAAAACTGCCCCTATGTGGCCAATTTGCCGAATAAATTATTGAATTTTGAATATGTCGGTGAGTTTTGTTTTGCTGCGGATGTCTGTATTGCGAATGTGATCGCGGAGGGAAATACCCAACATAGCTCTCTCCATAGTCCTCCGTGTGACTTGCAATTGGTGGATAAGCCTACACCCAAGTACTACACATCTTACTCCAGCCTACTCGTAAGTACACCTCCTTAAGAGGGTTTATCCCGAAAGTTTGCAACGTCGCATATAGCTGTCAAATGTTTCGCTGTTTTTATTAATTTCTCGATATTGCTGAATTAAAAAGGAAGACATCATTATATGGTTGAATGACGCGTCTCGTTTTGGAATTTGTTGGTTAGGCATACACACAAATGATAAGGTTACATTAAAATGCATGGAAAGTTTTCAAAAGATATTATTCCATAATACAAAAAATTTCGTGTTCCTATGATAACTGTTGCAATCCATACTTAATGTTTTATTCAACCATAGAGCGATAATTCATGTTTTCATTCAGTAATATTCAGAAATTAATGAGAACAGCAAAATATTTGACAGCTATTTGCGACGTTGCCAACTTTCGGAGTAAACCCTCTAAAAAACATTGAATATATCACGGCTACTTCCTTGTTCGCAGGGCGCTGAACCAAGCTGTAGGGCGCTGCGTGCGCCACCGCGGCGACTGGGGCGCCGTGTTACTGGTGGACGCGAGGTTCGACCAGCCCTACTATACAGACCACCTCTCCAAGTGGGTCAAGAACTTTGTGAGTACCCCACTCTTAACTTTATCTTACAGCACATTGACACACGGCGGACACGGCGTATAAAAGCACGATTACGAACACAATTCGAATGAAGTGCGTGCGAGGACGTCTGTATACTTGTAAATAAAATAAATAAATATCTTGGGACATTTCACACATATTGACCTAGCCCCAAACTAAGCAAAGCTTGTACTATGGGTGCTAGACAACGATATATATATTTATATAGAAAAATACATACATATATAAATACTAAACATCCATGACTCGAGTACAAACATTCGTGTTTATCACACAAAGTTTGCCCCGAGCGGGACTCGAACCCGCGACCATCGGAACAGAATGCAGGGTCACTACCAACTGGACCACTCCGGCCGTCATGTCAAATGTGCGTGTACCACTACGCGGGCCAATGATCCACTCTCCATCTCCGGAGGAAACAAATGACGGTAAGGGCGAGTTGGGCGCGAGGGAGTTGGTTCTGTATGTAGTACTATTAATTATTTTTCGAAATCGTGCTTTTATAGGTAGTGTTCGCCGTGTGTCGCGATGTAAGGAGATTGTCAGTCTATATGACAACCTTGTCTCTGATACGGCTGTGGTCGAAGCAGATTTGCCACACTCCAGACACGTGGTAACCAACCAGGCGGATACGACGCAGTTTTTTTTTTTATTTTTCAGTTGGGCAACAATCATCACACTTTCGAGAGCCTGGTCAACAGTCCTAACAGTTTGGAATCTTTTATGCAGAGCATGACTATGAGGGAAAATGAAGAGGTGGATTAGAATTAACTACTTAGTAACTTGTTTTTTTGTATTTCTTTTTAAGAATTTGGACTGGAAACTGATTTACAGTCGGTTGTTTTAAGCCATTTGTAATCCAAAATGTACGTTAAATTCAATCAACAAAGGTGAAATATGAAACATGGTAAGTAAAATTACAAGCAAAGATACTGGCCTAGACGAATATCTTCTATTGCTAGTCAATGTTCTTTACAAGTATTTAGTGGTAAGTGATACTTATCGTAAATTTTCATCACAAGAATTGTTCACAATAGGTTTGGCTGTGCCTTTTTACTGTATATAGATTATGGTATGTGTTAATCCTTTTTTTTTGTAATAATGTCGATGTTTATGGTTTAAGAATATGATGAATTATACTGCCAAATTAAAACTTGTTTAAATACTCAGCACGTCTTTTATTTTGTATTTAAAATATTCAAAAAATCTCATTTAAATATCTTGTTCCAAAACCATTTTAAAGTTGGGTAGTAAGAAATTATGCGATTTCCTAAACTACAAAAAGGAAATACAAATCTGATAGGAGATGCGTCATCAGAGTTAATAAAACATCAAAATGTTCTTAAACAAGTATAATCATCATGATTATTAGTACACAGACACAAACTTATCACACAAACTTATCATCTACAAACAGCATTATCACAGATTCACAGAATAACTAATTACTACTAAATTGTATATTTTGATAGAGAAAACACGCCGCAAAACCTCATTGCTGCACACTGAAACAAAATGACGTATTTTATAAAAATCAGTATTCAGTATTGTCATTACCTATAGTCAATATTGAAAATTTTACAAACTCCGTACATTCCAGTCGAACATTCGCTAAGAAATCACCTATGAAACATAAAATAATCACAATCGGTTCATCCATTGCAGAGATGAGATGCCACAGACAGACAGACATTCAGGCTGATACACCGACAGACACACGTCAAAGTCATAACGCCCTCTTTTTTGACGTCGGGTGATAAAAATGAAAAAGTATCGTAAGTACCATAATGTATCGGAAGATACCCATTATCCAAATATATAAAAGCAAAGGATGACTTAAATACCAACGCACAGCTCAAACTACTGAACGGATCGGCATGAAATTTGACACACTATTTTTTTTTATATATCATTGGTATAGGCAAGGCAAACGAGCGTACAGCCCACCTGATGGTAAGTGGTCACTGCGGCCCATGGACACCGAAATCCTATGATCCGCCATAAGATCTCGAATGCGTTGCCTACCCTGAGGCCACTAAATAGTCTAACATAACTGTCCGCTAAGAAATGATAAACACGTAAAAAGGGGTTTAAAAATTTGTATGCTCCAACCGAATTTCACGAAGACGCTGTCTCGGGGAGAAGATGGGTCAATCAACTATTTCTTGTTGTTATTCTGCCCATTGTCCAGGGGACAAAATGAGAGGGGTTTGTTAGAAAACCTGTTACAATATAGAATTCTAAGACGCTTAGAAAGTGCTTCATTAGGGAAAGGATTGAAAATGGCAAAGAAACCCCACATTTAGTGTATTTAAACCCACAGAATAGCAGTTTTCAAAAGTGGTCCAGGGGACAGTAACCATGGCAACTATGGAAATAAAAAAAGTTGATTCACCCAGATATCATGAGATAAAATCAAATGGCTACTCACTGTTTGGTACAGTCGACGTTGCGTATGTGCCTCTTGAGGTGCGATATCTGCGGGAACGCGAAGTGGCAGATGTCGCACGAATACGGCCGCTCGCCGGAGTGGAACCTGCGCCCGGGACGTTTATTATTATCATTATTGGGGGTGTTGTAGGGCCACTCATTTGTCACCTCGACTCGACCATTGCTGATCTATAGGGACGACGACAACTTTTTTTTCCTTAGTCTATCAGGAAGATTATTGAAAAGTATTGGACACATATTTTTTTCTTTTTTCACGTAATCAAATTTATACGGAGATATGTTGAGTTGGAATGCCGCGTGACGTCACGGTTAGGTACGATTTATACCTAACGGTGACGTAGTTAGCCCCCACTCTCCAACTTTAATGTGTTTTAACTTATTAGTCTACTACTACTACAGCCTATTTGCGTCCCACTGCTGGGCACAGGCCTCCTCTCATCACGAAAGGGTTTGGGCTATAGTCCCCACGCGGGCCCAGTGCGGGTTGGGGACTTTTAACTTAGTCATTCTTTGTTAATTTGATAAAACAAAAATTACGTGTCTAATATTTTTTTATTACCTGACTGACGGACTAATTAGAATTACGATTTCTTCACCCTGACGTCATCCCTTGTGACCATGGTCTAAGAAAACAAGGTCTGCCGCTCCGGGTCGCGTGACACCCGGACGTCAGTCGAATTGCCACTTTATTGCAATAAAACAAAAAATGAAGGAAATATTTTCTGCCGTTATAATGCAAAATAAATTATTTGCGCAGTACAATTGTCACATACTCTCACAGGATACATGGGGGTCGGGGATCATTGCAATCGCGGGCATTGCAATGCAATCATTGCGGGGGTGGTTGCAAGTGGTGTATTAAAATGATGCCCGACCCCATATGTATCCTGTGAGTGTTTCATTAAATTATTATAGTACATTATTGCAGAGGCCGCCAAGTAGCGCATTGCCGGACGAGTCAGTTAGAAGGCTGAGCGAAGCGAAGCCTTCTATTAGTACGAGTCCGGCAATCGCAATTGCGCCCGAGGTACATATAATGCTTTTCTCAAACAGCGAGGAAATACGTAAGATCAGTCGGGGCAAGTGCGCCAGGATGAGGTAAGTGCGCCTAACATAAATATATCGAAACCTATAAATATTACTCAACTAGTAGTTGGCTGTTTACAAGGCATAGGGCGAAATAAATTTAGGCGCACTTACCCCACATCAGTATTTACTACTTCCATGATCGTGGATGATTTTGCCATGGAAGTTGTACTTATTACCTCAATGGATTTGTCAGTTTCGAGGCAAGTGCGCCAGGATAGGGCAAGTGCGCCAGGATGGGGTAAGTGCGCCTAACATAAATATATCGAAACCTATAAATATTACTCAACTAGTAGCTGGCTGTTTCAAGGCATAGGGGCGAAATAAATTTAGGCGCACTTACCCCACATCAGTATTTACTTACTACTTCCATCATCGTGGATGATTTGGCCATGGAAGTTGTACTTATTACCTCCATGGATTTGTCAGTTTCTCTACAGAGGTGTCTCAAATAGCAAGCAACACACACACGACAATAATGTTTTTGCTGGCCAAGGCCGGCAATGGACAGCCTCGCGTCTTCTTTTTTTGAAAGTAACACGAACATTTCCGAGCATGTTTGAGAAGTTATTTTTTTTTACTTGTGCCATTGTGTGTGCTTAAACAATTAAATGACAATTCCAAAGAGCAAATAATTCATTTCGCATCATAACGGCAGAAAATATTTCCTTCATTTTTGTTTCATTGCAATAAAGTGGCAACTCGACTTTGACGTTACGGTGACACGTCACCCGGATCGGCAGACCTTGTTTTCTCTTAGATCATGGGATCGGGGATTAATTTTAGTGTCAACCGCATGTAATGAAGACCTTGACGTGTATAACACAATTGTCATGGACGTATATATCCTTGTCACAGCCTGCCACGCCCCCTCGCCCCGTTCTTTTTGGCAGCATGCTCTCAATGCACAAATGCACCGATGCAGCGTCTTCAGGATTAGATGTCTATGCCTAGTGGAGGTCGCAGAGATTTACTAGTGAATTATTAGCGGTGTTTAAAAAAGCCGTGGTGGCCTAGTGGTTTGACCTACCGCCTTTCATGCCGAGGGTCGGGGGTTTGATTCCGGCTCGCACCTCTAAGTTAGGTAACGTGCCAAATTCAATTTGAATTTACCTAGCTATTCGGTGAAGGAAAACACGTGAGGAAACCTGCACGCATCTGCGAATTAATTCAAAGCTGTGTGTGAAGTCACCAATCCGCACTGGGCCCGCGTGGGGACTATAGCCCAAACCCTCTCATGATGAGAGGACGCCTGTGCCCAGCAGTTGGACGCAAATAGGCTGTAGTAGTAGTAGTAGTAATAGTATTAGCGGCGTTTGATACTACACTTACCTTTCGTGTTTGACCAAATCCGAATGCTTGTAGAACCTTTTGCCGCAATCTTTCTTGTCGCACTTGAACGGCATTAGTTTCTCGTGGTCGCGCTCCATGTGGTTTTTCAACTAGAAACAATGCATTTACAGTTTTATAATTGTAAGTATAAATTAGAGTTTAGTGAGTGAATATTACTTTGTTTGTTCATGAACTATCGATAATAGGCAGGATGACAGCATCAATAAATAGCAAATCTATATATATACACGGTGGGTCAGAAAATATCGCAAATAATTAACCCACAGTATCGGCTATCGATTCTAAGTATATTGTATAATTCTTTAATTTTTTTTAAGTTTGTAAAAAAAATAATTTTGTATAGGATTCAGGCGTCGCTCACACAGCCAATCCCATATACATTTTTTTTTTACCAACTCAAAGACCTATACAATATACTTAGAATCGATAGCCGATACTGTGGGTTATAATTATTTGCCATATTTCTGACCCACCATGTGTAAAACAAGAAACTGACTGACTGACTGATCAATCAACGCAGAGCCAAAACTACTGGTTGTAGAAAGCTGAAATTTGGCATGCAGGTTTCTTAGAGAACGTAGGGACTAAGAGAGGATTTTGCGAAATTCCCACGGGAACGGGTAAAAAACGGGATTTTACATTTTAATATTTTTGCGCATACGAAGTTGCGGGGACAAAAACCTAGTCTTTTATATAGTTCATCAGCCACAACCAACTGTTAGTAATATTAACACATTCCCTGCCCGGGTGCCCCCAATGTGGGGTCATAAAGCTTTTTTCAGAAGTCCGTGCTTCCACTATGGAGTCACTGCTTCATACTAAAATACGTATACAAACGTCAGTTGGACTTGTGAGATTGTGCTATCATTTTGTATGGGGACAAGGCATCAAGGCATGTGTTAAGACTGTGGTGTGGGGCACCAAATGTACTGACTTTATCAAATCAATGACGGCAAAATAGTACATGATGCAAGCGCGAAAATTTAGTCATTTTATCACGAGTCCCTAGTTATTAACACTAGGGACGAGTGAAAATGACAATTTCGCACGTGTATCAAACGTCATTTTTTTTATACATATGCGAAAAAAAAGCATAAAGAAATAAACGAACAGGATGAAGCTCAAAAAACTTTACTCCCTAGTTCGTAAAAAACAACTTTAGGCACGCTCACTAGCTGTCAAAAACAAAAAGCGCTCGTCCGGATATGACAAACTTTTGGCACTGTATTAACGCATTCACTGCCACTTCTTTTTACGAACTTTGGCCAAGTGCCACTTAAGTGTCATTAAGGGAACATTTCAACGCACATGTGCGTTCGAGGCACTACGGGAAAGTCAGCAAAACGCATATATGCGTTGGTGGCAGTGAATGCCTTAAAAAGGTTTTTTTTTAATTGATGATAGAGTGCGTAGTGTTCCAGGCAAACTCTACACCAACCTTTGAAAGGAAAATAAAGGTATTTTGATCTATTGATCTATCTAGGGGCATATTTGAAGGCTCACCATCCACTGCGCTGCGTAGATCCTCGCACAGCCGGGCGCAGTGCACGGGAACCGCCGCGGTGGCAGCTTCGAGTGCGCGCGCGCATGCTTGTTGAGCGTCGAGCGGTAGCTGAAGCGGAGGCCGCATTCGCCGCAGCGGTGCGCGCGAAGCGACGGGTTGTGGGTCGCTACAAAGACAAGGTAAAAGGTGTGAACGATACCTGGACCCCATACTTTTTTTCATCAACTCGGAAAAATTAAAAACCTATAAAACATGCTTAGAAACGATAACTGGTACTGTGGGTAAAATATCATCATAACGTTTCGCTTGACCCTATACAGAAATTATGCTTGAATCGTGTCGCATGAAATATTTCTATGAATTGTCATTCACTTTTATAGACCAAAAACCGTTGTTGCAAAAAAAAAGTATTTCGAAATCTTCTTTATTGAGTCATCATCATCATCATCATCAACAGCCCATAGTAGTCCACTGCTGGACGTAGGCCTCACCCAATGCACTATATTTTATACTTATTCTTATTCTTTATTGAGTGCATAATAAGATTTTATTTTAAAATTCACAAATTGAAACTAACAATGAAAAATTTAAAAATAATGATGTTTATGTTGCTTTGTCTTACATTTGCTACAGCCATTCTTATGTATTCACGAGGAAAATCTTAGGGAAAATATTTCGTTACCTTTATGTGATTTGTAATTCTCCTTCTTTTTAAAAACTTTGTTACATATACGACAAATAAACAAAGTGCACTTCTTTATCTTTGGTATCACTGCATTTTCGTTATTTGATTCCTTGTCTGTTACTACAGGCTCTTGTATCTTAACCACTATTGGTTCACTATCTACTTCTGCAGCATTCACTTCTGGTTCTTTTTCTTCATCATTACTATTATTATTTTCAACAAGTTCAACTCCAATATTCAACATATCGGTCAGTTGTTCTGCGTCAATAGCACTGTTCAAACTTATTATAAATGTATCATCATCTTCAGTGGAAATGTATTGAACACTGTTTTCACCAATTAACTGGTTCAAATTCGCTGCTAAATTGGTGCTAGCTTCCAAATCAACGTCGCTCTCGAAAATAGTAGCACATTCGTTTACAGATATGGGAGGGTTTTTTATAGTTTCAGTCTTTTTAACCGGTTCTGTAAACGGAGCCACTTCTGAGAGCACATTAATTATATCTTGATCCATGCTTTTCCCGCTTTCAGCAAAGTCGAAGAGTATTTCATTTCTATCACCGTAATCCATGTCATTTGTGTTCATGTTGAATATGTGATTCGCTTGGAGATTATCTAAATCATACAGTAAATCGTTGTAGAATATTTCATCGTCTAACCCGTGCAGCTGATTCATTGCTTTTAAGAATTCTACATGCATGAGGCTGTCGTTGTTAGTGTCAGTTTCATTTTGGTTGTTGTAGACATTCAGTATTTCATTCTGAACATTCTGGGTGGACATTGTCATGTAATCGTCTTCAGCGGAGAGAATGTCGTCGACAATGTTGTCTACAGTTCTGTTTTGGTCAATGGTGAAATGTTGTGATTTGTCTTCCTTTTCTGTATTACTTGTGGTGGCAGTTGGATTTGTGTGTTGCCTAGAAACAGTGAAATTGTAAGTTTGTCATTCATTTTGTGAGGAATTCATTACGATATCTAATTTTGATGCAGAGAGCACTTATTAAAGTTGAGCGACAAGAGACAGTAAGATGTTTATTTGATAATAACACACTTTTTAACCATTTAGTCGCTACAGACGGTTGCAGCCGCCAATGATACTTAGGTTCATACATATACAGTTCAAATTTCCACTATTTTTTTTACATTTGCCATCTTCGAGAAAGTATTGATTTTATTTTGTATAACTTACCTGACACAATGTTCTAGTAAGGCACTCTTGTATTGGAATATCATGCCACAGACTCTGCAGTGATTCTTACGCGCTGTTGGGTCCAGGTTATTATTGTTAACAAACTGATTTTTAGGACATTTCACACTGTGCCTCTTCATTGAAGCCAACTACAAAACAACAAATCATCATTAAAATTGAGATAACATGAAAGTACTCAATAATAAATCCTAGTACTTAAATTTATCTCTATAAGATATCTTAAATTTTTGTATGCCGTACCATAATAATAAAGTGAGTTTGAGCCTCCTCTTTACTACTTCTACTACAGCCTATTTGCGTCCCACTGCTGGGCACAGGCCTCCTCTCATCACAAGAGGGTTTGGGCTATAGTCCCCATGCGGGCCCAGTGTGGATTGGGAACTTCACACACATCCTCTTTACTATTGAGTAGTATTATAAAAAATCATGTCAAAGTAAATACAAAAAAAAAAACAAATTTTTAAACAGACCTGTGTGTATCTATTTCCGCAACCCACACAGCAATAGGGTTTTTCATTGGTGTGTGTCAGCATATGTCTCTTCAGATTACTATTGTCTTTAAACTCTACCTTACACACTGAACATTTAAATTTCTTTTCACCTGAAAATTTAGAAGAAAATTGATCAAAAAGCTAAGCTACTTTAGCTTTAAAACAAAAAAACTGTCTTCTTTCCACAAGTTCGTCTGCATGGAATTTGGTTAGTGTTCCTTCTGGTACTATGCGTTTTTCCAAATAAAAAGTAGCCCTTCCCAAGGACTCAAACTATCTCCATGCCAAATTTTATCCAAATTGGTCCTGCCGTATAAGACAGACAGTTACTTTCTCATTTATAATATTAGTATGGATAGTTGTTTGTCTGTTAATTGTACTTACTGTTATGCGTTTCTTTATGCCTAGTCAAGTCAGATTTCTTGTGAAAGGATTTCTCACACTCATCACATTTGTGTGGTCTGTAATAAAAAAAAAGAATGAGGTATTTGTAACCGAAAAATATAACTTAAAAAGAAAGCTGATAAAAATATTCAACTGTTGGTCTTGTATTTAAGATAGTTAAGAATATTGGTTACTTGTATTCTAAGTGTGTGGCGAAGAGATGTTGCTGCAGCCTCCACAGCGCCTCGAAGGAGAGGCTGCACTGTGGGCAGCGCCACACTCGCTCCAGCGGGGCATGCGTCAGACTATGTTTCATCAGGTGCTGCTTCGTTGCAAACTTCTGATCGGGGCATTTGTCTAAAATATTTGTAATCATTATTAACTATTCATCTTTGACTAGTATACATTCACAGGTCTGGAATTTAATAAATTTAGGTCTATATACCCAAAATGACAATGGAGTCTACCATGAGCTTATTTACCATTCTATATTATTTTGCATTGCATCAATTTTGATAATTCACCATTTTAACGAAATTAAGGTAATATGCTGGATAAAAATAATGTTCAATATACTTGACAAATACATGTGTTGTTTTGGCCAACATATTATATTTTACAACAATACTACCTATAACTTGAAACTTTACTGACAAATATTTCACATACTTACCACAAACCCAGGCATTTCCCTTGGAATGTACCCTCAAATGTCCATAATACTTCTTCGCATTATCAAACTTTTTTCGGCATATCTCGCAGTGCAGTGTAGTGGGTCCATTGAGGTCAGGCTCTTCCAGTGGCTCGTCTGGAGATAGGAACTGGGCCAAAACATCGTCGGGACCCAAAAGACCTCCATTCGAAGGCAAACTGGTGTGCAGCTCTTCGTATCCCCCCGTCCGACCGTTGTTAACGTTCAGAAGATAGTGTGTACTCTCGGAATCCACAAACTGTGAGAAAATACATTGTATAATTAGTTTTGTTAGCAATGTTTACCCACATACAAAATCCTATGAACTTACAGGTAAACTGAAGAACGATTGACTGGATTCCATCGTTCAATCCAATTCATTTATTCCGTTGATAGCAAATCCATTTTCAAACACGATTTTGCTTAATTCTGATTTATTTACTTAATTTTATAGTTGGTATTTCCAATATATTTCCTCTGCTCTGTTCACAGAAAGAAATGACAGAATTGCAGAAGAATCCAAGATGGCGACCACACCACAGATGGCGACCGTCACGTTGACGTGGGTGACGTAAAGTTGCCAGAAGAAAATATAATTGCTGAAGAAGAAGCTTACTGAAGCGTTGGCTTTTTAATGCTGCGTACACACCGCGCCAACGTAGGGCCAACGACGGGTTCGTTGGCGTGTGTCAGCGATCCGAAGCGAGGCGATAACATCAAAGGAATTCGGCCATTCGATCGAATCCGGTGTGGACGTTCGCCGCACGGCCTTCGAACAAACGGTCCGAATTGCGATAATTTGTATCTTTCTTTGATATTTTCGATCCAATATTATTAAACAACTATTCAGAATATAGAGAAGACATTCATCTAAAATTGACAATTATGTACCCTTCCAAACACATAACGTCTCTATATTGAAGATTACGTTTGCATTAAGCCTTATACATGTGTAAACCATACCTGTTTGTCTATGGTTACCGTGTTTCTCTATGGTCCAGCAAGTGTGCGCGCGTCGGAGTTCTGTGGACGTGCGGCCGTCAAATTTGACGTCTGACATAGCGTTTGTGTTTTTTGCCGCGTAAACATCGCGAAGCCTTTGCAAAAACTAAATTTATCCAGTTAACGTGAAAATTGTCTACCAGGGAGTCTCTGGAGGACACCTCTGGTATGTCACACGCGAGTGACGACGTAAACCAGGTAGTTGGTGGTGATAGACGAATGTTGGCGCACGACATTTCGTCATCTTCTTCCTCAGAGGAAGAGTTTACTCCACCGCCGAACAAGCGACCTCGGAGGGCTCACGGCGAGCTTACTTCGCAGGAGGCTGCTTATGATCCACGCCTGGATACCCTAGATTCATAATCTGGTGAGTTACTTTACGCAAATATTAATGAACGGAAGCAAGGAGAATACTTCTGATGTCAATAATGGCTATCCAATTATTATTATTATCATTGCCCCACCAAGGGCTTACCAGATAACGATTGACCTTGTTAATGTTTCAACGCAAATCCTAGATTCTGCTCTCAACCAAGGCCGAACCTGAGAGATTATAACCTTAAAAAGTTACATGTTTGATTCGCCGGTTTGGTAGGTATAAACAATAAAATTATAAAAAAAGCAAGATCGGCTTTGGCAACCCCAGGTTTACAGAACATAGGTACATTATATATATTTAATGTAATGAGGAAATTATTCATTAAAGGAGAAATTGAAGGGTTGGAGAAATGTATTTAGCCTTCACTGAGAGACTCATGGCAGGCCTTACTAATGCAATGCTGATGCAAAAAGACATTTACACTCATAGAATGGAGTAGATAATATTGAAGTTTATGCCAATTCACTATATGAAATTGTTCATGTACTATTTAGATACAGCATCACACAAATACACAGAATTAACATTACAAGTAGCTGTAGCTGTAGCTGCAAAGGAACTGAATGTATGGACACAACAGGTTCCTTACTTAAGTGACAAACCCTAACTTAAAAGACTACCTTAAAAATCTCCCTCCCATGTAATGGGTATACTATTTCAGTAGTAGAAAAGGGGGGGGGGGGGGGGCACATGTATGGTTGAATACCCCAGCGTATATTAGAAAAACATACCTAGTACATCAAGGCAGCCAGTGAGTCAGATCCGGAATTATGACAAGGGGACTAAATCAAGTGTTAGATTTCATCCTGACACAAAACTGGGTGGTAAAGATTTACCTTTCACAAGCCTACCTCATGCACCAATTTTAATTATCAACTTGTATACAAGCAAAGCTGCTCAAGCTGTCTGCTCTCCCCTTTGGCCTCTTAACCCATGACCATGGGACTCATTCTGATTGGACTCCGGGAGTCCGTCAGGCCAGGGGCTCCCGGGTTCTGGTTTACTTGTATGACTATGTCATAGTAAATCAGGACCGTTTCATATGTAAGACTCAGGTTGCGGAAGCTATGGGTTTTATGAAACAGACGGGTGGCATTTTAACTATGCCAGGTCCTGATTTACGTGGGCTGGACGTTGACTAGGTCGATTATGTCATAGTAAATCAGGACCGTTCCATATTAAGACTCTGGGTGCGGAAGCCATGAGTTATGGAACAGAAGGGTGGCATGTAAACTATGCCGGGTCCTGGTTGACTTGGATGACTCTTTGTCACAGTAAATCAGGACCGTTCCATACTTCAGACACAGGTAGCGGGAACCGTGGGTCTTATGGAACAGAGGGGGTGGCATGTAAATTATGCCGGATCCGGGATTTACTTGGAGGACTATGTCATAGTACCTAAATCAGAATTGTTCCATATTTAAGACTTGGCTGTGGATGCCGTGCGTCCCTTGGAACAGACAAGTTGGCATGTAAACTATACCAAATCCTTCTTGGATCCAGCTCAGGAGCTGGAGTAGCCTGTATTTGGAACACCCAAGACAACGCCTGGGCAGACTATGGCAATAGAAGTTGATTCCCCCTCAAGCCCTAAAGAGATCACCTGGTGGAAGAAGGGTCTACACCATACTGCAATGCCTGAAGAACAACATGACACATTTTCTAATCACCGTCGCAGCAGATGCAGGGTGGGGAGCCCGGTTAAATGGGCTCCATGTGTCAGAAACATGGACAACGACATGTCAAAATAAATGGCACTCAAGCCTGAGAAGTATGTATGCAGTTTATTCTGCAATAAAGAACCAAGTGAGCAATGACACTATTTTCAACAAGTGAGCAGTGTCACTAGTTGCATATATTATTATAATTAGGCAAATGATTCATACAGTTGGTGGACCTGACAGCTATCTCTGACAGTACAGTTGAATGTATCAATGTCAGCTTGTTACCTCCCGGGGAGGTTCAACAGGATAGCAGATTGGTTGTTGTGAGGAAGACCACTACCAGAATGGCACCTGCTCCCAGAGGCCGCGCAGGCCGTGTTCACCAAGTCAGCAGTGCCGGTAATACTAATTGCTTCCATCAGCAGAAACAAAGATAGAACCAGGGAATGTAACTCTAGATACTAGAGATTGTTCAGTTCAGATGTTATCTGAAACACATTCAGATTTTGACCTGGGTTGGAACTTTCCACCTCCCAACATACCACAGGGCCATACAATATCACAGGTTCTGAGTCATTTGAACAGAGCCAGAGACACATACATGCTGATTGCCCCGGTGTGGCATGGCACCAATGTCATTGGAAAATTGGGAATGGAACCACCAAATAACAAGTTGGAATATTAGAGAGAAAAATCACTCTTAAACAAGTGGCACTAGTGCTTGTAGTGTAGTACCCGTTTGCAACCAGAACCTAATACACACCTACCGTCCACTAGTAGCAGGGCAGGGCTGCCTGCTTAAATAACAGTTGGAGATCAACTTATCTTGAACACTTACAGCATCCACAACAGCCTAGTGACGTCCCAGTGCTGGGCACAGGCCTCCTCTCATTACGAGAAGGTTTGGTTGGGGCTATAGCCCATAAGTCCACACTTATACACCGGCTATTTAAACATAGACTTCATGGGTACCTAAAGATAATGCCAGAAAAAAGACAGTCTGTGAAATTGGTGGCACATAGTCATTCCATCTTAAGCCTCAGGGTAGGCAACGCATTTGAGAGCCCATGATGTCTTAATAAGAAATCCATAGGATTTAGGTGTGTATGGACTGCAGTGAAGCTTACCATGGGATGGTTTGTGTGCCTTTTTACTACCAATTACATAAAGAAACGAATTTCCAAAGGGCAGGATATGGCTGAATTATTAGCACATCACATTTCTGCCTGAAATGCAGATAACATACTTAGCAGATAACACCACTAGCTTTTTCCCGCGACTTGGTCTGTCTGATTTGATCATACAAATTTTCAACCCCCGTAGGGGTAGAATTTCCTAAAAAGCCTTAGTGGATGTCTATGCCACATTAACTATAGTTGTGCCAAATTTCAGTCCAATTGTTTGATCCGTGACTCTGCTAGATCAATCGGTCACCTTTATTTACCTTTTATACATATATTTAGATTTTGTTGAACAGATCTACAAATAACAAATTATTGAGCAAATTTCAATCCGCTCAAATTCATGACGAGAGTCTAGTTGAATTAGAGTCCGCTCTAATGTTTTGGCTTAGTTTCAGCTCAATGCCTGATTTAGTATTGCAGAGACAATCAAGCTGGTGCTTCGCAACTCATCCAGAGAATGAGATCTGGTCGGTCCAACATACTGAGAAATTGATGTATTGATTTCAAGAAGGGTACAGTACAGTACAAGCAGGTGACTTAAGCGACTTTTTTATTATACAGTGACAGGTGTAATCAGACCTGCTTCCAGTTGTAATATATACCTGGATAGATATATAGCCAGCTATGTTATAAGATCTCTGCCCAGCATGTAAGACGATAAGGAACTTTGAACTTAGATAAAAAACCATTTAGAAAGATACTAAGATATGCTTCTCCAGGAAGTGTGAGATCTGCAGTACAATATACTGTGCTTTGTAAGTCTGAAAGTTATTAAAGATACAGACTTATCACATAGTAAGATTATGAATGTTTGAATTGCTTATAATTTGAAATGTCTTATTTGGAAAACATCTTGTTTGTTCTGCATATAAATGCCCTATTGTTTGGATATAAATATCCTAATGGCCTGTTCTAAGAATGATAATTTTGTTATTTCTTTTGTTCAGTCTACTCAGTGTACATTATTGATCAGAATCAATAATGGTTGAGGTACTTATCCCTTATTTCTTGAAGGTTGTAAGTATTATGTACAAATTATTCTATCACATTGAATTATTTTTGTCACATAGCGTTTGTGTGTTTCTTTCAACCAGCAGATATCAGACACGTCTTCAATATAGAGACGTTATGTGTTTGGAAGGGTACATAATAGGAATGTTTTGCATTCCAACAAAACATGTATTATGTACTAAACAAACACATAACGTCTCGGCAAGGGCCTTGCTGTTGAAGACACTATGTCAGACGTCAAATTTGACGGCCGCACGTCCACAGAACTCCGACGCGCGCACACTTGCTGGACCATAGAGAAACACGGTAACCATAGACAAACAGGTATGGTTTACACATGTATAAGGCTTAATGCAAACGTAATCTTCAATATAGAGACGTTATGTGTTTGTTTAGTACATAATACATGTTTTGTTGGAATGCAAAACATTCCTAATAAACCAAATAGGTATTTGTACGTGTAAGTCTGCAACCATTAAACTTCTAGTATAAACATTTCTATTTTTGAAATATGTGGTTGACCACCATCTCCACTTTCGTTGTTTTTTTCTTGTCTTGGCTAACTCGTTAGATATATAAAACTAGCAATTACTTAGGTATAATAATTTCGGCATGGGTCATTATCACATCGATTTGGACATTGGAGATGAAAGCAGGAATCTATGTGGACGTACCAACGAAGGCCAACGCACATGCGAGCCAACGTTCGTTGGCCTTCATTATCCCGGTGTGTACGCGGCATAACCTGAACAAGAATGACTTTTTCAACGAAACAGAATTCATTCATATATAAACTATACCTATCAGCTGTTTTACTATGTTTCTATTCTGTTCATCTCATCTGTTATTTTCATCTCGTCTTAGGTTATATTTTTGTTAATATTGTATTTTTCATACTATTGTATTATGTATTTTTATACTAAGCCATTTATACCGCCAATATAAAGCACTCTGGCGTGCTCTGGCGCGAAAGATCAACAATTTCAAATTGATTTCAATCTTATTTCAATACAATACCTAGAACATAACATATTATTATAAAATCTAATCACGATAAGGCTTGTAGTTTGATCCGTGTATTTTGTGATAACATTCAGTGCTCACAGTTCCTTCAAAACATCTACCATTATCTTATACCTTTTTATTTTAGAATCGAATTTGTTCTTATTTTCAGCAAGAATGTGTATTCTCTTTTCATACTGTGGAGATGATGATATACATAGTGACTATCGTTTAATACTGGCTGAGAACAGGGATGAGTATTACGACCGGACGGCGTCTAACATCTCTTTTTGGGAGGATTCTAATGTTGTTGCAGGTAAATGGAAATATCTAGTTAGAATCATGTAACATGATCGTTTTAATTTAAGAAACATACCGTTTTAACGTAGGAAAATATATTGCAGGGTTTTTAAGTTTAAATTACACATTTGTTTGTGAAATTGCAACAATCAAACCTTCTTTCTTCATAGGGAAGGATCTGGGGGCTCCAGATGGAGATGGCACCTGGTTTGCGGTCTCTCCACAAAGGAGGAAAGTTGGAGTGCTTCTGAACTTACCAGGCAAGAAACAAGCTGATGCAAAAAGTGAGTTTGTCATAGACATAAATAATACTTCGTATGAACCCGGCCTAACGTAGATACATGTCATGTTTCCCCACTTCATTGGTGTCCAATCCAAAGTTAAACTTATATCGTGACACTAAAGCTGGGTCACATTTTTTCAACAATGAGACGAGTTTTTAGATACTGAGAAACAGTTTCGAAAAAAGTTTTTTTAAAAACGCTTATTTTCACGCACGCTCGGTGACAGAACTTTGGATTGGACACCGTGGAAGTGGGGACATATTACGTGTACGTTAGACCGGGTCTATATTATTTACGTCTATGGAGTTTGTACCTACTTTGATAGAAAATTTACTATGGAAGTTTTTAACAGATCTGCAATTCAAATTCAATCTTCAGGTTAGTTGTTTGGATCTATGAAATCATAAAATGAACATAAATAATAGAATCAAAAAATAAGTGCTAACTTTTACTTGCATGAATGGCAGGATTGACAGGCATGAAATTAGTAGATAATTCAGAAACAACTGAATTTATGATTGCTTCTTTGCTTCTACTCTTCTTGTCATTGTGATTTAACAAACTCACTTTTTACAGGCAGAGGCAGAATAGTCACAGATTATATACAAAGCAACTCATCCACTGAGGAATATATCAAAGAGAAGGAGAGTCTCTTTAAAGAAGTCAATGAATTTATTTTAGTGACTGCTGAATTTGGGCATGTAACTTTTTTCAGTGACATTAAAGCTTAATTTACTAATAGTGTTGTTTAATTTGGTTAATTTGGTACAGGGATAAAACTGAAGTCCAAACATACACAAATGCCACGGACAAACACATAATCTGGAATGACCCCTGCCTGGGATTTTCAAACAGTCTCCCTGAGAAACCTCTTACAAAGGCAGTAGCTGGCAAGGATGCCATGAAAGACATCTGCGGCAGACTTAACAAGGAGGCTCTAAAAGAAATATTGGTCGCAGAGATTTTTGAACTATTAAAGTCACAAGAACAGTATGTAGACAACTTTAATTGTGAATAAAAGATAAAAGGTACATTCTTATAAAGGAGATAGTTAATAAGATATAATAATAAAATGACTTGTCAATGTTATTTACAGACATCTACCTGATTCACAATTAGAAAAAAGAACTCCCATGTACAAACGACTAAGTTCCATATTTGTTACAATACCAGAAGGGAGATATGGAACAAGGTAAGTAACAAACTCGATATAGATTTACACGATTGCTACATTGATGCTTGATGTATTGCTTTTGCTTCCCGAACATTATTTGTAGATGGCAGACTCAAAATATGTTATTCCATTGAACAGAACTCATACAATAATGCTACTGACAAAGTCAGGGCTCCTGGATGTGATTGAGATCAGCTTGCAAGCTCCAGTAGACCTTCAAAACCCGAAATGGAAAAGAACTGAATATCAAACTAACATCTGACTAGGTGGGAAATGTCTTCTATAAAAAATAGTATTCAATTGTTATTACAAATTTCTATTTTATTTATTAAAAACTACAATTTATTGGTTGTTCTTATTCCCTCATGGACCAGCTCGCAATCTTGAATGACTCAGGAACAGAAAATTCTGGATCTTGTTCTAAGATACAAGCTAGTAACTTAGGTACATTCAGCAAAGTTCCGGAAATGATGTGTGGAAATTTACCCTGTTTATTATCTAGATAAGTGAACATAAGTCTCTTGCTGATAAAATCCCCACTGACTGATATCTCTGCAACATTTACATATGTTTCCAAAGAAGTTGAGTACATCTCTACAACAACTCTCAAAGATTCCCACATATACAATTTATTGGCTGAAACTAGGCTAATGCGATAATGATATCCAAGTTTGCTATAAGCATCCTTAATCATGGCAATTATTCGGTCAAGAGATGCATCAAGATCAGTAGAATCCTTTGTTGCATTGAATATCTGTACAACAGAAGCTTGGCTTACATGAAACAAGCTGTCTTCCTCAGTCGGTGAAGGTACATATTGACGCCCCATAGAGAAATAGTTCAATGGTAGTGCTTTTGCATAAATAACATTTTTAGCATGATATGCAAAGAAAGAGTATAGTGACGCTCCGCCTGTGAGATGCAATCTGCTATCGGGGTTCACTTTGGAATCTTCATTGTGGTGCAAAATAAATGTTGCATCTGGATTTGTATGGTCCTCTCCACACCCTTCTACAATAACACTCTTAACAAAGTCAGGGTTTGAAAACTGAATGAATTTGTTCTTCCTTAAAATATCATTGAAGTAAAACTTAGCCCCAAGCTCAAAGATTGCAGCATCGCCAGTAAGATAATAGTTTTCATTCTTTTTGAAGTTAATGAGGTTTGCTTCTGTACCAATTTTCAAGTGATCTTTGTTATTCTGTGGCGGGGAACCATGACTATAAATAACCTTGTTCTCTTGGAGAGGTGTTCTGTCGTGTACAATATTGGGTAATTTCAATGATTCAACCATAACAGCCTCTTCGGCAGACCATAAAGGCACCTTCAACTTCTTGATATTTTCCTTAATCAAAGCATTTTGAATTTTAAACTTCTTGGTCTCATCACTGGCCGGGTCAGCTTTCATTAATTTTCCCAATTCTTGAGTAATCTCAGCTTTCTTTTTGTCATAATCAGACTTCTGTTTCTTCAGGTCTTCATATACTATCCAAAGATTTTCCAATTTGTCAAAATTATAGTTAGCCTGCCTTTTATTTAATCCCTCTGTTATGATTGACTTTTGTTTTAGCAATTCAGGCAAATCAATATGGGGAACAACAAACACAAAAGTCTCACTTGCTTTTGGACCATTAATAAACAGTGCTGACTTTCTTACTAATAACCTCTTATCACTAAATACTTTACGAGCAATAAAGTTTATATTCTTACACAGCATTTTCGTCAACTTTTTTCTTCTTGTTGGGACTGATTTCGTCTAAAACCGCGTCGCCATCTTCGTCAACTGCTTTTTCGGAGTTTTGAGTGGCGATTTTCCTTTTCTCTGGCTGTTTGAAGTTACCGTGACCCGCTGCTCTCTCAGAATCTTCTATAGTGTAAGGCTCTAGTTCCAAAGCCTTCAGCCTGCGTTTGTGAACTTTCGTCTTGAAATGTTCACTCAGCGCTTTATCGTCGATGAAGTACCGAGCACAGTGAAGACAATAGTGTTGGGCTGCACCAGGCAAATCCAAGTCCACGCTCTGATTTAATAATTTATCCGCATTTTCTGAAAATACACAGCACAACTCAAAATATTGTCGCGACAGATAACCTAAAACTTTCATGCCATGTGACAGAACTATAACCTTACCTTCTTTGAGATCACCATCGATTTCATCAAGGTCCTTCTTGCGACTCCTTACTCTCCAGCGCCTTTTTAAGTGAGTATCACCGTGATGATATTTTTTACGTTTATAGGTCATAATATAATGAAAATGTGGATGATAAATAACACTAAATTCGCCCTGAGAATTCGCCAATCGTTTTACAGACAGATGTCACAACATGTCAATGTCAAGTTTTCCAAAGGTGTTGCCCGTGTTGCCATAAGAATAAAGTCTGCTGAGTTACTGGTCGGGCTTAGATTAGAGAACATGAAAAGACTGGGCAAAGAGCGAGCCCGACTCGATTATACGAAGGGTTCCGTAGCTACCGAAATCATTTCCCATCTCTCGAAAACGACACGCAAATTTCGTTTAGTTTTGTTCTATCTCTCAGTTATGTATGGAGTACCACCCTTCATAATTTTTATTCTGAAAATTGCAGTCATACATTCATTACCCATATTCCCAGCTCAGTTAGGCTGGGCAGGGCAGAAACGTGAGGTTTCCGAATTACTGGTCGGGCTTAGATTAGAGAACATGAAGACTGGGCAAAGAGCGAGCCGGACTCGATTATACGAAGGGTTCCGTAGCTACCGAAATCATTTCCATCTCTCGAAAACGACACGCAAATTTCGTTTAGTTTTGTTCTATCCCTCAGTTATGTATGGAGTACCACCCTTCATATTTTTTGTTCTGAAAATTGCAGCCATACATTACCCATATTCTCAGTTAGGCTGGGCAGAAACGTGAGGTTTCCGAATCGGAATTCAGAGTGGCCGTACTGAAGTCAGTCTGCCATCATAAAAAAAGCATATGCAGCTGTTACCATGGATTATAGCAACTCAAGATTAAAATGATGGACAGGGCAGCTCGGTAGGGTTGAAATACAAACACAAATTTGTTTATTCATACAATATAATCTTACTATAATAAAATTCAGGAAAAACATTATCATACATGAATAAATACAATATTAATAATAGAACAATGAACTTTCTTTCCAATTTATGTTAAAGATGAATAATTACGAAAGAAATGAACGCATCATAACAATTGCTATTATTATTATAATAATATGATCGGAATGATTTGAATGATCCATTAACATCAATGATTTACTTGCAACTCGCACGTTACAATAAGTAACAATCGACGAGTCGTCGCGATTTATGTTATCTAGTAATAATAAGGCATTCTTGGGGTTGCTTTGTTGAAGTGGGTAAAAATAATCTCTTGTAATAATAATGTGATACAAAACTGTAACACAGATATAAGGTCCCCCAGAGTGCCTTACGGTTATATTTGACTTATCTAGCGAAGGCATCAATCAAAGTGCGATATGAACGCAACCGAAGCGTGATACAAACCTCGCACACGGTTTATAATTATAACATTTTACTCGAAAATAACATCATACCACTAATTCAACCTATACTATACCTAAGTGTATCTAGAAATTAAAATCATTACGATATCTCTTGTATTTTATATTTTCACTGGTTCCAATGAAGTCTACAGAATTTGAAAGCATTATATACATACAACAAACGCAGTCAACCCTCGACATATCGCGATATTTTGTACATTAATATTGAAGTTTCGTGCTTGCATTGATCGTTGGAATTTGATTACAATACGAATAAAGTATTATTGCACTATTTTACAAGGTTGTTCGATTGTGTCCAGTAGATCTGTATAATGTGAAAATTTTCAGCTACCAACTACAATCCATGTCTTTTCTGTAATATAAAAATAAATGATAAGTAACATACAATTTGATAGTATTGATAACATTGACAAATAATCATTTTAAAGTATTAATTTCAATAACTTATTAATTTAAACTGACGACATTCGCTACTTGTCGCGGCGCGAATGGGCTACCGCATTTGACGGCGCACGGCTAGTGACAGATCAAGTTGGTGGATAATCAGAAGCTGTGATGATCACATCACTATTTCAGTACAACGTTAACGAGGCAAGCTACTTCATAATTGATTGTATATTCATAAACCCCTAACGCGCTACCTGCCACGCCCGCGACCTACTACACAAAACCGATCTATTAAAACTCTCATTCCCATTTAAAAATAAAGCACTTTGTAGTCACGATAGCAACATACCATCAAATATATTATAATTTTGTACAGGCCAACGATTTATATAGTTCTAGTTGTCAGCCCAACCGCTAAACTATATGTAAATGTTAAACATGCTCTATACACTTGCGACATGAGTAACTTTTTACAAAATGAGAATACTACGTAGAATACTAGCAACTTAGGCCTCGGCGGAGGTACTGGGGGTCCTAAGTGATACTTATAATACAAAGCCGATCGACTGAGTCATAATAAACACGGTCGCAAGTGCACAGAGCGAACGCTACGCCGCACGGGGCAATTCGTGTTCTATAATTATTGATGAAAAATGACGATAGATTAGTAAAGTACATCTTATGAAGTTCAATCGTCATGTTTCATCTCGGAATGAATCGATTACACATGATTTAGTTACGGTCATAAAGAACTCTGACGTGAAAGCGGCGCTTCCTCTTTGATTAGTCAACCGATTAAAGATTTGATTTGCAAACCTTTGCGATTGCCCAACATCGTACATCAGCGCCAGTAAATTCACTTAGCTACGCATTGTCATAAGAACCATTCAGTTCAGTATTCAGTTTATTGGATAACGTTAAAAAAAATCAAATGTATAAATATATTTCCATTTCTCTACCAGAAATGTATTTAAAGTCGAGTAAAAACACAATTTTGAGATGACGTTATAGTCATGTAACCACTTCACTACTGAGTTTTAAGGTAGGTGCCATATCAGATCAAATTTTAATTAAATCTGTGCAATATTCGACGTTTCGAAGGTAATTTGATCTAATATTGCTATGAATCCCAGATCGATGTTGTATCTTACGTTATAATTTAAGCGACAACTCTAGTAACTGTAACTATATACCGACGCAGTGCGGTACATTATTCAATTGGGAAAGATCGGAATCTGTCCTGTACACTTGAAATACTAGTAAACGTTCACGATAGCTAACGTGCTTACAATAAGATGGGCTCTGTGTAACGATAAACACTACTAATACAATTCCGATCTTGCCCTGGGTCATACAGATTACATAAACAATACTCCCCTGTTCTTAAAAGTTAGCAACTACTAAAATTTCATTATCATTTTTGAGGGTTAACTTATTCATTTAAATGTAGTTCCGACATGGAAATAGAGTGCTTAAAACTTTTAAGAACAAAGGACACATGTAGCTCTGTGTTAACAGACCGATCCTTACTATCGAAACCGATCTAAAGTCCTTTCATAATTTTAACTATCATAATAAACATTAACTTAAGATCGAGCTCTCAAGTGAGAAGTGTCTATTAATATGGAGCCTAGTGTACAACACACAACATAGAAAACGCGTAACGAAGCACGTAAGCCGTTGATACAGAGTCTATTTTTGCTTAATCCACGCGGCTTCTAAGTCGTGTAAACCTGTATAGCACGATACAACTCAGAAGGCGTGTGACGAAGCTCTTAAGCCGTTGACACAGAGTCTATTCTTGCTTAATCCACGCGCCTTCTAGTCGTGTTAACCTGTAAGAGTCTGTATGAGCCATTGTACCAGTTTGCCCGCGCGGCCGGTTGCCCCGTTTAAAAGTGGGCGAAGGTCCCCCAAGCAGGGGGCGCGGTGCCCTACATGCCGTAGCCGTGGTAGGGCGCGGGCGACGGCGCCTGCGCCGCGTACGCGTAGGGCGACGCCTGCGCCGGAACGCCGGGGTACGCCATTGAAGGGCCTGTAAGGAAAAAATATACTATTAAATTACACATTTGCATACAGCAGTAAAAAAATTAATTTTTCAGGTAAAGAGCACAAAAAAACGCGATTCTCAGTTGAGGAATTGATAATTTATCTATTGCATAAAGCAAAAAACAAACGGCCTGAAAATTTGAATAGACAAGTGTTACTTTCACGATTAAAACTAGTCTTGACGACGGACAGAGCAAGGCCGCGTACGTGCCAAAGAAATAAACATACAGACAAATACATAACTCTTCTCTGGACCATCTTTAATGTTTTTCTGTTTGATTATATGGTTGACTGATTTTAATTCCGCCTTTTGTACGTTTAATGCTAGTGAGTGAGCAATGAACTTTAAATAAATAAATAAAACCCGAAAATCATTTTTAGCGCAGTCGGGTAGTAGTTTAAACATAAGTCTCCGGGGTCCAAGCCAATGCCCCGCGGGGGACTTCAGGAAGGAGGTTTCAGCGGTGGGATGTCATGGGCTGTTGTGGTGACAGGTGGGGATGTTCTGGTGGTTATCGCGACCTGCGGTGAGCATGAGCTGCGGCTCAATCATCATGGCGGGCTTGGTCTCGTTCTCGGCGCTCTCGGTGCTGCGCTTGGCGTCAGCTTCCTCCAGTTTCTCCACTTTTGTCGTCAGCTCTCGTACCGTCTGGAAATTATCAAATTAAAAAAGTTAGTGAAGGTTTCGACGTCTTTCCACTGATATTATGATACCCCTGAAGAGGCTATGTGTATTTGGACAAGACTGGAATTAAAAGTGTAAGTAACAAGCACAACGCTATTAATACGGGTGTGCTGGTTCAAGTGGCACTTTCAACAAAATTCATCTGGGACTTTTATCTGAGATTTAGTCCTTAGAGAACACTGGATAAAGGTATTAGATTAGAGCCTAAAATCTAGATTTCGACCTTTGAGACCTTGATTTTTTTTTAATAAGATTTGAGGATATTTTGAATGACTTCACAGCCACAAGCGTAACTTACCTGGATAAGGAAAGGCATCGCAAAGTCCATGATGTTATGCCTCCACGCGAGCTCGATCACGACGTCAGGTTTCAACAGGTCGTAGCACTGAAAAATTAAAAAAATGTTACTCCGATTGCTACATAAAACATTTAATAGTATTCGACGGCAGTTTGACACGACCGATCTAAGATTCTTGTTTAGTCTAACATTCTAGGTTTTATCAAGCAGCTAATAAATACCCACAATAGGGATGACGCCAACTTTTTTTTCCTTAGTCTATCAGGAAGATTATTGATAAGTATTGGACACGTATTTTTTCTTTTTTCACGTAATCAACCTTATACGGAGATATATTGAGTTGAAATGTCGCGTCACGGTTAGGTACGATTTATACCTAACGGTGACGTAGTTAGCCCCCACTCTCCAACTTTAATGCGTTTTAACTTAGTCATTCTTTGTTAACTTGATAAAACAAAAAATACGTGTCTAATATTTTTTATTACCTGACTGACGGACTAATTAGAATTACAATTTCTTCACCCTGTCGGCATCCCTAATCCTGGATAAATTATGATTTCGGGGCATTTATGACTGTTGCTAGTCTAGTAGATTCGCCGCAGCTATAGGTAGACTTCGATGACTGGGCGGGGCTGGAGTCGCTAGTATAACTTGTGTCGGCCACAACTTCGAGCCGCTTTATAGGTGGTACACATCTACAGGTGGTACATATCATTGACATAGACCTATTTTAATTACGAATGTTTTATTTATATGCTTTATATGACGATCCTCAACGGTGAAAAATTACGAGTTGTTATTATTTTTGTATCTGTTTTGACGATCTCAATGTGAATTCATATATTTTGAAATGTATTCAAATTATAATTTAATTTTATATTGATGAAATAAATATCTATCTATCTCTGTACCTGGTAGAGCGCGGCGGAGAAGCACTCGTAGTTATTCCTCTGCAGGAACCAGTCCAGCAGCTCCTCGGCCACGTCGGGCTGGCGCGATTCGGCCGCGTACTCCATGGCGTCGGCGTACAGGGCGTCCTTCTTGCAAAGCTCCACGCTCTGCTTCCACCGGTTGTTGCCTGGAGCGTGATAAACGAAACATAACGAACTGTTCAAGAAGAAACAAATACACAATTCTTCGTCAAAATAAACTTTTTTTTTTCATGCTTTTAGATAGTACTATCGAATAGCGGGGAGGTTCGAACTTCGAACTCACTATTGTTTTGGCTCCGGCGAAAGGTTATTTTCGAAAAGGGGACAACTGCCTGGTTTCAGTCGGGTAATCGGTCCTCTACTCGGCATCATTTCACCCATTATTATTATTACTATTTTCAAAAGGGGACGAAAGGTTAAGTATCCGCCCTGAGTTTGCTCCCGTCCAAGTGCCCATTAGCTTTAGCGCTAGCGGCGGTACCGCGTTGAATAGAAATGGATAAACATTTGTTCGTACGAACACACATCAGTCATCTAAAGAGTAAGAAACAGTACATCAATATGTGTTTTCAGGGCGATGAAAAGGATCCCTGGTTGAGCATTTACGCTGAGGTGTAAAACTCTAAGTATGGCTTTTTAAAGACAGACACTTTCTGGACGGATTTTGGAACTATCAAAAACGTATCCTTGTATTAAACCCACTACTAACGGGACTTAATCGCGTAAAAAAAACTATCTTCTCGAGTCTTCTCGTGACCACGGCCGCTGCATCGCGGCCGAAACGTCGAAGTAAAATATAAATACATTGTCTCAAACTTTCGCGATACACACTCATATTAAACACACTATCAACGGGACTTAAGCGCGTAAAAACTATTTATATTTTACCTCGATGTTTCGGCCGCGATGCAACGGCCGTGGTCACGAGAAGACACGAGAAGAAGAGTGGTAAAATATAAATAGTTTTTTACGCGATTAAGTCCCGTTGATAGTGTGTTTAAAATATAAATAGTTTTTTACGCGATTAAGTCCCGTTAGTAGTGTGTTTAATATGAGTGAGTGTATCGCGAAAGTTTGAGACAATGTATGATTGTATGATTAGCGTTTGTGGTAGCAGTGTGAACGGACCTTTGTAGAGGTAGGCGGCGATCCTCCGGAACTCCGTGAGCTCGTGCTTCTCCAGCTGCTGCGCCAGCGCAATGGTGTCGAAGTTGTCGAACGCGTCTATCGACGTCCGGAGTCCCTGCGAAACGAAATAAATACTTGAATACTAGTCGTGCCCCTGCGTGGAATATACAATTGCCGATAACTTTTCTTTCCGACATCTGATTTTAATCAAACATTGCTTATATGTTGCTCCAAATGATGCTTTACCTACCCTTGAAAACTGCATTCAAATCGGTTCAGTGGTTTCGGAGATTAACTCTAACAAACAGACAGACAGACAGAAAAGATTTCTAAAAATCGCTGTTTTGTAGTCTACCATACATCTTTAGACCCCCAGTTCCTTTTTTTGAACTTTTCTTTCTATGTACAGACACGCCGGGTTCTGCTCTTTTATTATAGTATAGAAGATTTTACATTTTTGTACGTTAGTCAAATGAAAACTATGCCATTCGGTACATACTGTTTTCTTCGCACAGGTATCCTATTAAAGCTATTTAAGCAGAGGGTCGGGGGTTCGATTCCGGCTCGCACCTCTAAGTTTACTTACGTGCGAAATTCAATTTGAATTTCCCATGAGCTTTTCGGTGAAGGAAAACATCGTTAGGAAACCTGCACGCATCTGCGAAGTAATTCAAAGATGTATGTGAAGTCCCCAATCCGCACTGAGCCCGCGTGAGGACTATAGCACAAACCCTCTCGTGAGACCCTCTGGTAAGACGGTGGTAGCTATCCGGACGGACCTTGCACTATGTCCTATCACTAGTAATTCAAATAGAATACAATGTTCATATAAATTTTATGAAGTTAATTGTAAATTACAACCTTTTTTTCATGTCCATGGTATAGGCAAACGAGCGCACAGCCCACCTGATGGTAAGTAGTCACTGCGACCCATGGACACCGAAATCCTTTGATCCCCCATTAAGAAACCATAAGATCTCTAATGCGTTGCCTACCCTGAGGCCTAAGATGGAATGCCTCTGTGCCAGAAATCTCACCGGCTGCCTTAACCCCCTACCGGAACACAACAGTGCGAGCACTGCTATTTGGCGGGGAAAGACTGTGGTACCTCCCCGGACCTAGCACCAGGCCCTACCACTAGCTGTAACTTGTATTCGTTTTAGTTTAATTTTATATTAATCGACGTCAGGTTTGGCTCAGTTGGTAGTGACCCTACCCACTGTTCCGACTGTCGCGGGTTCGAATCCCGTTCGGGGAAAACTGTGTGATGAGCACAAATGTTTGTACTTGAGTCATGGATGTTTAGTATTTATATATTATGTATACTACTACAGCCTATTTGCGTCCCACTGCTGGGCACAGGCCTCCCCTCATCATGAGAGGGTTTGGGCTATAGTCCCCACGCGGGCACAGTGCGGATTGGGGACTTCACACACATCTTTGAATTACTTCGCAGATCTGCGCAGAATTCTTGCGCTTCGTGCAGGTTATATTATGTATGTATTTCTCTATATAAGTATTTATATCGTTGTCTAGCACCCATAGTACAAGCTTTGCTTAATTTGGGGCTAGGTCAATTTCTGTGAAATGTTCCATGATATTTATTAATTAATTAGGTGATGGTGATGGTGATGATTATGATGATGTAGACGTTTGTAACGTCTACATCATCACGAGGTCGTCGCTCCATCTTGTTGGAGGCCTATCGACAGCTCGTCTACATATGTTTGGTTAAATGCGCAACATTTCATACTAAGACAAAGTCACCATTTATTGTGCTCAAGACACTGAAACACAGCTGAATCTAAACAATCGTACACACCTGGTAATCTTCCTCGTCAATCAGCAGCGAGTTGAGCGCCTCGTTGACCGCCTTGTTGTTGAGGCTCTGCACAGAACGCAGATACGCCTTGACGAGCTGCAAGTGTCCGGCCTTCGTGAAGAAGCTGACGGCGCGCGTGTGGTCCATCCGAGGCGCCAGCACCAGAAGCAGGTCGTTTAGGAGGAGGGGCTTGTAGTCCAGGTAGAATTGGATCGCTTTGTAGTATAGTTCCATGTTGGCTACCTGCGAAGTTGAACTTATGGTATACTAGTGGCAGGCATTCCGTAGGAAACATCAACTGATTATTTATCTCAATGCTAGTTGACCCAGCGGACTTCCTACCGCCTTGGATTTTTTCTTTTTGGGGTGGTTATGGAAAATAGCTTACGTCCATTCTCATACACTCCAAATTTCATAAGAATCGGTCGAGCCGTTTCGGAGGAGTTTGGTTACAAACACGAGAATTTTAGATTTTAGATAGATGCTATTGGGGCTATATTCGAAGTCTTAAAATAGGGATCTCCCTGTTCCCTATAGGATCGCTCACGCGTCGCGTAAACTTTAAGCAGCTAGATTTAAAGTTCAACTTGTTAAGCATTTGGAGTCATTGCTCAATCCACATCCACCCATAGGTTTTTTTTTAATGTATAGCTTGATCTATTCGCTGTGTGCAAAGACTGTGATGGGGGAGACGAACACGATCGCAGCGCGTGACATAGCCAAATATAAAACTCTGGCGGACACCACTGAAGTGAACTGTCACTGTTGCGTATTTATTTGCATTGCATTAAGTACATCTGGAGCGAGTAATGTCATCCGAGGCTTCTTTTGTCTTTATCTCTACTTATGAGGTTAGATAAAGAGACATACAAGCGCTTTTAAGACGACAGGTTTCGCTCAGTTGGTAGTGACCCTGCTGACTGTTCTCACTGTCGCGGGTTCGAATCCCGCTCGGGGCAAACTTTGTGTGATGAGCACAAATGTGTGTATTTCTCTATATAAGTATTTATATCGTTGTCTAGCACCCATAGTAAAAGCTTTGCTTAGTTTGGGGCTAGGTCAATTTGTGTGAAATGTTCCAAGATATCTTACTTTGGTGATGATGTCCTTGAAGTGTCCCTCCCGCCACGCCTCGGTGGGATGCTGCATCATGGTGAGGGCGGCGTTGTCGTACTCTTCGTACTTGTCGTACAGGAACACCAGCTCCGACCACAGGTGCGCGTGCTCCGCTGCCCTCAACACCTGCGGATGTCAAAATTTATTATTGTATTGTATATGGAGTGTGGAATGTGTCTTGGTAAGGAGCGCAATCTTATATGGCGAAACAGTTGAAAACGTGTCCAGCGGATTTGATAAGCAACAAAACAAAACACACTCTCCTCACAACCGTTTTCGCCTCAGCAGCGCCATCTGAAGGCTACTGCAGACTATCCGCCTAGGTGACTTGACACTTGTGGCGACCGCAACGCCCCCAACCTACCCAATTTGGTGTCCACTTTTGGAAGTATAAAGATTGCGCTCCTTTACTTCAACCCTCATAGTATTGTATATAAAATCATAATGGATTGACAAATTCGTATCATAAGAGTTAGGTGTAAGTTGTTTCAAACCGTCCGTCAACTTAGTTGTATTGTTTATCACACATAGGGTAAGTTACATCAAACCCGCAACTAAGACGACGTTCCCTAAATTTCACTCTTTTTTTGGAGCAGATAAAGTTTCTCTATGGAATGGCAGTTTGGCGAGCACATTTATTTTAATTGTGAAAGAGCTCAGCCAATGTGCTCAATGCAAATGCCCCTTGACATTCGATGGACGGAAACTATACCACACAGCGGACGCGGCCTATAAAAGCACGATTTCGAACACAATTCGAAGTGTCAATGTTTACGTGCTACGAGGGCCAATGATTCACTCTCCATATCCGGATGAAACAAATTACGGTAAGGCTGAGTTGGGCGCGAGTTGCGCGCCGGCTAGATTGAGGCGGGTGATTCCGTGGTCATTCTGTATGTAGTACTATTAAATTTTCTGTGACTTGAATGAGTTCTTAATGAACTCGATAAATAGTTTTTACGCGATTAAGTCCTGTTGATAGTGTGTTTAATATGAGTGTGTATCGCGAAAGTTTGAGACAATGAACTCGATAATGTTAATCTTATGGTGTCTTACTATGATGACCTCATTACGGTACCTTGGGGATGTTGACGCGTGACCAGAACAGCTCCAGGTGCTCCCTCATCTTGGCGGGCTTGTACTTGGAGTAGAGGATGGCCAGCTCCGTGAACATGCCCATGTGGGCGCGCTCCAGGCCCAGCGCCGCCTCCAGCAGGCTGATGAGCTCGTCGAAGTGCCCTCGGTCCTGGGGACACGAAGGTTTAAAATTAGTTAGAAGATTTATCATAACCCAAAGCCCACTTTTCGAGTTTAATTAAAGTTCAGTTTGACGATACAAACTTCTAAACTTTGTTTCAGTGCAACAGTAGTAGTTGATGCAAGTAGACTATAAAATAGACGTTCACGGGAATCTTAAAAATGGAGGCTAGGTATGTCATACTATAATCTGACTTCTACATGCTGTGGCCACTTTCAGACATTGGCAAATCAAACATGACGATATATGAGCGTTCCGCGCTGAAATGCTTTCGTATATTCGATTGATTCAATTGTCCGCACAAAGTGACGCCCAACGCTTCACCGATCCATGCTATACCTTTATTCGTTCGTGATAAATCCTAGTCCAAGGCTGCCGGAACCTGCTGCTATATGAAAGTTTTACCTTATCCCTCCCAAAGACGAGCCTCGTTTCCTCCGTCATCTTCCCACAGGCAGTCCCGCTCTCGTCTCCCGTATCTCATAGTAGTGGATAAGATCTTCTATGTCACGCACGAGCCGCGTCGCGAGTGGCCGCCAGCGACGGCTCACCTGGTAGTAATTGATGAGATCCTCCAGCTCGTCGGCGTGCACCACGATGTGCAGGCCGCACATCTGCGCGAGCCGGAACTCGCCGGCGTCCACGCACGCGAAGCAGACCTCCTTCCACGTCCGCGTCGAGTTGGCCTTGCGAGCGCCGTCCACGGCACCTAGAATAATGACTCTGGTTTAGCATATTGTTGAAATGAAAAATAAAAATGGCTAATTTAGATAAAGCAGTGACCAATTTCACCTAATAACTCTTTGATCGCCACTGTCGTCAACAGTTGGCTACTTATACACTAATATCTTTAGGAGAAGTCGCGTCTGAAAACTTGAAAATTCAAATAAACTAGTTGCTGACGTTGTTGTAGAGCAACTTCGCGGCGTTATACATCTTGTCGTCGAAGCAGCGGTCGCCGATCTTCTGTATGTCAGCGTGGTTGGGCCCGGAGATGACCTCCTCAAAGTCTGCCAGACGCTAGCGTCTAGTCGACAGAATAACTCACCCTGGAACTCCTTGAGGTGCACCAGCGTGATGGCGAGCCGCGCGAAGTTGCTGACGTTGTTGTACAGCAGCTTCGCGGCGTTATACATCTTGTCGTCGAAGCAGCGGTCGCCGATCTTCTGTATGTCGGCGTGGTTGGGCCCGGAGATGACCTCCTCAAAGTCTGCCAGACGCTAGCGTCTAGTCGACAGAATAACTCACCCTGGAACTCCTTGAGGTGCACCAGCGTGATGGCGAGCCGCGCGAAGTTGCTGACGTTGTTGTACAGGAGCTTCGCGGCGTTATACATCTTGTCGTCGAAGCAGCGGTCGCCGATCTTCTGTATGTCAGCGTGGTTGGGCCCGGAGATGACCTCCTCAAAGTCTGCCAGACGCTAGCGTCTAGTCGACAGAATAACTCACCCTGGAACTCCTTGAGGTGCACCAGCGTGATGGCGAGCCGCGCGAAGTTGCTGACGTTGTTGTAGAGCAGCTTCGCGGCGTTATACATCTTGTCGTCGAAGCAGCGGTCGCCGATCTTCTGTATGTCGGCGTGGTTGGGCCCGGAGATGAACTCCTCCAGGTCGGCGAGGCGGCCGGTGCGGGCGTACGCGTAGATTAGCTCCGACTCGATGTACGACTCGCGCGCCTTCTTACGCGCCATCTGAGGAAGCATCGAAAATGTGAGACCGGTGTTGAATCGACATTTGGCGTACATGGATACACTTCGTCTGGGAAATGAAAAATAAGTCGAGTTATATTCAGTGTGCATTTTTTTTGTACAAGCACGCACGATTTAAGCAAGTAGTCACTAATACTGGTATCACCATTAAGACCAAAATGTGTGCCAGGTGCGTGCGTTATTTAGTATCTCCATGCTCACAAATTGATAATCAGACATTGTTTCAACTCTTCAAAAATCAAACGTACTTCCATACTTACTAATATTATAAATGTAAAAGTGTGTTAGTTTGTCCTTCCTTCACGTCGAAACGACTGGACAGATTTAGATGAAATTTGGCAAGGAGATAGTTTGCAACCCTGGGAATAACATAAGCTACTTTTTATCCCGATATTACCACGGGAACGGGTTTTCCAAGAGTCAAACCAGTTACTCCCATACCTCCATAACTGTAAGTATCTACATATATTTGAAGATGATACTACACATACGCAAATTCAAAGTCTACGCCGGACGAAGTCGCGGGGATCTGCTAGTGGGACATAAATTGAATACCGGCTTTGATGTAAGAGTCGATGGCTTCTTTCACCAACCCCTGTTGGCACTGAGCCTTGGGAAGTTACTACGACCAGACACCAAGCTATATATGGCACCTGATGCTGTGTCATCTAATAACCTTTGATACAAGGCTCGGTTGTCGGACATACCTGCAGATATCTAACGAGATCGTCCCAGGACTGCTCCTGAGTGGCAGTGGCGACGACATCCATGTAAGCTGATGGGTCGTCAGCCTTGATGTAAGAGTCGATGGCTTCTTTCACCAACCCCTGTTGGAGTTGGGCCTTGGCAAGTTGCGACCAGACTCCAGGCTCATTGCAGCGTTCAGCGAACTCGTTGGCTCGCTCCAGGTCTTTCACTTGTTCTATTAACACCTGTGAAAGAAATGGGTCTGTGAGAAGAGAAAAATGTATATGTACAGACGACATTGTCCGTTTTAAAAAGCGAGAAATACAAGATTTAACTCGAGCTTTTGTACATATCCGTATTTCATAATTTCAGTGCATTTAAAAGTGAGGTCTATTTTTAACTAAATACTTAGCAATAGCTCAAGACTTTGAAAGAGGGACTTATGATTTCTCGCTCCATTATTGTCGTTCAGTCATTTTAACTTTTTAAAATAGTGTTTAAACAAATTGCCTGGCTAAGCTATCAGCCGCCATCAGATTTGAGAAAACAAGGGCGTTCATCATGGACGTGCACTTTAAAAACGTCTACAATAAGATCGAGTTCAGATATTTATGATCAACTTGTAACTAAAAAAAAGCTTCAAATGATAATTGCGCCATAGCCCTTTTATTATTAGCCTTCATTTCTTCCTTTTATTATCAGACCCCAAATACCTGAGCTTTGCTCTTTCTTTGTATAGGTCTGTTTGCCCTTCGGCAAAGGCCTCCATAGCCCTTACAGAATACAATAGATTCTCACCTGAATGGCGGAAGTGTTAACGTCGAACTTCTTGAAGATAGCGAAGGCTTCCTCATAGAGTTCGTTGTTGATGGCAATGTTGGCGATATCCGGGGCGTCGTAGTTGTCCAGGCGGTTGATGTACTCCATGACTCGCGTGCGGTCCGCCTTTATTGCTGTGGAAAAAGAATTCTAATTAGTCATGAATGATAACCTGCAGTAAGATTTGGAACGGAACCTTCCTTCTGAAGTATTTCCCTTGCGCTATGACATGGGTATCTTCAAGAAGCGACTGAATAGGGTCATTCACACGTCCCTGAAGGGTCACAATTGCTTGTCAGTAGTCCATGATTTCATAAAGAGCTCACACATTCCATTCCACGAACTATATCCTCATCGGCGATCTTTATAGTTCCTCTTTCTGATCCGTCTAGTTCACTTGGAATGACAGCGATATGCAACCAGACTAGAGATCTTCTACTATCTAAAGTCCCGCGTCTTCACATTTCAAAACGCAAAAGTAGAAGATCTCTACCATGAATTCCTTTGATCAAAAGTACTGGTTCGGAGCGATCTCTTCAATGACCGATGAAGCCAAGCTCGTTGGCAGTCTCTTATTTAAAAAAAAAACTTACCTGTAAGGATGAGCAGATTCTGCAGATTCCTATGGTCGGAGAAGACAGAGTTGTCCAGCACAATCTTCTCGAGGAGCTCGATCAGTTCATTGGGCAGGTCGGCTGTCATGAACGCCTTCACCGTGACAGAAATGTCTTCGGGGTCCTGAGTCTCGGAGAGTGCTGTTTGGACGACCTGGAAGGAAATAAGAACCGGTAAGTATGTAATGGAGTCCATGTGACGCGGGACGGCGGGAACACGGTGGGTGGTGATGAGTGGCGCAAGACCGGTCTGAGTGGCGCCTTGGGGGAGGCCTATGTCCAACAGTGGACGTCTTTCGGCTGAAATAATGATGATGATGATACTCCGTATTGGGTAATGATGACGTTCTTTTCGTAGGTAAATATATCTCATCCAAGAATAAGGGTGGTTAGGTTAACCTTGTGTTCTGCTGACTATTACTGCGCACGAGTGACAGTAGTCACCTGGTAACAGATTCCACCACCACAACACCCTATTTCCGGCCCACTGTTGGAGACAGGCCTTGTCTCATCACGAGAGGGTTTGGTAACAGTATAGCACGACACAACTTAAGAAGGCGCGCGGCGAAGCATTTAAGCCATTGACGCAGCGTCTATTATTGGTTCATCCACGCGCCGTCTATGTTGCGTAAACCTGTACAGACCTGGTCGATGAGCTGCCTCTTGTACGGGTTGCCCTCGGCGAGCACCTCGAGCCACAGGTCCTGGTCGCGGCGGCGCACGAGGTAGCGCGCCTGCGTCTTGAACAGCGAGTTGTCGTTGCAGACGGCGATCAGCTCGCGGTCGCACTGCCCGCGCTCGTACGCGACGCACGCGAGGTGCGGGTCACGCTTCTCGCAGTAGCGACCCACGACGCGGGAGTCGTACCTGGAAGATTTGATTTAGACCAGAATTCAGAATGGCATGATCAGTTTGGCGCGATAGCTGCGAAAACAAGACTGTAGACGGTTTCAGCCATTCGCAGAACCATACCTGCATGAATTTACATTTAAAAAACGTTTAGAATGGACAAGAATACGCAAAGCTCGACTTAGATGGCGCTGCAAACGCTTGATCCAAACCAAAACCCAAACACTGCAGCTGTCAAACTTTTACGGGTTGTTTTTGTTTAAAATTCTTAAATATTGACCGCAATTTAAATTTTGGTTCAGTTATTTGTGATGGAAATGAAGACATCCCAATGCAATTATACCTGCCCCAGATACATACCAAGTCTTTCGGAAATACGTGTCGTCCGTTCTCATTGCATCCTGGAACTGCACAGCGCGGCATTTTTTAATAATTTAAGTAAAACCAATAACAGCAAAAAATTCTCTATGTAATTCACAGATGGATTGAGTCAAGTGATTGCAGCGCTCCTAGTGGCCAAACTATGCAGATTTCTTGTCTATTTGCATTTGGGTATGTTGCTGGCTTTTGTCCACATTCTGACAAGACGACATATTATATCTTCTGTTCTCTAGTATCGAGTAAGACGGTAAAATAATGTCTACGTCCAGTTATGATTGGCGAGCCTTGATTAAGGACTAAATATATCCAGCAGTGGACGTATTTCGACTGAAATTATGGATGATGAATACAATTTCAATCACAAATAGGGATGACGACAACTTTTTTTTCCTTAGTATATCAGGAAGATTATTGAAAAGTATTGGACACGTATTTTTTCTTTTTTCACGTAATCAATCTTATACGGAGATATATTGAGTTGAAATGTCGCGTGACGTCAGGGTCAGGGGTCAGGGTTAGGTACGATTTATACCTAACGGTAACGTAGTTAGCCCCCACTCTTCAACTTTAATGCGTTTTAACTTAGTAATTCTTTGTTAATTTGATAAAACAAAAAATACGTGTCTAATATTTTTTTATTACGTGACTGACGGACTAATTAGAATTTCGATTTCTTCACCCTGTCGTCATCCCTGTGTTAGGTGTTCGATTTTAGCAGCAAGAGTATTAGCGTATATATCAACTTACCATTGGTTCTCCTTCAGGAATCGCTCCGGATTGTTGTTGGAGTCGATGTAGATTTTAGCGAGAGCGTTGTGGGTCGCCGGCTCGTTACAGCCTTCGTGGACGCGCGACTCCAACCAAGGGAGGAGCAGTTTCAGTCTGGAAATGGACAATATTTTATTGATTATTAATTTTAACTTTGAAGGAAAAGTGCTAGTATATTAAAATAGGCATCAAGCCATCTAACTGCGTCTGACGTTCATTTTTAATTTACATTGATTTTAAATCGACCGTTATCTTTCCAAAGCCAAATGATAGTCAAATGCAAAACGTGCCTCTATCTTCTACCCATATTTTAAGATCATCGTAACATGGTGAGATTTTCGCTTTTTCCTTGAATTGGTCAAAGTAGGTTGTAACCTGTGAAAAATGCATGGGCACAGGCTTCCTCTCATCAGGAGAGTTTGATTGGGCTGTGCCACATGCGTCGCCGAAAATGTTTCTGATGATATCTGACTGAACCAATATTATATTTCTAGCAGTAATGTTGAGTAGTCAAAGCTCACCGGTTCCTCTTCTCCACCTCAGCAACCAGCTCGTCAGTGGAGAACTGGCCGCGGACGACCAGGATCAGGTTCTTGATGATGTCCTCGGTGCAGTCCACGTCGAGCAAACCGCCCACCACCACTGGCAAACGGGAGGGGTTCACCTGAAGAACAGATAAGTTGGCGGTAATTTTACATCGAAACCAATCGTCCATGAGATTTGAACCAAAAAAAAATGGGCTATAATAACAAAGAAAAGCATATTTTTCATGGCATTTTGGTTGGCAAACGAGCACACAGGTCACCTGATGGTAAGTGGTCACTGTAGGTATGGACATAAGCAAACTTATGTTGAGAATCCGAGCACTAAGATTGAATGCCTCTATGCTAGTAATTTCACAATCTATAGATTTTTTTTCATTACGAATGGGCTTGCGTTTGACCCTGATCACACCTGATGGAAAGTAATGATAGGTGAATCACGCTTACGCAGAAGATGCCTATTCACTCTAGACTTGAATGCACCGAAATTATAGGAACTGGCGAACACATAGATATACGTATAACACATCAATGGAACATTATACTTAGTTCCATTGCATTATACATGATTCGACTGTGATTTAGAATTGGAATTCCAAATTCATTTATCTGTTTTTACTCCCAGTTAGGTATTTATGACCTCTACGAACACAAACCGGTCTAGTGTCACCACATCCTCGATGCATCTTCCATGGCCTTTTTGAACCCCTTGACCGGCCACTTCTATGAATGTGCTACTGCCACATAAATCAAGCAGCAGTTTATTTTCCACTTCTCCTTACCTTCTGCACGTAGATCTCGATGTACTTCTGCAGGCTGTTTCTGTACAGGTACAGCACGAGGTCGTGTACAAAGTCGAAGCGGTCGCACACGATGATTAGCGGCAGTTGGTCAGGTAACTTCGCTTCTTTGAGGAAGTTCTTGACTCGTTCGGCGTTGTAGCAGTTCGATTCGCGACAGATGCGCTCGACCTCCTTGATTTGACCGGTCTTGCAGGCGGCCTGTTGAAAATAAGAGGTTTAGATTAACGAACACATGGCAGTCTGGCTGGGGCTGTACAGAAATGAAGTATCAGGAAAACCAAATGTTCTAGATTAAACGAAGGCCGTCACAAAAGACATCATTTACGGCCAAGATGACCCTAAATAAATACCAATAATAGTACGGTTCCTTGGGAGGCGATTTTCATTTTTTTCAGACATAGAAATGTCCACTCCTAACGCCTCCAATGAACATTGTGGCTTGATTAGTAAAGCTAATTTATGTATATTTTCATCTTCATCAAAGATTGTTTGTTTGCTACTGAAAAATTAAATTCTCAGAAGCCGATCTTAAAATAAACAATAGTAAAGCTTGCTAACTTGTCATGTAAGTAGAAGACCACATACAAGTTCTACTAAAAACTTCTTTTTTATGTAAAATCGTTACAAAATATCCCACATACCTGAATATACTTGAAATGCACTTCAGGATCCTGGCTAAAGTTAACGATCGAGCCCAAGAAGTAGAACAGCCCCTCATATGTCTTGAAGCTCTCGAACAACTCGATCAAAGCCTTGGTGGTCAGCTGTTCGTGGTACTTTGTGGCGATCTGTACACAAATCTGGAGGTTCTGACGGATGTTGGCTTGGAGCATGGCCTTCAGGCATTCCAATGAGTCTTCGACGGAGAGACTGCCGAAGTATGTCACCAGCCACTCGGCTGAGAGTAGGTGGGTGTGGACCTGAAATGGAGACAAGGTTTTTGTTAATTTCGGTGAGTCGTGCGTATATTGAGAACTAGATCGCGTCTGTCTGTTACCTCTTTAAGCTAAATCGAAGGACAGATTAAGATGAAATTTGATATGTAAATAGTGCGAGTCCCGGGGAAGGACATAGTTCCCGCTGGACGCTATAACCGAATACGCGAAAGAAGTCACGGGTACAAGCTACTAGTAATATCATTGATAGTATCGAGCTAATCGTTCGTAGCTAATGGGGGCTATCGCGTGTGAATTTGCCACTAGAGGCGCTAGTGTTGCGTGAGGTCCAATAACATTCACTTTTCACTGGTTTTGGCGGGCTTCGTGATATAAATTATAATTTCTTTAATTTATTTGTTGAAAAGTGATCTCCTTCGTGAAATTATCGCAAATATGGATTATTTGGCGATGCATGTGAACGCTTTGAAATAAAATAAAAAAGATCCGAACAAAACGGAACTGCACAACATTGTGGCATAGCTACTCGATATGATGATAGTTGTTTATAATTAATAAACTTAATGAGATTCAAGAATGAAAACTTTGTTTCGGAGCCGATCTTATAAAGTCGCCTTTGACAGGTATACCTTTGGACCTTAGTCAACAGTGGCGCCAGCTGGTGAGCAAAGAAACGATAGTCCCCATTCTAACATTTTACCGCGCTGTAGATGGAAACGAATACGTAGCAAAAGTGTTAATGTTTCTGCTAAGAGAACTAAGTCTTGCGTTATTTGGGGAGACAGCGCTTTTCGTACGTAATATTTTGACGTCACGTTCATATGTGTCAAACGGAGACCTATCTGTTATGTAGTAACTATTACTTAATCTGTGATATGGCGGTAGTACGAATAGTCGCAGAGCTGGGCGACGTGCGCGGTCGTAGTGAACATGGCGCCATAGGTAAGGTACAGTCAGCAGCAGAAGTAGATAAGCTGTCCAGGTGTTCAAAATGACCTACACACGACCTTATTCTTAAGACGTTAAGGGCGTGTGTAGGTCATTTTGAACACCTGGACAGCTTATCTACTTCTGCTGCTGACTGTACTAGACACGAGCGGCTAGATGTTGGCTCACCACGGCCCGCTTGATGTCGTAGAGGTCGGTGTAGTGCTCCAGCGCCCGCTGCAGGAGGCCCGCCTTCTCGCAGAGCTGGGCGACGTGCGCCCGGTCGTAGTGGGTGAACATGGCGTTGCCGAGGATGGCGTCCGCCACCTGCGGCGCCGACATCAGGTTCATCTCCAGCAATCTGAGGAGTTACGTCAATTTATTAGGAAATTCAATTAATGAGGGTCACCGCGAATGAATTCGCCGCTAGAGGCGCTCGAGTCGCGTGAGGTGCAGTGCCTCCAATTTAGCACATTAGTATGGCACTATGGAATACGGTGGCGGCAAACCACTGAAACTATTTAAATAAAGGCTTTGGCAAATTGACGGAAAAATTGTTGTGATAGGTAAAGGTGATGCATGGGCTGAGGCCCAAAAGTAATGGTGATCTGGTCTGCAGCAGGCCCTCGGCCCTCCTGACGGTGAGAGGCACGCACCTGGTCTGCAGCGGGCCCTCTTCGGGCCGGTTGTTCTTGAGCGCGTCGAGCAGGAAGGCCGTGCACTGCTGCACCATGTTCTGCTCCATGAACACATCCACGATCTGGTTGATGTCTGCCAGCGGAGGGTCCTCGGCCACCAGCATGCCAGCGAAGCCGGCTCCTTGCTCCGGGTTGGTCCTCATCACCGAACGGAGCAGGAATATGTAGTCCGGTGTGTAGCCGACCTGGTTTACAAAATGCAACATTTTGAAAATTAACCACCTCCGTGTATCCAAACGCTCTAGACTCAACAAAGCTATGAATGTAATAAACAGCTGATTATCAACTTTAAAGACTATGGTGTCATTGGACATACAGGTGCCGGGCCGACTATTTCCATCCCATATTGCTCTCATATCGGAAAATGAGGCAAAATGACGGATTTCTAAGAGTAGTATGTCCACCGCAACAGCAAGCCAGTCGCGTGAATAGGCTGTATAAATAATATACAATCTATACACGCGTCAATAATAATGAGGTACATATTCGCGACCTCAGCGCTGGTTCTTTTTGCGTCCAAGTCCCGAACACCGGTGTCTGCCAAGGATTAAAAAATGGCCTAAGACTATTAAGCGACTACGATTCACATAGTACATAAGATCCTGAGAAACACTGGACGATTCACATACAACGTAAAGAGAAAAACAATAACATTCTTTACCTTCTTAGCATAAAGCACGATCTTCTGGAACTGGCCGGTTTCAGCGAAGCACTGGATGACCTTGCTGGCCACATTAGCTCGGAGGTACACCGACAGAGCCAACGTGGGATCAACTTGCTTCACCAAGTCTCCGAGCTCTTCGGAGCATTCCAGCTTCTCTTCCTTCAGCCATTTCTCCAGCAGCTGCTTACGACCTGGGGAATTTACGATTTCATAATTTTGATGTTTATTTGCTACTGCAACCAAGTGTCAGTGAGTAAAGTTGAAGAGATTGTTTTAGCATGGTGCAGTCGAGTTCTTCAATGTGTGTAAGTTTTTGGACCCTATTACAATGGAGTTAGATGCAAAAGTGTGTATATATTGGCGAACTCAACTGTATCTAATGAATGGTATATTTTGCCGCAGGTGACCGATTGAATCCAGAGCGACGCGAAAGATGCTAGAATACAATCCCGGGCGGAGCAAGGAATTCTAACGCGGAATCTTGAGCTAGCGAGGGATTCAAGCTGTCACCCAAGGTGTAAATAATTTTGCTACCATGCTTTTCACTCCTATGAGACATAAAATATAGTACTTTGCGCCCTAGGGAGCAAAATCATACATGCTCCCAGTTACGGGTCAGAAATGGACAGGGAGCAAAATCGTATTTTACTCCCTCTAAACGGGCAACAGCTCCTTTTCGAATAGGAGGAAAAGTATAAATTCTCGTCAATTTACAGATAGTAAAGTTGGCGTTGGATGGACACACAGTTCGCAGTCTCCTGTAACGGCTGGACCGACCTTGCAGCAGCACGGGCTTGCACAGCTCGAGCGACTCGAACTTGTTGAGCTGCGCCTGGTCGAGCAGGATGCCGAAGTACTGCAGCAGCGGCGACGTCTGCCCCGGCTGCGTCGGCACCTGCTGGAACCGCTGGATCGTCTGCGGCGTGCGCAGGATGCCGCGCGGCGCCATCGCTGCCACCTGCGGTAAGGAGACCATGGAGGTTATAAGTACATTCGGAGCGACTAGTGTCAATTTAGAAACAATAAAATTTAGCTCTATGATTTGAGCTTGATATGATAAAACCGTTTACGCCCCCTCGCCCCCGCGGCACAAGTGTTGGTCACAGTGGGAGTTCCAGTTACTACTTCCATGGTGGAGCCGAATGAAAAAGCTGTTGATTATAGCCATAGACTAGTTCCTGAAGAAGCGTTGGTGAGGAATGCTGGCAAAATAACGGGGCTAGGGGGCATGGCAGGTTGTGAGTCAAGAATTGACATAATGCGTTCATGCCGCGAGAATAACCGTGACATCATGTTTTAGGATGGGTTGATCCAAGGATAGTTGACGGACTCCTGGTCGTTAAATATGGCCGCTGTCATTCGTCTTCGCCGAGTCGTCATTTTGTCTCATAGTAAAATATTTAACGTTAGCGTTAACTTTAGCGGAAGGTTTGAATCAACCCACCCTTAGACGTCAAGCGGAGTCTTCAAGTTCTCTAGTCTATGGTAGTAGCTTCAACACTGTCACATGCTGATCAGTCAAATTAGAAATGCAACGAGACCAAACTGAAGTATCGTAAATAGTGGCAGCAGTTTCGAAAGTAGGACAATGTAATGTAGCTAAACCACGGGATCAAATCATCGCCCTCATCAGCATATAAACAGTCCACTGCTAAGCATATTATATGGATACGGTACGCTTTGGAAAGAGTTCGAGGGCGGTATATGCAGCATATACCTCACCCAAAGGAATCCTAAGGAATCCCTCCTCCATTCCTCACCTAAGGAATGTTACATGGAGAATAAACGAATTTGTATTTGTATTTTTGTATTTTTTGCATATACCTCACCCAAATACCGCCCGCCCTCCCCTCGAACTCTTTCCAAGGCGTGCCGTATCCAATCGTCGCTCCGCTCGAATACAGGGCTACGCTGCGTTTGTCCTGTAGCGATTCGTGGTTTTCGAAACCGACCGAGACTTCAACAACAAATGGGACTAACCTTAGCAGCCTCTCCGTACTGGCCATTCGTAAACAGCATATTGAACTTCCGAACGAACAACTCCTCGGCGCCAGCGAGATTGTTCCGCACGGCCAGACGGAGCGCCAACTCTGGATTCTGAAGCACCGTGTTTATGTACGGCACGATGGAATCCTCCTCCACGGTTACGGAGAGGACTTGGCCCTTGCGGTTCACACCTGGAATGATCACCGTGATTAAAGAAATGGTCTCGTGATAGACAGAATTTCTCTAGAAACACGTCATAGAAAAGTAAGAAAGTGTCGCTGCCAAGTAAGCTTGTGTGAAAATTTGAAACGCCACCTGCTCCGATACAAAGCCTTTCCGATGTAAGGAGACAGAAGATCTGTATTTATTGTGAAGTATTTAATTAAAATTCCAATTTCTACGGCTGGTCACTACTTGTCTGACATCATTTGACATGATAAGATAACTTATTTTAGCATGGTTAAATGTAACATTTTTTCCATTTACTTTTCGCGCTCAATTAATCAATTATTTTGCTTTAGTTTCGTCGCGTCATATTAAGTATCTAACCGATTTCAGTGGTATTGCATTTTATTTTTGATTTTACAGTCCATTAGTTAGTGCTCGCCAAAAACTGACCTATCTAATCTAATATATCGAATTTGTTGATACATCATTTTGTAGTTTATTACAACTGTTCGTAAAGTACAGTTCTCTTTTGTCCGTGCGATAAATCTAATAAAAAGGATCTTAATCGAAATACGATAACTGATAGCCAATGAATGTAATAAACTCAAGTAATTGAGTACCATGCATGAATCGTCAATCAATCACACAATCAGAATCACTTATTCACACTACAGCTTATTTGGAACTCGAAAAAATATCCATTCAGGAATTTTGCACTAAACATCTTCGTTTTGTTTTGGCTTATTATTCACGTAACGCCAGGGGTACTATTCAATTCTGAGCCTCATTATTCTTATTAACCCAAGCGGCGTCTGGGATATATTAGTATTCCGGTCATGTCGAGCGCATTTTTGCACGAATGTGAAAAACACTGAAAAATTAACTTGCGCCTAATATTAGACGCGGTCGCAGTAAAAATAGTATATGCTTGTTGTTTAAACACGCGAGCAGTCGGAACGATTACCGAGGTCGTTGACATCAGCATGAACTTGGTAATGGCGTGGCGTATGCAACTACTGCGATCACATTTCTTTGCAAATAGTAATTTATAGTACTTTTTTGCTAAATCTAGCGAAGGCGGATGTTGGCCTCGAACCAAGTAGTAAAGAGTAATACCGAGGCCAAACAAATTGATGCAAGATTTTCCGAGCGAAGAAACGATACGAGGAGGCACTTATTAAATTCGCGCACTTTCCTTTAATAAACAAACTTCATATGCATTAACATTAACACGTAAAATCCCATTTTGCATATCATGCAGAGGGTCGGGGGTTCGATTCCCGCTCGCACTTCTAAGTTTACTTCGTGAAATTCAATTTGAATTTACCACTGAGCTTTTCGGTGAAGGAAAACATCGCGAGGAATTAATTCAAAGATGTATGTGAAGTCCCCAATCCGAACCGGGCCCGCGTGGGGACTATAGCCCAGACCCTCTCTCAGTGATGAGAGGAGGCCTGTGCCCAGCAGTGGGACGCAAATAGGCTGTAGTAGTAGTAGTAGATACTCACCAATAATCCCTCCAGTGGCCTCATGCGGCGCGGTCACAAAGATGGTATCCGAAGATATTCGATTCATGTAGATACACGTGCCGGTCTCGATGTCGTACATGTGTATGTAGCCGTATTTGGTGATCAGGTAGATGACGTCATACTTCGGCGAGACCTGCATGGCGACGGGGAAGTCGTTCTGGGCTTCCGCGGGGAAGAAAACGTCGACCGCCTTTTTTGGGAAGGGCTGGTTGCCCGCGGGTGTTTGGCCGACCTCTGCGGATGGAGGAGGTAGCTTTTGTACTTTGTAGTTATTATTTCTTTATTGTCCTGTATAATATAACGTCGTACGCCTAACGGCATATCATAGGAGTTTACCTAATATTATGTCATCTTATGTAACCTATGATAACGAAATAAAATAATTTGAATTTTGGTTAGTTTATTCTATGAAGTGTGGAATGTGTCTTGGTAAGGAGCGCAATCTTATATGGCGAAACAGTTGAGAACGTGTCCACCGGATTTTATAAGCAACAAAACAAAACACACACTCCTCACAACCGTTTTCGCTGCGTTTTCGCCTCAGCAGCGCCATCTGAAGGCGCTACTGCAGACTATCCGCCTAGGTGGCTTGACTGGAGTAGCGCCCCCAACCTACCCGATTTGGTGTCCACTTTTGGAACTATAAAGATTGCGCTCCTTTACTGCAACCCTCCATAGTTTATTCATACTAAGACAAATACCCGCCGCAAAACCAACTTGCGACTGGCACCATAAAGTCTGTATGGTGCTATAGGTTTTTTATAGTCGCAACTTGGTTTTGCGGCGAGTATAGTTACACCAACGAAGATCAATCAATCACAGACAGTAAGTTGAATTTGTACACAGGTAAAATGGGCATGGACTTTCGTAATTCCAATGTAACGTCCAATTCGGTACATGACAAGGTCAATCAATAAAATGAAAATTTATTATTATAGAAGATCACCAAAAAATGCGAGGTTTTCAAAATATTTTGTGTTATAAAAGAAATTTTAATTAATTCAATGTTTAAAACAAATGTGATACGTCAAATCTATGACGTCACAATACACTATTTGTATAACAATTTATGGAATTGACAAAGCTGCGTTTTCACGCTCCGTAAACAGAATCTGAATTGACTCGTCAGTCAAGTAGCCAATTTACTCATTTTGAATTTCCTAATCGTAAAGCAAAATCAGTTTGAATATGCACTCACCGATAACGTGCAGTTTCCCGCCCTGCGCTGACCGCACAGCGAAGCAGAACAGAGTCGAGGGCTCCGCATTTCCCTCGGCCTTGAAGGTGGCGAAGGAGGCGGCGTGACCCTCGATAGGCTGCGAGCATTTGCGCTCGACGGAGTAGAGCTGCATCGCGCCGACCACGCGGTTCTGCTGGGCCGAGATACCTGGAGAATGTACTGGCTATAGGAGAGAATTTGACACGGTAATACCGCAACAGGGAAGACAGCGCTTAAAAAAAGGCAAGTTATCTTGCTTTTCACTCCTTCTATTTGAATAGGAGTATTTTGTTCCCTAGGGAGCAAGGTACGATTTTGTTCACTGCTGCTACTAGTCTTGTCATAAGAGTAGAAGTAGAGTGTGCGACACGGTAGCTAAATCATTTACACCTTGGGTGGCATCGCTTGAATCCCTTGCTAGCTCAAGATTTCACGTTACCGTCACCCGCGGTAAAATATGCCATTTTGCTCCCTAGTCACACAATGTACTATTTCAAAACTTTGGCCACAGCGCTTTGCTGCATGCGACTTTGTAGTGTAGAGGAATGTGATCACCGCAATTCCTCTGGCGCAAGCTAGTGGAAGTGTTGACACACAATATTAATCGAAGTCATTCCATGACCTTTACCACTCCCAAGTGGCGGATGTGAGATTTCGATGATAAATATTATTGCCTTACGGAAGAATTGTCTATGGATTTCTACTTTTATTGCATACTGGGAACTCTCCACCGGATATAACAACAAAACAAACACACGGCAACTTGCCAACAAATCATCATTCGTACGAACTCAGACTGTCTAGGGATTTACTCCCAAACAACTCTCTCTTTTATTTCAGCCGTGCTCCTCCCAAACATCTTACAATTTATATATTTTGAACTAGCGACGCGCCCCGGGTTCTCACAGGTAGCAGAGCAACAAACTATAGACCAAAATCGTGAACTCCTAGTCTAGTATCTAGTAAAAATCGCATGAAAATCCGTTCGGTAGTTTTGAGTTTATCACGAACAGACAGACGCGACGGGGGACTTTTATCATAGTGAAGGGAAAAAAGATTTTGACTGTTTTGTTGCACATTTAAAAAGGTATCATTAAAAGTACTGTACGAAGTTATGTGCAGAGCGCGTGAAGGAGGTAATTGCTCTTTATTCATTCCACCATGACAGGGGAACCCATGTTTACAAGTTTTTACAAATGTACAATGCAAATGTGGTTAAAAATGGGTCATACATACTATCACTTTTAAATGCAATTCGCTTTTGAAACGCATTGGATTTTAGAATGTCCTTTATGTCCAATTTTAATTGTCAATTATAAAAATAACTAGGAAGTATTTACTATTTAATATAGCTTAGTTTGAGTCTTAGCTAATTTGTATGAGATGTCTCAAGATATTTATTTATTTAAGATAAAACTGCCCTCTTTCTTGTCTTAAGGCAAGATAACCAAAATAGTGAATTAAGATAAGCATCATCATCATGTCCCTTCCATTGAATATTTTTGATATTTTTTTTCCGATTTAGATCTTATTACTATGTACTCAGCAAATACTCAATTTAAAAGTAACCTAGTAATTGAAATTCTCACTCAATTCGTGGAAATGGGTGAAATGGTTCCAAATAGAGGACCGATTACCCGACTGAAATCAGGCAGTTGTCACTCGATGACGTAGAAAAGCGTCCAGACTCACCAACAAGCAGCAGCCACTGTTGCTTCGGATCAGTCCTGTAGTTGATGATCTGGCATTCTGAGAGCGAAGAGTGCCTGTCGAACATCTTGACGGGCGTCGAATCGCCCTCCATCGACCAGTGGTACACTGACATCTTGGTCACCAGGGCCAGGGTGTTCAAGGAGATCCACTTCCAGAAAACAACGTCTTCCGTCATCGTGTGCGCCTTCATTTTGGACTTCATCTCGATGTTGAAGATTTGCAGGGTCTTTTGGGCTGGAAGCAAAATGAAAACGTACAATAAAACTGGCATATGCATAGTTATATATATGCAAATACAGCGTGTATCATTTTACTACGTCAAATCAACCAACTCTTGATCTCAATTCTCAACAAGAAGACAATGTGTTAAAAACACTTCTCAGATTGTTCGGTTTTTGCGATCTGTAGATTTTGTTAGACTCCTTTTACGACCTGTCGGTCAGGTCGCGGAAAAAGCATACTTCGGATAATCTTTCGGATAATTATTTCAGTCTTACAATAGGCATGACAACTTTTTTTTCCTTAGTCTATCAGGAAGATGTCGCGTGACGTCACTGTTAGGTACGATTTATACCTAACGGTGACGTAGTTAGCCCCCACTCTCCAACTTGAATGCGTTTTAACTTAGTCATTCTTTGTTAATTTGATAAAACAAAAAATACGTGTCTAATATTTTTTTATTACCTGACTTGACGGACTAATTAGAATTTCGATTTCTTCACCCTGTCGTCATCCCTATTTCATTCGGTTTTATGTAGAAAATTGATGACATAGTTCAATATAGAAAGGTGCCAAGCAGCCCATAGCGCAGTTACTCAACGGCTATTACATAAATAAATTGGCTTCACGTCTGTTACTTTTATTGTTTAACGCGGACCAATTGACACACCTCCTGTTTACTTCCTCCATGGCACGGAACTTTCGCCCACTACTTTGTTTGGAATACGCCTCACAGTGGCTGCCAAACGCGTGACGTGATGACGTTTACGTAGATTAGATATTCTGGTTTTGTTCAAAATTCAAAGTCAAGGGTACTTACTTGGGTATCTATCACAGAAAACAATATTTAGGGATAAGATATCGTAATTATTAATGAAATAAATAATCGCTTAATTTTCAAACTGAATTAAGGGAAAACCTTTATAGTTTTATACTGGGATTCGCTAGACTCTAGCTCTAGCTAGATCGCAACTCGCAACCTTGCCCTCTGCAGATATTCCTCAATCAAGTTATGTTAGCTTAGTTTGATGTATAAATTAACTTTCGAGATTTGTGATATGCACGATCCTACCGCTGCTATTAGCTATACTATACACGATTTAGCAAGCAAAACTATATATGTATAGGAATGAAAATAAATATAAAGAATCCATGTCTAAGAACAAAGACCGCAAATAACGAAGGCAGTCGTAAATACCAAGACAAACAATCAAGATGATATTTTTGTTCACTAGTGAGTATTGTCTCAAGTGTTGATGTATCAGTGAGCTCTAAGTCGATTCAGGCAGTTCTGGCGAAGAGACGTAAAGGGACCAGGTTCACAAAAATGTGCCGTCACATTCACATACGACAACTTGTACCATCGCGCCCTACAAGATAAAGGCAATAAGCGTTCCATCATCGATCGGTTGCGGTAGGTATACATGAAAACCTAAAATGGTTTGTGTATGCTAAGACCAGCAGTGGCATGGAGCTGTATAACTTAGGAGCCAGGGCACAGAATATTTAATAGTACTACATACACAATGGTTGCGCGATGCCTAAATACAGGCGGGTGATTCCGTAGATCACCAGCCTGTATTTAGGCATCGCGCAACTCGCGCCCAACTCGCCCTTACCGTCATTTGTTTCTTCCGGAGATGGAGAGTGAGTGAATGGTTGGCCCGCGTACTGGTACACACACATTTACAAGTGTACAGACGTCCTCGCACGCACACAGACGTCGTCGCACGCAAACATTCGAATTGTGTTCGAAATCGTGCTTTTATAGGCCGTGTCCGCCCTGTGGCCAGGGGTGATGCAAATAAGAGGAGAGGGGGGGGGAGGGTTTGACTGTGTTCTCCACGTCTTGTAAAGTAAAAACTATCAACGAGGATAAGCAAGTTTTCACGCAAAATCCGGCGCCATGGTTCCACGCAGGGAAGGACGGAGAGATACGCGAAGCTAACTGCCAACTGTTGCCAGGAGGCAATAAAATGCTTTTCATCATACTTGCTCGAAAACGGTGTCATTACGGGCAGGCAAAGTGGTCTCTAGGGCCCAGATTATGACCACGGGCTTTTGAGATTTCTTATGAGCCCACGGGCCGTAATGTATTTGTTTTCAATATTTTTTTTCGAAACGATACAAATTGAAAAGTAAAACTACTCAAATGGCCACACCATTGTTAGTGGCCTGTACGAATTGAATATTTAAAAATAAACAAAAAAGGTTTGTTCGCGTTGCCGATTAACCTACAGGCACAAGTTCAAAGGTCGTCCTAGTGAATATTTCCTTTATTTTCCTCGCAAGTGTGATGAAAAACATTGTGTGTATCACGGGCGGTATAGGAATTGCAGTCTCGAGCCCTTTTAAAGCCCTAAACCTTCGTTCTCGGGCTTATAAATGCTCTCGACTACAATTCCTCGTTTACCGCTTGTTTACCGCCCTTAATACACAATGTACTATTAAGATAAGGGCGGCCAGTCTCATTAAACGAGGCAACCTAACTTTCCTCGCCTTTGTCATTTCACCAAACTCTTAACGAGTCTTGCGTATAGGCACAAATGTCCTGTACTTTATGGGTCAAAACAATTACTAATAAGTTTATTATTAAATCGTCAACTTCCGTAACCATTTAATGAAGTTATGACTCATTGGCACCTTTGTTTTTGTCCAAAATATTTACGACTCAAGATTCGTAAAGTCAATGTTTTATTAACGAATAATCCATGCTAATATTATAAATGCGAAAGTCACTCTGTCTGTCTGTCTGTCTGTTACCTCTTCACGCTTCAACCGGACCGATTGAGATGAAATCTGGCATGGAGATAGTTGGGGTCCCGGGAAAGGACATAGGCTACTTTTTATCCCGGAAAAACACATAATTCCCGCGAGAATGCGATAACCGAATACCACGCGGACGAAGTCGCGGGCAGAAGCTAGTATAAAATATGAGCACAATACAGTGGGGCGGGTTGCCAACATAAAATTTGGGGTATAAATTATACCGTATAATGTATGCATGACTCACTGCCAGATGCCTTATCTGTTGGGTCCAGCTTATGCGTGATGTAACCAAACCAATTAATGCAGATATGCAGTACACGCCTTTTATTATCTAGGACATTATGTGATGTTCCCATAGGAAAGTCATGTTAATATGTATAAAAAAACCATGTCCTTGTCTTAAACAATATAATAGGTATTTGTAAAAAAAACTGAACCTTTGAAGCCTTCACCGTGAACTTATGAAGTGTCACTTGGTACATACAAATAAGGAATTTCAATTGTTGTTAGTTTAATTCATTGACCTATAATAAGTAATAACATATGGACGAACAGTGCCTAGCAGAATATGTCAAAATATATGGAGCAAACTGACATTAGAAAATACGTTCCAATATGCTAATAACGCCTCTTTATAACGAAGGCCAAGCGGGTGCCCGAGCTGTTCGGGCGCCCGTTTTGACGGGGCCATTTTTCTCCGGCTGATTGTGAATCCTTATTTATAATCAGAGATAGGACAAATTTGCGTCATTGCTCGAAATAATGTGGACATGACTCCAAAATTAACCAAAATGTTAATCAATTAATTAAAGCTTGGCAAGTGCCTATTTGGACCTGATTTATATTTTTAATGTAAAAAGAAATAGACTGACTGCAGAAAATTTGGAAAAAATACTGATTATTTTCTTTAATAAATCTATACTTTAACAAACTTTTGTATTTATTGACTAGGAATTAAAATTTAAGTCAAGTAAGAAATTAATTAAATGATTACATATTTGATTAATTTTGGAGTCATGTCCACATTATTGCGAGCAATGACGCAAAGTCCGATCTCTGCTTAGATCAATGGTTTAATTTCATCATTTTTATTTCATGTCATATTTTTTAATATTACTTGGCTTATTTTTAACACACATTTATGCTACTTTTTGCCGAGTTTGTAACATTGTAATCGTAGTCTGTAGACCTACATTAAAAAAAAACTATTTTCAGGGTTCCCTCCTGCATTACACTTGTTTGTTTTGACGCTACATCCAGGACTGATAACATAATTATCCGTTTGCGTCTGGGGGCAGTTACTTTAACAATAAATACATTTTTTTCACTATGTGAACACTAGTTCCAACTTATTGCTTCCTGATAAAACAGCAAATAGGCAAAATAAAAATAAAACAACTGGAAACAAAAAACCCATAAATCTCATAATGTTGATGTTGAATTTATATGGATGCGTAAATAATGCAATAAAAAACGGTACTTGTTTAAATGACTAAGTGGGAATGAAATGGGGCGAAAATAATTATACTATACAATTTGTAAATTTTTCAGTCGAGATTTTGAAAAGCACCATCTTTATTGACCTATGCTGTGTCTGAGGTTGGGGTCCATACCAACTATATGTATGTATTACGCCGCCAAATCCCCAATAATCTAAAAACACTATACTTCAAGAGGTATTTAATTTGTCTATGCACAACTGACACAAACAAGACAGATTCAGTGCGAAATTTGCAGTCTACATACCAGCAGACATACCAGCTACCCTTTTCTCAGCTTTCAAAAATCAGTATTTGCCGTCATCACTATCAACGTGTATTTTTTGCCACTATTAGCCACTCCTATAGTCCCTCCTAGGTCTGAGACCCACTGGATTTCGGGGGAAATTCGCCACCAATTAAATACTGTACAGGCATCAGCACGGATCTTCAGCAATGAACATCTATGCCGTCCGCGCACGCTTATTGGCCCTTCAGTCGTACCCATGCGCACCACTCCCCTCTACTTTCGCTCACCACTCAAGAGTAACTGTAGTTTAAAAATCTTACCTTCAGCTCCCGCCTTTCCCTTCAGGGCGATAACTTTGCTGGCTGGGTTCATAATGGCAGAGTCTGCGCTGATCGGCCTCCGGATTGGGTTGGTGGGGTCGGCCATGTCGATGATGACCACTTCGGCCGTCTCGCCCACCTTCTCGCGGACACAGATGAACTTGTCCGACTCCATTGTGAGGGTGTTGAAGGAGATTGAAGCTGGGTTGATGCCGACATTTGTGAGCTGCAACAAGAAGTCAATTATTGTTGAGTCTATTCCTGTGATTAGTGCCAATCGGAATTTACTGAAGTTTATTTTCATTCATTCAGTATAAAATATTTCTATTTGATTTACTTATAAGAGAAGAGTTCACTTCAAGAATCGCTAAATTGAGATGACTACCTATTGTTAGTACTATTATAACATTCTAAGCGAATAATATTGCAAAACTAGACCAAGTTTTTAATACTTAACTACTATTTATTAGAGTGATAAATCATTAAGGAACTAACAAAATGCCTTTAAGTGAATCTACCCACATTAAATCTACTACTACTACAGCCTATTTGCATCCCACTGCTGGGCACAGGCCTCCTCTCATCATGAGAGGGTTTGGGCTATAGTCCCCACGCGGGCCCAGTGCGGATTGGGCACATTACGAGTAAATCAAGCTTTATAATTCATTTAAAAAATATATTGTACTACTAGCTTCTGGCCGCGACTTCATCCGCGTGGAATTCGGTAATGGCGTTCCCGCGGGAACTATGGGTTTTTCCAGGATAAAAAGTAGCCTATATGTTGACCAGTGTTATAAACTACCCCCATACAAAATTTTGTTGCAATCCGCCCAGTAGTTTTCGAGTTAAATCGTTTTCGACATACATACATACAGACAATTTTTCTAAAAATCGTTATTTTGTGTTCAGTGTCGTTTACATAGTCCCATTGACTTGATCGTTTCTTTCAATTTTCAAGTTTCAGATGCGACTTCTACAGACTTATTATTAGTATAGATATGATATGATTGCCCAATCAATCACAGAAAAGGATAGTAACATGCATTGAACAGGACCCAATAACTTATCATCTCAATTACATAAATTGGATAAGGAATAAGGCCACAATAAGATTGTTATTTGAGGACTAGGTGCAGTGTCTCAGATAATTCATAGTTTTAAAATAAAATAATATTACATTTAATTACACATGTTTTGAAAGTCCGTATTATATTAATATTATAAATGCGAAAGTAACTCTGTATGTCTGTCTGTCTGTTACCTCTTCACGCTTCAACCGCTGGACCGATTAAGATGAAATTTGGCATAGAGATAGTTGGGGTCCCAGGAAAGGACATAGGATACTTTATATCCCGGAAAAACGCATAGTTCCCGCGGGAACGCGATAACCGAATTCCACACGGGCGAAGTCGCAGGCAGAAGCTATTATTTAATAGGTACAAAAAAGATTGGATATTTTTTCATGTATAAATCACACACATTTCGAATGAATGAACAAAAAAGGATACAAACAATTATTTCACTTCTTTATGCATAATGTAAACCGATACGATAAGTTCAGGTACTGAAGCTGGAAGACATATAATAATCATGTACATTTATTCAGCCCAGTCCAAAATGCTTTTGTATATCTACATCAGAACAATGTAAGTTGTTATGATAATAAAGGTCCTTATTATTTGTTCTTACCAGTTTCCCATTAGTATGATTTTTACTTTCTTGTTAATTTCAAATATAGCAAATACTGTATGGTGGTTTCGATTTATGAATGAAATGTAAGCATTAATGAATTTATGCGTGTGAAAATACTCCCATTCATAAGAAAATGAAGATAAGAAAGAAAATGCTAGCAGTAAGACTAAGAAGTATTTGCTTAAAGCCATGGGTTAAAGTTCATGAATGACCTGGATTTATTTTGGCAACTAATAGGTGAAACATATGATCCCATTGAATATGGAACAAATCAATACCCGGTACCTACTCTCGACGCAAACTGGGGGTGGAAAGTGTCAAGTATAATTGCGCAATGTCATCTAATCGACTTCCGCAAACAAAGAAATGCACAATACACAGAGCCGACACCCCCTGATTGCAAGACGAATAATCTATCTCCACTGTGGTGGCGATATCGGCACCTCAACCTCATACACCAAATCGATGGGCGTACATACCTGCAGGTGCTCCTGGAAACGGATAGGCAATACTTGCGCCATGGCTGCTTGATCCTCGTCCTAACTCGACAGATGTTTAGTTATGCGCGACCCTTCGAAATCGCAGTCTGAAATGGTAACACAAAAAATCTTTTCACTGCTGTCTCATCGGAAAACACTTTTGACAATCAACATGGCGTTGCTCGAAAGCGAAAATGACAACGGCCGAAGACTACCAAAAAAAAATGTTATGATGACCTAGTAATTGAATCACTCACACAATAGATTTATTTCTACATTAAGGAAAAAAAGGGATTATTGATTCTTTAATACGCGGAGAAATTATCAAAAAATCTTCTACACCCGCGGCTGCCACATATACAAATGAAATGGCAGATGTTAGAATGAAAAAGAAAGGTAGACTCAGCGATGAGTAATCGATGCATTCACAGGATTTTTCAAGTTTTGTATTAAATTATTTCTTGCAGAACTATTTTTATAACTTATTATTTAGTTGTATGTTTTATAACCGTATTTAATTTTTTTATATTGATAATTATTTATCCACTTGATTTATTTTCCGGCAACAAGCCTTATAAATTGGGACTGGCAATGTCAATTCATGATTCTGTCGTCTGTCAAATGTGTAAATGTCAAATCATAGGTGTTTATTTTCTGGTGGAGAATACATGATTTTGCAAGTTTTCCAGTAAATTAAATTATCTTTTTTGTGGACTTTACAAAAATATCAAAATGGTATGCCACCTGATCATCATGAAATGAATGTACGTTTATCTTAAATTTGCCTAACATACACATTTTTAGTTTCAGTTCGGATTCAACATGTTTCATGAAATATCCAGGCCTTTTAACATGACCTATAGATGTTTCTCGGTGTCCATGCTGCCAGGAAATGAAAGACAGGACGTTGAAAGAGGAGGAAAAAGTATATACTACTTTAATTATACATACATGTATTCAAATAAGTACAACAATCATAGGCTTATCAAGTGTTCTTTGTGTTCACTTTTGAGCACAAACTTTCCCTCCTTTTCCTCATAATCCACAATTTTATTACGAGCTCCCTCTGAGAACTCAATTTTTAATCCACTTGTTTTGTGAAAATGGGGAACAAAAAAGTTAAAAAACTTCTCTGTCTCTTTCTGTGTCTGTTTGTTAGAGGTAATCTCCGGAACTACTGAACCTTTTTGAATGCAGTTTTCAAAGGTAGATAGAGCATAATTCGGAGCTACATATAAGCTATGTTGATTAAAATCTAATATCGAAAAGAAAAGTTATCGACAATTTTATAATCCACGAGAAACAAAGTTGCGGGGCACAACTAGTAAAAAATAAAAAACAACACACACTTAAGAATATTTACATAAGCCCTTTCCTAGAAGAAAATTGACTTGCTAATGTAGACACGAAATTGCTTATTCTTACAGTTCCACACAAATGATGGAATAGGTCTGTTAATCAAATGACCGGTATTTAATTTAATCTTTAATTACACAGACGGAACAGTAAAGGAAATTTTCAATTTGTTTTGTTTTTCAGTAATCATGCCTCCATCGGCTCTGGAGCAGCTGACGAGGTTGAACATTGAGTACCCCATGATCTTCAAACTGACAAACAAGAAGTCTAAAAGATCTACACACTGCGGCGTCCTAGAGTTTGTTGCTGATGAGGGGAAGGTTTACTTACCACATTGGGTAAGTTCACAAATTTAATAACGTCTGTCTCTGTCTCTTGATTTATTTTGGCAACTAATGTTTATGTGATCTGACAATGAAAAAAGAATATTTTTTTTGGTTTTGATGACGATTTGCATCTATTCAAATGTATATATAAACAAATTTTCTTTCAAATTAATTGTTTTATGTTATAAAAGTTCATGCATCATGTTCACTGTGTAACGTCTCATTTCAAAATAGTTTGGAATCCTTTTATTTTATTGGTTAGATATTCCTATAAGTTTCCAGTAAGTTTCTGGTCAAATTAAATGAAATAAGCATTACCAGTACAGTATAAAGGTCAGTCAAAGCCTAGGTACTAATTTCGAAAAGCCCATTATTTTTATTCTTTACAATTTTACAATGGTCATCTTACAATAAATAATTCAGGAAAATTGAGAAGAAAAAATAGAAATGAAGTATGAGGACAATATTACTTATTTAATTTATTCCCAACTAGCTTCCAATTCGGTTATCGCGTTCCCGCGGGAACTATGCGTTTTTCCGGGATAAAAATCCTATATCTATTCCCGAGACACTAACTATCTCCATGTCAAATCTCATTTAAAATTCGTCGGTTGTAGCATGAAGAGGTAACAGACAGAGATACTTTCACATTTTTAATATTAGTATGGATTTACAGATGATGGCTAATGTAGTTCTAGAGGAAGGGGCACTCCTTCAAATTGAGAGCGTGTCACTACCAGTCGCCACTTTCTCCAAGTTCAAACCACTTTCAGAGGACTTTTTGGACATAAGCAACCCTAAAGCAGGTAGGTATTATTGAATGCCTTTTCGTTTTGAAAATATCCCCGCTTAACAAATTTGTACATGAGGTTTAACTACACATGGTTGATAATTCTAGTACAGTTGATTTTAAAAATATCTCTTGAGCTTGGTCAAGTTAGTAATAAAAAATATGGTTTCTTCATTAGGTAGCTAAGTGTTATTGTTTTGATTGCCACAGCTGATAAATGGTGAAATTTGAACTTTTAAACTATAAAATTGATACGAATTTTCTTGCACGAAAACAACGAAGTTAGTGCAATACACTAATCATTCGTTAAATGTCAATAACGAAAAAATACTTTAGGTGCTTTTACTTTTAAGAGTTCAAATTGGCGGTACGCTTATAACTGGCGTGGCGGTCAATCGGTTGCTATTGTTTTTGTTAAGCATCCACCACCACACCCACTGCTGGGCACAGGCCACCTCTCATCACGAGAGGGTTTGGACTAGTCCCCACGAGGGCCGAGTGCGGATCGGGGTTCACACGCATCCTTGAATTACTTCGCAGATGTGTGCAGATATCCTCGCGGTGTTTTCCTTCACCAAATAGCTCAGTGGTAAATTCAAATTGAATTTCACACTTGAAAAAAATCCCTCTGCATGAGAGGGTGTAGGGCAAACCACTAGACTACCCACTTTTATCAAGTTTTTGTTAATCATAATCTTATTTAAATCATCATTTATTTTTCAGTATTGGAGAACTGCCTCCGTAACTTCTCGTGTCTCACGACAGGGGATGTGATCGCGATCACATACAACTCGAAAGTTTACGAGCTGTGTGTCCTCGAGACGAAGCCAGGAAATGCTGTTACCATCATCGAGTGTGACATGAACGTATGTGCAAAATGACGATAGATTTTTGACACCCTAAAGCTAAATATATATGGCATAACTACGTGGACTGTGGAATCCAATGGATGGCACTAGTATATAGTAAGCAAGTTTAGGGAAGGTGTAAGCATCGAACGTCTTCCGATTGACATGATCAATATCGTCATGATTTTAGGAGTAACGATAGCGATTTTGTCTCCTATGTCTCAATATGCCAAGTCGTAATAAGTACCTGGGCGACCCAGCTTTGCTCGGGTGAAAGCTAAAAACGAGTTTTCCCAGACATGAGACTTGGATTTTTTTTTCGCACCCGCAAACCATAGTTGCGGTATATCATCATCATGGTGGCCTGTAACTTATCCAGTCTTGGATGTAGTGTAGGCCTCTTCCTTTTTCTTCCACTGCAGGCGATCTTGTGCCCGCCTCATCCAGTCCCGTCTTTAGAGATAAACAACCAGTAATTCCACTAACAGGTGGAGTTCGCGGCGCCGGTGGGCTACAAAGAGGAGGAGCACACGAGCCAAGCTGCGGACGCCGCGCACGCCGAGGACCCGGCGGCGCTGATGCCCGAGCCGAGTGGCTTCGTGGCCTTCCGCGGCGAGGGCAACCGGCTGGACGGGAAGAAGAAGAAGCCGAGCGGCGAGAGCGAGTCGGAGCCGGCGCCGGCGACCAGTCGGCAGGTGAGATATGATCATGGAAGTGTCAAGTTGGAAGGTAACTGGCTGAATAAAAAAACTGGCTGGCTGGTTGGAAAGAAGAAGAAAAAAACAGTTGCGGGAGCAAATCTGAACCGGCACCGGCGAGCTGTCGACAGGTGAGATATGATTATGGATGTGTCAAGTTGGAAAGTAACTGGCTGGATGGAAAGAATAAAAAAAAACAGTTGCGAGAGCGATATCGGAACCAGCACCAGTGATAGACAGGTGAGATATCCAACATCTAATTGCAGAGTAACTGGCTGGCACAGACCACTAAGATAAGTTCATCTTAGTAGTCTATGCTGGCTGGATGCAAAAAAGAAAAAAAAGTTGCGAGAGCGAGTCTGAACTGACACCGGCCACCGGTGAGATATGATTATGGAAGTGTTAATTTTTGAAATTGGTCGACCGCCAGTATATGTGTAGATGACATGTGAATTGCGTTGTTTCAGCCCTACGTTCGCGGCATTCCGGACTACGAGTACGAACTCGGCACGATAAGGTTCATGCGCCACTCCCGCCCGACGAGCGTCCGCGAAGAAACGCCGCAAGAGCCCTTCCAAGCCTTCAAGGGAGAAGGCTTCACGCTGCGCACAGCGAAGTCCAAGAACTGACCTAATTAGATTCCTACAATTCCTATTACTATTTAAAGTTAAGGTTTACTATTCGAGCAGCATTGTCACCTGTTAGCCAAAGGATGTGGCAAAACTACGTCTTTTTATCGTTGCTAAAATTGAAAATAAATACTTTTACTTTGATTTTTCTGAAGTTTCATCTGTAGATGTAAGTTCCCTTGCAAAAAATATATGAAATCTTTGCGGCGTTTACAAAGCGTCTGTACCTTTAGCACTATTGCCAATGAGGGCCACCGTATTCCAGCTCACTAGTTGGCGCCTCTATCTGCAAGATAGTGGCTGTCAATGTCAACGTTTTGTCATTTCATACAATAGTGTCAGTCACTGACATTTGACGTTCCGGAGACCTCAGTGTTGCCAATTTATCGTGTAAATATAGCACAAGTCGGAAGGTTATTCTCAGGTAGGTCTCATTTTAATTTGGTTCAGTTCTGATGATGGGATACATGAGAAAATAAGGGAACTCCTAAAAATTTGTTAGTCTTAGTATGTATATGATTTTGGTATCATCTTCAAAGATTACAGTGATACTTACGTCCGCCCTGTTGTTGTAACCATATTTGGAAACTATAGCAGTTCTTTTTTGTATAAAAAGATAAAAACCACCTTTTAACTCAGACGGCCTGCAAAGTCGGTGTCAAGTGAATCGACGAAACTATAACCTTATATTGAACTTAATTCTTGTTATCAGAAAATGATACGTCTGAAATATCTTTAAAGTTCAAATTTTTAAAAATAACTATAAAAATATATGATGAATGTATCACTATTTTATTTATTGAAGAAGTACAGAGAAGATAATGAATTATGTGATAAAATGGTAATTAACTTACACTAGCTTTCTGACCTTATAATATAAAAATAATGATAACAAAACTTATTAATTTACAAATTAAGTCATAGGTATAATTTTATTGATGTAAAACTTAGTATCGAAAAATTACACAATTGTATTGCTTTGTTCACTGTTAAATTAAATTAAAAATGGCTACTTTGATGATAAGCAATTTTATATATTATTTTATTAGCCTAGAATGTCTTATTGACAGACAAATCGATAAAAAGTCTAACCCTGGTTTTTTGCAATTACATGCATGAATAAAAGTACTAAAATAAAGCCTAACAGTTACTATAACTCTTGCCAATACAATCTCATGGTAAATACTCATGAATACAATACTATGGGTATTGTATTATGTACCCATAAAATGGCATTTGGATTTTGGTTAGGAATGAGTAACATCACATAGTTTGGAAAAACAGAGCCCCACAGTAGAGATATAAAATAATTCATGTATTATTAAATTCCAGTGCCAGACTCCTCAACTTTCATACTAAATTGACTCCTGTGAATTCCTGGTACTGCACTGGATCGTCGTCTGTGGATGCATTGGTACATAGTAGCATACCTGACAGTTTTCAACCTTGTATAATTAAATTTCATCTTTGTCTTTCACATTATTATTATTATTTATAGAAGGGGACAACTGCCTGTTCTCAGTCAGGTGATCAGTCCTCCATTCGGATTGTCTTTCACATAAGTGAGGGTACTTTTTTAGAACAGATCCGTGATTAAGTAATTCATAACCTGATTATATAATACCTTCACTTATGTCCAATACAAAGATTTTAATATATTGTAAGAATTTCATTCATGATGAGAGGAGGCCTGTGCCCAGCAATGGGACGCAAATAGGCTGTAGTAGTACTAAGTAGTATGAATTTACACCACTCTGGCTGCAACCTTCCAGTGATTAGGTTTGGTATTACATACAATCGGGGGATTGTAGTGAAAAATTAGTAAAATGGGAGTGAAACAACAATACATTACAATCATACAAATACCTACTTAGGTTTGAATCATGTTTGAATAGCTTAAATGTCATAAGAACATATCTTATCCTCTAATATTTTATGTTTTGTTACCATTTTTTTATTAATTTCGTAAAACAATACACATTTGAATATCAAAGTATAAGAAATAAGCTAACACTAGACGTTGCAGCCTTCAGTCTTCATAAAAAAAATACTGTGAATGTACAGTTTTGTGCTATGGACATGGTATCTAACAAATGCATCAACACCACAGAGCATTGCTTTTCATGCATAGATTTAAATTAAGAATCAAATCAGTCAATAAAATGCATATACCAAGTGCACCACAATGAGGCTTGCGCCCGCACTGTTGTTTACAACTAGTTAATGAGGGTGGGAACTAGCTTGGGCCTTCGGCAGCCTCATCAGAGTCTATGAACGGCAACTCCTTTTAGAACCGCTTCAAGAATTCCTCTGAACAGATACGCGCACGGGCGTTCACTGCAAGCTTCATTTCACTGATTTCTTTATCAATCTCTTCCATAAAATAGATAACAAAATCAACTAATTTATGCTTGAACATCTGCTCCGTGTGGAAGTTAGTGATCAGGAAGCTGATATGATATCCGTCCACCGGCTTCCGTCGCAACACTATGAAGTTCTCAGCTCGCATCATCATGAAACGCATGAACTTTTTACACAGGATTTTCTCGATTTCATCCGCCTGTTTGATCATTATACTAACTCTGATTGAGTTTATAGATGACTCTATGAGCACTTTCTCATTGGCATTCCGAGATATGACGACAGGATTCAGCAACAGTTCCTTGCTCGTTCTGACCTCGACTTCGGGCTTGTTGTAACGCTCCACGACTTGCGAAGAGAAATGTTCTAAGCACATCGCAGCGGTGAGCGTGTGGCGTACTGCCGTTAAATATGGTTTCAAAGTCGCCGACATTATTGTATTTTCACTAAAAATGACAGTGTACCACACCTAAAGGAAACTATCTATATATTTTTGACAGCTTGATTACTCACTCAGTGCCACAGATTAGAAGATATGGCTCAGTGCACCCCGTTGAGGTCGTAAACTTACATATTTAGTTTTGTATATACCCTTCTCTTTCATACTCGTTGATTTCACGCATCACTAGCGCCGATTGACAGTTGCGCGATATTTGGCCTGGGTGGGTTACACTTCGACGGCCGAATTTAACCACAATGGCTGCGTTCCGAATCGCGCTCAGAGCGCTCACAGCACTCTGCATCCTTCTTCCTCTTGAAAGTCGAATCCTAAGAGGGAAAAGGATGCAAGGCGCTGTGAGAGCTCTAAGCGCGATTTGGAACGCAGCCAATGAGTGCATCAACTTGCGTGATGGTGGTGTTTCTTTTTTATAATCAACGGGAAAGTTGCATAATAATTGCTATTTACTTGCCTTCATTAGTGAAGGTTTATTTTTGAGCCATTATATCTTTTTTATCTCTTCCAATCGTCTAAAGCCGCCTTTAAAAGTATTGCCATTAGCCATGAACACGCTAATGTCAGAACAGTTTCTAAACTGGCAATGAAATCAAATTAAAAAAAAGACAATAATGGCGGACGTATTGTAAAGTGACGCAAACGTACATTTTACGGTATGCGTTTTATTAACATTTCCAGCGTTAAAGTTGTGTTAAATAAATTTCTAACGTCATTAGTGTACACATGACCATTTAGAGAGTTCTCGACATTAAACCCGGACAATGGCGCGCGAGTTTGATCATCTATTCAAACTGCTGATTATCGGTGACAGTGGTGAGTGGGCGAGGCCTCGTCAGTAACCGATTTTCCGGGTGATTTTGCTGTAATATAAGGTTTGCTATTATGGTGATGTGTTGCAGGTGTCGGCAAGAGCTGTCTGCTCCTGCGGTTCGCCGATAACACGTTTTCGGGCAGTTATATTACGACAATAGGTGTCGATTTCAAAATACGTACGCTGGAGATAAACGGGGAGCGAGTGAAGCTGCAGATATGGGATACGGCAGGCCAGGAGCGATTCAGGACGATAACGAGCACCTACTATAGAGGCACGCACGGCGTCATCGTAGTCTACGATGTCACCAACGGCGAGTCTTTCGCGAACGTCAAGCGATGGCTGCATGAAATCGAGCAGAATTGTGATGTTGTGAACAAAGTCTTAGGTGAGTGCAGGCAACTGCTTCTTATTTAATTTTTCTGAACTTCCTAGAGTTCTGATTTTAACCAAGTTCTTTATACAGCAGTGCTGTTTATTCTGGTTTAAAATATCTGATTTAAAGAATCTGATACTAATCTTATTTGATACAAGAGGCCTTAGTTGTATACTTTCAAATGTAATCTGACCACTATACCGTATTACTCAGCTTTAGTAATCTAATTATGGGTATCGCTATAACATTGGTTATTTGGGTGAATCATTAGGACAAACATGCAAACATACATCCATAAATTAAATGTTACATGTTAAAGTTTATGTTGAATTATTTCCTTGTGGAATTGCTCTTTTACCTAAAAAGCCAAATTTCTTTATATTTATTGCTCTAGTAAGGTAAATTTAAGCTTGTGTTACTTTACCACTTGGTAATAGTTTTTCATAAGATATGCCAGAGTTAGTTTTATGAATTACTTTGTTGTTTCACATTGCTTTAAGATTTCTCAAGTGGTCATTCACATGTTCATCTGTGTCAGTTCATTATTGACATTATTCATCAAGGCATTTTGTATACTGTGCCACAAAAATAAGGTGCATTTGAGCCTCCTCACTACTCAATAGAGTATAGCACGACACAGCTTAGAAGGCATGCAGCGAAGCACTTAAGCCGTTGATGCAAAGTCTATTATTGCTTAATCCACGAGCTTTCTAAGTTGTGTAAACCTAGAAAGTATAGCAGGTCGAATTTTTGGGTCAGATCCAGGACACAGCTTACAAAGAGTTAAGTTAAACTCCTGAATGTAGCAGTGTTATTATGTCTGTGTGAAGCCATGGGTATGCCTTATCATTTGCATCCTAAAAAAACTAATAATAAACATTTCTTATCTTGCTGTTGGGGCAAAGAATTATTCTTACTCAGTGTAAATTCCAATTGATAAATGAATTAGTCACAGAAATTATCACAACAATGATTCTGGTTTTTGTTGTAAATTTTTCACATTCTGATTCACAAGTTTGTTATCCATAGTCCGACCACCACCACAACAGCCTATTTATGTCCCACTGCTGGGCACAGGCCTCCTCTCATCATGAGAGAGTTCGGGCTATAGTCCCCATTCGAGCCCTATGCGGATTGGGGACTTTTCCATAGCAGTAATTGAATGAAGAAGAAATCTGTCACACATCATCTTTAACAGCAATGTAGTGGTTTGTTATACCAAAACCACTCATAAGAATAATTGAATTCCAAAGAGAAATGAACTACTTTCAACTGAAAATAAAAACCAACAGACCATAGTAACGAGGGTACTACCATTCTGCTTTTTACATAATCCAAGTAATGTTTATGTAATTGATTACAGTTGGAAATAAGAACGACTGTCCGTCGCGGAAAGTTGTGGTCACAGAGGATGCACAGAGGTTTGCCAGTCAGATGAACATACCACTGTTTGAAACTAGTGCGAAAGAAAATATCAATGTCGAGGAGATGTTTCTCACTATCACAAAAATGGTAAGTAGATGATTATTCGAAAAATAATAGCACAATATCATTTAAAAAAATAGTATGTTTAACATATTCTAATTACCATTCTACTTTTTAAGTTAATACCCTACTCTCCTTCCAGGTTCTAAGATCAAAGTTGGAAATGAAAGAGAGACAAAATGTGACATCAAACGACACAGTTAACTTGAAGAGTAGTCGCAAAAGCAAGAAGAAGTGTTGCTAGTGATGTTACATAGGGCAAAGTGCCAGGACATTATCACAATGCTCAAATAATGTGGGGCATGCACAACCTAGCAGGACACAAATTTCATTGGAAAACATCAAGTGTCAGGATATTTTTAAAATGGTTGTTTTGTCAAAACTAACAGGATAATGGCAAACAGAAGGGTAACCTATGTAATAATGCATTTTTTTAAGCATATTATGAATGTTGATCTCTCTTTCAAATTTAGCCGAAGTCAAATTGAAAGTGCTATTTACTTATTATCTCATGTCACAGAGATCATTACGGCCTGCGGACAATGCACAATAGACTAATTTTAGACACTTCCCTGCCATCTGTTTGCATGCTGTTATTATTCTATATTAAATGTGGAATGCCTAAATTCAAGTTTATGTAACTGTGGCAATACATTATAAACATATACAAATGGACACAATACAGTGTTGAAAGCCTCCTTTATTTGTGCTGGGTTGACAAATCTAGCATGAAGAGCATCTTATGGTATATGGAAATGTTGACTCCAAAAATTACATTAGGTTTTTATGAATGCATAGGTAATGTATGGTTGCACTCCCATTATCAAATTTATGTGGTGGAGTGGCATGTATGATATTGAAGTGTTTCATAGGATATAATAAATGTATACCACTAATTTAATTTTTATTACAATTCATTTTGATGCTAGCCACTGTTAGTCTCATCACATGTCATTTCGACACAATGGCTTAATCACTAGGGTCATTAAAAGACTGCATTTGATCTGTTATTCTTATGAAACCTGCGAATTTCAGATACAGTTGTGCCAGGCAGTCCTCACAGAGAATGCATTGTTTGTAATCAAATGCGTATCTGTATCAACTCTAAATTATGGCCTATTGATTTGGTATACAAATTCAAATGAGAATGATAAGTCTGAGATTGGACATGCAACCTCAATCTGGCTGAAGTAACTTTAACTATTGTGATTAAGCCATATCGGGATGAATTTTAGTGATAAAATTAGTGCAGAAATTGCAACCATTTGAGAGGTGGTAGAAAATATGGATATGGTACATTGTTTTTTTCCATTGATTAAGGTGCAGGGCAAAATTGCTGCTTGAAGTTCGATGAAAAATATTTTCATAATTAGTCTCGAATGAATCTTGCGTAGTCGGCCGAAAAATGTATTAGTAATAAATAATCATTCATCAATTATGCTCTGCACCGTCACAACTAGCAATTTTGTATGCGTTGTGGATCAATCTATATATAATAATGTCCCCTACCGCGTCTTTCTATCTGCCTATCTGTCTGTTCGCGATAAACTCAAAAAGTACTGAATTCATGCGGTTTTCAGTAAAAGATAGAAGGGTTGAGGAAGGTTTTGGGGTATATTTTGTTGTACTACTACACGTGCGAAGCCAAGGCGGGTCGCTAGTAGGATTATAAAATCATGTAAAATGATTTAATTTGCCTTCATTCAAGAAGCAGGTTATTCTTGAGTTTATAAAATTCCAGTGTGCAAAAAGGTGAGATCACATCTTATTGACGAAGTGCAGTATTTCATATTCCATTTTTTTTTATTTAAAAAAAAACCCGCAAGGGAACCCATTGAAAGTCATGGTCTCTTAATTGTATTAAAGTTTATAATAATTATTAAAATGTATTTAACCAAAATTTTGGTATTTTCGGAACAATTTTTTTTTTCCTATCCGAAAAAGAGATCGTAAGCGCATGTACAGTCCTGACTTCTGACCAATAGGTTTCATGACTAAAAATAAAATCCATATATCACCCGTTTTTTTTCTTTCGTTACAAAATTCAAAATGATGAAGATACTTATAACGGTTTTAAAATTCACAATACGTCGTCTTTGGGTATATTATTTGTGCCTACTCAATTCTGACGTCACGAGCTCCTACTCCGTGAGTTTTGATGCGTTTTACCTTTGTAAATTTTCATTGAATTAAAAAAACGTGACTACGTGTGTATTATTTTTAATACTCTAACGGACTAAATAGCTTTTCAATTTATTTATGATTGCTGTTATCATGCCTATTGAATAAATGTGCAAATTACGACAAAAACTATTACAAATCGCAGGACTGAATGTGTGTTGATCCTTGTATCATTTATGTAACTCAATTGTTTCCATTTTGAATTCACTCTAAAAATACCAGCTTTCAAAAAGTATTTAGTATTAGGTGTAAAATATGCCAAAATGAAAAATTTATTTATAATTTGTATGTTATGATTACTTTTTCAAATATCATTCCGTACAATGCCAATGGAGTAGTTTGTACAATGTATTGTATGTCTCATGTTCAGTACTCACACTTATTTTTAAGGAATGTTCATACCAGCATTTTATTTGGTTTTAATATGTACATAGACAATATATTTTGCCCATAATAATGCGGTTTTTTATTTGAGAAATTAAAGGCGAAATCATTAGTGAGGTATTTCCCGGGAGATTCTAATGTTGAAGAGACCCAAATAAAAATATTGCTTACTCATCAGCTCACGTATAATAGAATTAATAGAGAATTATAAAGTGCGATGTCTAAATCATCAAAATCGGGTCAGTCGGTAAGCTACTGTGTTAACTTATCGCGATATGGTTTTATTCACAAAAACTGGTTTCCCGTGCAATATATAACTCCTCTTAGTGTTCCCAATGTGTTCCCTACCTACCTACACCTACGTGCTTTTCAAATAATATAATGCCTACTCACTAGGTCATAGGTACTCTCCAAGGAACCTAAACCTACATGCCAAGTTTCAATACTTTCAGTAGTTTCGGTTGAGCGTTGTCAGTCAGTAACGCGAGGTAGAGATAGCCATATGAATATTATAAATGCGAAAGTCAGTCAGAGATAGTTGAGGTCCCAGGAAAATATATAGGCTCCTTTTTATCCCGGAAAAACGGGCAGAAGCTAGTTTGTAATAATAATAATAAGAGAGTGCGCCCACGGAAAACTTGTCGCCGGCGAAAGTTTCGCCACTCGGTCAAGTCCAAGGAGATGTAGGGAGATGCGCCCACGGGTGACTTTTGTCACTCGTGACCGCTTCAGTTCGCTATGGAGACGTTACTTTTGGGAGTTTTGGGGTGACGAACTTTTTTGTCACGGTGACAAAAGTTTCCCGTGTGCGCACTCTCTTACGCTCAGCATGCAATCCAACATCCTGCCGCTGGTGTGTGTGAAGACTGCTTATGGAATATTGTCTATAGTGGCTTCTTTGGTATGGTAATTCTTTTGACATTTGCGTCTATCTTGTCTATTCCAGGATCATATTCACGTCGAAATCTCGAGACGGGCGAAAAAGAAATTCGCAAAAATGGCGATTTGGGGATCATTGAATCGTTCGGTTTTCAAGAGAACATCAACATTCGTCCTGCTGGTTGCTGGAGGTACTTTCTTCTTTGAAAGAACCTTTGATGTGGTGACCGAGACCATTTTCGAGCGTATAAACAAGGGAGTGAGTATTATGTAATTTTTCTGACCATTTGAAGATTGTGTATTCATATCAAGATCATCAAGAGAACCGTTTATTCACATCGGAGTGAGTTAGCTATCTTAAATTCAATATCTGTTCCTGAATTATGTATTCTTAGATAACCTTCAAAATAATTTGTTCAGTCTCATTTTCATGAAATAACTAGAAGTGCTCCGCGCTGTTAACCACAGAAATCCTGATCCCATGGGAACATTGGTTTAAAAGAGGGCCTACATGTTATTTTCACCTTCCCTGTCTGGGTGCCCCTAATGTGGGATAATAAAGCTATTTTTCAGGAGTCTGTGCATCAACTAACGAGTCCCTACTTCATACTAAGATACATCAGTTTGACTTGTGAGAGTGTGCCATCATTTTGTGTGGGGACAGGGAAAGTGTTAAAATTTGATCAGTAGTTGAGGCATTAAACCTCAAAACTTCCAGACACTCATCTATTTAATACTAGCCAATGACTGCGAACTTCGTCCCGTGTAGACTTGGAATTTGCGGACCCAGTGTATAGTCAGTTAAAGTTATAGAAGTAATGAAAAATCTTTGACCCGTGGAAAACCCGTTCCCATTGAAATATCGGGATAAAATGTAACCTATGTTATTCCCAGGGCCTCAATCCATCTCCATACCAAATTTCATCCAAATCAACAAATATCAAAGAAGAAGGGACAAACAAACACACTTTCACATTTATAATTTTAGTATGGATGACTAGACTTCTCAATCTTTTAGAAATATATAGAATGACGATGGGACAGGAATCCAGGAACTAATCACAGACATTTATTTACTTTCAGAAACTATGGAGAGACATAGAGTCAAAGTACACCCAACCAGCGGAGTAACAGATTCAAGATGAAATAATTTATTAGTTAATTTGTTAAAATTCATGTGATTTAATTAAACTTAATTAAAAAGGATATAATTTTATTTACATAAAACTTTCAATATCAGCCTCCCTCATTCACAACCAAAATGGTCTCAATGAAGCAGGTTTACATACTAAAAAGCTTTAAGGGCCCTCACCCACGGAGACTTTCTGTAGCTATATGGTAGTGATGCTGTCGCGCGTTCGCATCGATACAGTCGCGATGCGGTCGATAGCTGTTTGGCCTCTCGTTCGGATGTTTAGCATCGCTATAAAAAGTTGCCATGGGCGTGGGCCCAAAGGCCTTGATCTCAACATATTCACAGACTCACATACTACATATTTGTAGAAGAGGTAGGTATTTCACATTTTTCACCATTTATACCTAACAAGTAAGAGTAACTGAGATATTCTCCCCAGTGTTTCAACTGCTTATTGTTAACGAAATAGTTGATTTAATAATAACAATTTCTTATAATTTGTAAAACAGAAAACATTTGCACCAATAGGAGTTTCGGCTGCATTCAATATAAAAGGTGTTTTCTAATATATCAAACTATAAAAACTCAGTTATGACAAGAAAGGCTGAAACCCTGACGATACTAGACGATATTCACGCAACTATACAAAAGTATTAGTTAATTTGGATGTTAATTATGATTACATACTTGTATTGGACTGTGAATATGTCATTAACATAGATTGGTATTGTTCAGAATCATTCCTTTGTATGGCTTGTCTTGGATCCATCTCAAAATATGGACATGGTTTTTTTCATGCTTTATAAGTGTTGAATAGTGAAGAGGCTTGAACTCGTATACAAAAGGTTAAATAAAATCTGAACTGACTAGAATAATTTACATAATATTCTATATAATAAGCTACATTAGCTTACTATCATTAATTACTAGGATATTAGTACACTATCACTATAATCAACTATCATTCATATTGCTCATAAGGTGTTTGAACTTGAAAAAACGTTTTATAATATGGAAAAATAGTACTTCCATATGCCAAATCTCACAACCACGATTTAGAGGATAACATTACTAATAAATCGAAGCCCTTGTAATACAGTTCGACACTTTGAAAATCAAACACCGCAAACGCGCATGTGTCTATTATTGTTTTGAGATGTTCTTAGGTACCTTGAGAGTAGTACATATTATACCCAAGTTTGCGACTTCAAATACATACAGCAGAATGGCCACGGAATCACCCGCCTGAATCTAGCCGGCGCGCAACTCACCTTACCGTCATTTGTTTCATCCAGAGAGGGAGAGTGAATCGTTGGCCCGCGTAGTGGTACACCCACATTTACAAGTGTACAGACATCCTCGCACGCACACATACGTCCTCGCACCCCAACACTGATGCTTCATTCGAATTGTGTTCGAAATCGTGCTTTTATAGGCCGTGTCCGTCGGGTGGTCAAGCGTCGGTTTCCGCGACCCCATCCGCCCGTAATACTAACTTAAGGCAATAACTCCGAGCTGACTATAATATAGTCAGCTCATATTATAACTAAATAATGAAACTGAAATCATGTTTCCAAGAGTAATAGTTTTGTAGTTATTACTCCAAAAGTTGGCAACGTCGCAAATAGTTGTCAAATGTTTCGCTGTTTTTACTAATTTCTCAATATTACTGCGAAGAATCACGATTCCCGCCTCAATAAGGGGCGGTTGATACAAACCGTTCGTAAGTTAACGTTAAATATTTTACTATAGGACAAAATGACGTTTCTGTATGGAATGACAGCTCGGCGGCCATATTTAACGACCAGGAGTGTGCATGAAGCAACTCATACATTTCATCTTCTCTTCGGAATTCCGCCATTCGAGGGTTTCGCGTTAAGTCTACCAGAAGTTATGCAGTTCCCGCGACTTGTGGTCGTCTGAGAGAGTGTCGGCGGAGGAGGAGGAGGGAAGCGAGCGCTGCGGGAGCGGAGCGTCGAGTCTGCGCTCCTCTGCTAGCGCTAGTACGATGTCCACTAGCAACGGCTGCGCTAGTTCTTTGATCGATTCCTGGCTAGCCACCTGGGGAATAGAATAAAGTATTCAACCGCGATTATTAGATGAATGGGATTGAGCACGTATTCAGTTTGCGAATTATTTAATGAAATTGCATTTTAATGTGTGTTCACATGAACTAGATTCGATTTTTAACGATGCTTCGATCGTTAGAATTTTATCGGGCGCCATTTGTAAGTTACCATCCTCAATTACCTGTGTGCTGCGAGTTGTCTGACAGAGTATTACTTGCGTGAAGTTGTGCACGATTATTTTGAGCGTACTCCTTGACTATTCAGTCTGAAGATTCGTTAGAATGTTTTCGGGCGCCATTGTAAGTTACCATCCCCAGGTACCCGTGTGCTGCCGGTTGTTTGACAGAGTATTACCTGCGTGAAGTTGTGTACGATCGTCTTAAGCGTACTCCTTGACTAGTCGTTCTGAAGGATCGTTAGAATGTTTCGGGCGCCATTGTAAGTTACAAACCTCAGTTACCTGTCGGTTGTCTGACAGAGTATTTACCTGCGTGAAGTTGTGCACGATCATCTTGAGCGCGTATTCCTTGACGTCGGTGGCTGCTAGTCGGTCCGCAGCCTGAAGGATGGCCAGGACGTTGTCTGGAGCCACGTTGCTCTGAAGGTTGTGCTTGCAAAACACCTGCAGCCGATTGTTTGTGAAGCCTGGGGAATTGAATAATTCATTCCATGGATACATAACAATCGATGAATATGATTTCTGATCCTGACACAGTCCCCTGAAAATTTTCAAACGGATGAAGTTTTTCATTATTTAACTTAGAAGCGTGTATTAAGCTGCATCGACAGCTTAATTAAATGCTTCGCCGCGCGCCTTCTAACTTTTAAATTGTGTCGTGGCATTACCAATTGCTATTTTATTTTATTTATAGACACCTTATATATGCACTAGTGTAAAGTGTATGTTACCGTAATATATGGGCGCTTGGAACAGATACATCGCGACTTCCGTTGGCATGTTGGTGTCTCCGTAGTAAATGTACCGGAGCAACGCGTCGAAAGCCTCTTCCGTGGGCACTATGTCGCAGATTTGGACCTGTACAAAGGAATAACCGATTATAATTACCTATTATCAAGTAAGGCTCAAAATGGCCAATGGCTGCCTTTGCCGACACCAACGCCAAAAGGGCCCCTAACGGATTTTTTCACTCCTGGTAACCCTCATGGTAATTGGTGTGACAGCAAACTTTTTTGTCATTTACTACTACTACTACTACAGCCTATTTGCGTCCCACTGCTGGGCACAGGCCTCCTCTCATCACGAGAGGGTTTGGGCTATAGTCCCCACACGGGCCCAGTGCGGATTGGGGACTTCACACACATCTTTGAATTACTTCGCAGATGCGTGCAGGTTTCCTCACGATGTTTTCCTTCACCGAAAAGCTCAGTGGTAAATTCAAATCCTATGTTATTCCCAGGGTCTCAAACGGTCTCCATGTCGATTTTTATTCAAATCAGCTCAGTTGTTTCAATGTGAAGGAAGGACAAACAAACCAAAATAAGACACTTTCACATTTCTAATATTACTAGCCGATGCCCGCGAACTTCGTCCCACGTAGACTTAGAATTTGCGTACCCAATTACTATACATATAGACAGTTATAGAAGTATTGAAAAATTGGTTTGACCTGTGGAAAACTTGTTCCGTGGAAATATCGGGATAAAAAGTATCCTATGTCTCTATGGCCCGGGTCTCAAACGATCTCCATATCAAATTTCATTCAAATAGGCCCAGTCGTTTCGATGTGAAGGAAGGACAAACAAAGAAACACACTCTAATATCACATTTATAATATTAGTATGGATCATAAATTGACGGAAAAATACACTTACGTTGACAGTGTTGTCGAGCGGGCTAAAAGAGCGGAACATCGCCTCGAAATAAGCCGTCCTTGCGATGAGGATGGAGCGGTGAGCGGGGCGGGAAGCGTTTCCCACTTTCAGGAGCACGTCGCTGTGTTCTACCCCGCTGCTTGTCATGAACACGCACATGTCTTGCTCTAGTGTAGTTCCTGTAAATAAATTTATAAAAATAAAAAAGCCTTTCTTTCGACCATAATTTTGTCTTTACACTCGTAATTTCCAAACATGTGTACGATGGGACGTAAGTAATGGATGTCATTTATTATGAGTTCCCGACGCCACCATTTCGTGGTGCAGTTTCTCGGGCGTGCGCTTGCCTAACCTTTGCTTTATGACGTCATCAGTATCACGTGCTCCCCTGCCGCCAGACCGACTATTACCCCCTAGGGAGGGTCGGGCACGAGGTTGACAAGCTACGAGTATAAACGGTCGGCTTCACAATACATAGTTTAACTATTCAGCTGCTCGCATGCGCAAAAATGGCGCTATGACTTTTGAACATAGAACATATAATTGGCAACCGTAGTTGCCAAAAGCAAGCAAAAATGGCGCTATGACTTTGGAACATAGAACATTATATAATTGGCAACCGTAGTTGCCAAAAGCAAGCAAAAATGGCGCTATGACTTTTGAACATAGAACATATAATTGGCAACCGTAGTTGCCAAAAGCAAGCAAAAATGGCGCTATGACTTTGGAACATAGAACATTATATAATTGGCAACCCTAGTTGCCAAAAGCAAGCAAAAATGGCGCTATGACTTTGAACATAGAACATAGCATTGATTGGCAACCGTAGTTGCCAAAAGCAAGTGAGTGGATAAAACAAAGTCGCTTTCTCTGTCCCGATATCCCTATGTATGCTTATATCTTTAAAACTACGCAACGGATTTTGATGCGTTTTTTTTAATAGACAGAGTGTTTCAAGAGGAAGGTTTTCGTATATAATTTGTTATAGTTTAACGCTCAATTCCCGCGGGAACGCTATAACCGAATTCCACGCGGACGAAGTCGCGGGCAGAAGCTAGTTTATTATATTACAAGCTATAATTTACTTTCACCTGTCCCGTTGTCTGTAATGGAATATTGCAAGTTAAATTTGACCCACTTTCCGGTTTCCGATTGAGCTGAAATTTTGCACGAATATGTAAATCGCGTGACAATGCAATATTATGATGACGTGGAGCTGGAAGGTGGCCATAGGAACTCCGTAATAAAACCACATAAGGCACATAACCCCATTGAGTTTGGGCTCGTTTGATTCGTCTTGAAGGGTAGATGGAGGATTTAAAAAGAAAAATACAGTCAGCAATAAAAGCTTGTCCCAAAATGTTATTCTTTTACCTGTGATTTCGTCGTCGCTCTCTTGGCTGGCGGCGGGCGGCTTCGTCGGCTGCTGCCGTCGTCTAATCACCTCGACCATCAGACTCCGGTCCATGGACTCGAACTCCTTCGACATCACTATCGGCGTGAAGTTGTAGTCCTTCACTAGAAACCTGAAGAAGCGTTGTCATTTCAGATCTCATGTTATGACGGACTCATTATTAGAATAAGAATAATGTTTATTTATCAGAAAAATATGCAGAAGACAGTCATAGAAATAATAGAACAACAAGTTGGTTTACGAAAGTTACATTAGTTGGCGCAGCGGTTTCCGCACTAGACTCTGGGCCTGTATCGCGGAGCCCAATGAAGACATACTTAATATTATTAATCTAACTAAACTATACTAAATATATATTACTTATATCAATCCGCAGTCAAGGAATTTCGCAATTGGCACATATTGTTAATTGGGTCAATCAAGTATTTCTCGTTGTTATTCTGTCCCGTTGTCCAGGGGACAAAATTAGAGGAGTTTCTTAGAAAAAGTGTTACAATATTAGAAAATGTCCCATTAGGGAAGTGATTAAAATTGCATAGAAACCCCACCCCCACATTTGGTAGGCCACAAACAGTTTTAAAAAGTGACCCAGGGGACCGTAACCATATGGCGACTACCTTCGTCACTAGTTACTATGGCTACTGTCCACTGGGCCACTTTTTAAAACTGCTATTCTGTGGGTTTAAATCCACCAAATGTGGGGTTTCAATGCCTTTCCTAATGAAGCATTTTTTAAGCATCTTAGAGCTGTTGTAACAGGTTTTCTAAGAAACTCCTCTTTTTGTCCCCTGGACAACGGGACAGAATAACAACAAGAAAAACTTGATTGAACCAATTATCATTATTTTTCTGGACTCACCTCATACAGAGTTCCTTGACAGAGTGCAAGTCAGCGTGATGGGCGGCGTGTAAAGCTGGCAACACATTGCTGTAGCACAGATTGGCTCGTAGGAACCTAGCGCACAGCCCTCTTAACCGAGGAATGTCCAAGTGTAGTGCCAGACGAAACACTTCTATGACTAGGAGCATTGTACTTGGTGACTTCTTGTCCCCATCTAGAAGATAAAGATAAAGATAATTTATTGTTCAACATGAGTATACATATATGCAGATATTATACAAAAAATGGTTCGTCCTTCATGCTGTACCTTGCGGCGTACAATTTTTTGTGAGTGTGGTACCTAGTAATGTTGCACTAAAACTAAATTTAAAATATACATTTGGACAGTTATTTAATTTAATTTAATAATTTAAGAATTAAATTAATGTAATGTGAACCCTGCCAGCTTAGTGGTTTGACTGCCTCTCATGCAGGGTGGTTCGAATCCGGCTCGCACCTCCGAGTTTACTTGGGTGCGAAATTCAATTTGAATTTACCACTGAGCTGTTCGTTAAGTGGAAAACATCGTGAGGAAATCTGCACGCATCTGCGAAGTAATTCAAGGGTGCGTGTGAAGTCCCCAGTCCGCCCTGGTTTCGCGTAGGGACTATAGCAGACCTAAGCAGGGAAGTACAAAATACCTACGCATTTTTACTTACGGAACAAAGATGAATGAAATTCAAAATTTAACGGTTGCTATTTACGTTTCTAGCATAGCAATCTGTCAACCACCGACTGCTAAACGTGAAAGGACTTGAAGCTTTGAGATAATAGACCAGAAATCTGCATAATTTGGCCACTAGGAGCGCTGCAATCGCTTGACCCAAACCATCTGTCAAGTACATAGAGAAATATTTGTTGTTATTGGTTTTATTTAAATTATTCAAAAATGCCGCGCTATGCAGTTCCAGGATGCAATGAGAACGGACGACACGTATTTCCGAAAGACTTGGTATGTATCTGGGGCAGGTATAATTGCATTGGGATGTCTTCATTTTCATCACAAATAACTGAACCAAAATTAAAATTGCGGTCAATATTTAACAATTTTAAACAAATCTACTTAATATTTTCAACAAAAAAACCCGTAAATATTTGATAGCTGCAGTGTTTGGGTTTTGGTTTGGGTCAAGCGTTTGCAGCGCCATCTAAGTCGAGTTTTGCGTATTCTTGTCCATTGGGGAGACATGGGAGAGACAGCACTTTTTGTACGATGTACGTTATTGACGTCACGTTCAAATGTGTCAAAAGCAAGGACTTATATGTTACATAGTAACTATTACTTCATCTGTGACTATAGTCCAAACCCTCTTTTCATGAGGGGTTACCTGTGCCCAGAAGTGGGACATAGGTAAATAGGTTGTTGTCGTTGTTGTGGTTGAATAAGAGCATTGTCGCTACATAAAGGACGACTTGAAGCGAGCCTGTTAACCCCGGGTTACCCCCTAACTTTCAACGTTACTTAGTTAGAGGGAAACCTGAGGTTAACAGACTTGGTACAAGAGGTCCTGAGCAATTGAATCTTAATTTATACAGAGTAATATCTAACCTCATTGACCTACAATAAGTAAAAACACATGGACGAACAGTGCATAACAGAATATGTATGTCAAAATATATGGAGCAAACTGACATTAGAAAATACGTTCCAATATGCTAATAACGCCTCTTTATAACGAAGGCCAAACGGGTGCCCGAGCTGTTCCCGCGGGGGCTATGCATTTTTACGGGATAAAAAGTAACCTATGTCTTTTCCCGGGACCCCTACTATCTCCATACCAAATTTCATCCAAATCGGCCCAGCGGTTGAAGCGTGAAGAGGTAACAGACAGACAGACAGACAGAGTTACTTTCGCATTTATAATATTAATATGGATATGGATGTCTAACCTGCTTTAGTAGGATCAATCCTATCCATGTATATATAATTGAGGACCATTCTGAAGGCCTCAGGTGTGGCCTCGGGTAGTTTCAGGACGAGCTGCGTTGGGTTGGATGACGAATAAGCGTCCGTTGGCTTCTCAAGCCCTCCGTCGATACGTTTTTTCAACTCTTCTCGACAATCCCTGTGAAACAATGTGACGTTTACAGAAGATATGACCAAAATGAGCTGTACAAGCATCGGCTAAGAAGTTGAGCGGTGGCCTTCGATGCGCAGAAGTCGAAAATAAGGTCTCATCGGCGGAGGGGCGCGGGACGCAGCGGGCCCTATGCCGTGCGCGCACTCTTATTGGCCCTTCAGTCGAACACAAGCGCAGAAATCCTCTCTACTTTCGCTCATCGCTCAAGATCCGTCCCGGTACCTATACAGGTGTTTTGTTCAGAATATGGTGTATAGTCTGATGACTCACTTGAGCCTGTCGCGCAGGTGCAGCGAGCGTGCCGCGAGCAACGCCTGATGCGCCGGCACGGGCGTCTCCTCGGAACCCACTAGTATCACCAGGTCGCAGAACTGCTCCGAGTTCAGCATTTCACCGAAGTCCTCGTGCAACGTGCAGCGGGGGTAGTCTGATAACTAGAAACATTACAATAAAACGGTATTTCAACTTAACTTCTGAGGAAAGTTTTGAACAACGTATAAATAAATGTGTACGAGGAAGGGGTTGAAAATGGCAAAGAAACCACACATCTGGTTGATTTAAACACATACAATTGCAATTTTAAAAAGTGAATTAGGAGAGCGTAACCTTGGCAAGTACTTAGTGTGAAAAAAGTTAATACACTCACTTTTGACTACTCCATGTTTGAAACTCACCTGAAACTTGAATAGCTCCCCGCTCCGTACATTATTGTCGACGGTGCCACCGAAAACAAACATGGCGTCGCCGACGACGGCGCCCGCGTGGAACAGCCGACCCCCGGGCACCTGCGAGTCCGGGGCCGGAGCCACTACCGACCTGGAGGGGAATAGACCAATGAGTCGTAGAAATTAGTGAGACTAAAACAAACATAGCGTCGCCAACGACGTCGCCCGCGTGGAACAGCCGGCCCCCGGGCACCTGCGTGTCCGGGGCCGGAGCCACTACCGACCTGGAGGGGAATAGACCAATGAGTCGTAGCAATTAGTGAGACTAAAACAAACATAGCGTCGCCAACGATGTCACCCGCGTGGAACAGCCGGCCCCCGGGCACCTGCGTGTCCGGGGCCGGAGCCACTACCGACCTGGAGGGGAATAGACCAATGAGTCGTAGCAATTAGTGAGACTAAAACAAACATAGCGTCGCCAACGATGTCACCCGCGTGGAACAGCCGGCCCCCGGGCACCTGCGTGTCCGGGGCCGGAGCCACTACCGACCTGGAGGGGAATAGACCAATGAGTCGTAGCAATTAGTGAGACTAAAACAAACATAGCGTCGCCAACGACGTCACCCGCGTGGAACAGCCGACCCCCGGGCACCTGCGAGTCCGGGGCCGGAGCCACTACCGACCTGGAGGGGAATAGACCAATGAGTCGTAGCAATTAGTGAGACTAAAACAAACATAGCGTCGCCAACGACGTCACCCGCGTGGAACAGCCGGCCCCCGGGCACCTTCGAGTCCGGGGCCGGAGCCACTACCGACCTGGAGGGGAATAGACCAATGAATCATAGCAATTAGTGAGACTAAAACAAACATGGCGTCATGGAGGGAAACATAATGAATCGTTGTAATAATAGGTCAACTACATGCTTAGTTTGCATGTTGATAACTCCGACAGACTGCGAAGTGAACCGACAATTTTTGAAAGCACGGGCAATTTTACAGTAAACTAGATGTCGACATCGCAGTTTGAGGGAGGTCTTTTTTCCTTTTTTTTTACTCTTTACGTGTGAAGTTTCCTGTGCTTACTAGGCCCATTGTTTGAGAAGAAACTCGACAGCATAAAATCTAATAAAATACTTAATTAAAATTTCAATACGTACCACATTTGAGTGTCCAAGTCGAAGCAATGCAAGTCGCTAGGCAGAGTATTGTCAGCGGCCCCCCCGAAGACGTATAAATGTCTCCCGTGGGCGAGCATCACGTGGCCGTAGCGCCGAGCGGGCGCGGGGCCCGCGCATCGCAGCAAATGGTCGGTGTACACTCGACTCCAGCTAAAAATGACAGAAAATATAGTATTACAGGTTTACACTACTTAGAAGGCGCCTGGATTAAACAAAATTAGACTCTGTGTCAACGGCTTAAGTACTTCGTCGCGCGCCTTCTAAGTTGTGTCGTGCTGTGCTTGCCGTTACCCGCAACTTCGTTCGCATTGACTTGGAATTTGCTTATCTACCTGGTCATACTTTATTTATACATAAATGGTTATAGTTATAGAAGTATTGAAAATCTGGTTTGACCTGTAGAATAACCGTTCTTGTTAAAATATCGGGATAAAATGGGAATCTTATGTTATTTCCAGGGTCAAAAACTGTCTCCATGCCAAATTTCATTCAAATCGGTCCATTCGTTTCGACGTGAAGGAAGGACAAACAAACACACTTTCACATTTATATTTTTTAGTATGGAGTATGGATTTTATTATTTTTATTATACTCACGTGCGTGACTCGAAGTCGAACTGAAACAGGGCGTTCGTGATCTTAGCCCCGCTCTGTCCGCTGAACACGAACATCTTACTCCGCGCCACGGCCACGGGGAAGTTGCAGCAGGTGGGGGGGCATTCGCCCCGCTGTTCCACCTTCTCCCATTGGTGGTTCTCGCCCTGGGAGGAAATGGAGAGGGTGTTACAAATTGGCGCCCGAACTAACTTTCTTTTACAGATGTGTTACAAATTGGCGCCCGAACTTACTTTCTTTAACGAATGTAATGCTAAATATTTTCCATGGAGCAATATTGGGAAACCGACAAGAGCCGAACTGTCAATCAATCATTGAATTTAGACTGAAACGAATACGCCAATTCAATAAGATTTTTGGGTTATATATGGCTCCCATCGATGCGATGATTCCGTCTTGTTCCGAGTTCGGGTCTTATAGGATTCCCGAGATTTCCTGATGGAAAATATTTATTCAGTAAATCTGTATCCAGTAGCAGTTTTTAATATTTTTCTTTCACACTTACTGCTCATTTATTAATAATTGAAACGAAATAAAGTGTTCTATCATATGGCACTCACCACAAGGTTGGTAGTCCACATGTCGTTGAGTCGCGCATTTCCATCGTAACCGGCAAATATCCACAATTTATCGTCGTATACAGCAGCGCCGTGGGCCGAGCGCGGGACCGGCTCTCTGTAATATAAATGAATCATCATCATCATCATAGGCTCGCCATTCCGACGGGTCCTGCGCCGCTTGCTTCCACCGACTTCCCGTGACCTTCACCAGGCCATCGCTCCACCTTCTTAGAGGCCTAGCGACAGATCACGACAGTCTTCCGGTTAAGCGAACGCCATTCGAAAACTTTCTGGGCGCATCGGCCGTCAGTTCTACGAGCAATGTGCCCCGCCCACTGCCAAGGCTCGCAATACTTCGAGCTATGTCGGTGAGCCTAGTTCTACTGCGGATATCATCACTTCTGATTCTATTCTATCACGCAGAGAAACCCCGATATAAATAAACATGTCATTGTAATATTATAAATTTCGGTAAGTCACTTATACTCTCAGTTCTAACGCGTTAGATTCTAACCTAACCTACCAGTTAGTTTTTGGGTCAATGAATCAAATATTTCTTGTTGTTATTCTGTCCCGTTGTCCAGGGGACAAAATGAGAGGGGTATCTTAGAAAAACTGTTACAACATAGACTTCTGAAGATGCTTAGAAAATGCCCCATTAGGGAAAGGATTGAAAATGTCAAAGAAACATTTGGTGGATTTAAACCGAATACATCGCAGTTTTAAAAGTGACCCAGGGGACTATAACCAAGTGACATAAAAAAAGTTGATTCACGCTTTTTATCTCACTAAGAAGATACAAATTATTACTTTGTCTTAGGGTAGGTTGATTCAAACCGTACGTTAAAGTTAACGTTAAATATTTTACTATGGGACAAAATGACGTTTCTGTATTGAACGACAGCTCGGCGGCCATATTTAACGTCCAGGACTTCGTCAACTGTGCTTGAATCAACCGACCCTTAGCAATTGTGCGGGGGGTGATAATGATTTGTAATGCGCTTACGCTCGAAATAAAGTTTTCGATTTTTTTTGACAACTTAAATGGTAGCATCTGCATGCAGGAGGCAACTACTTTACCGGTAGGCGGTAATAATTTGATTCAACATCCAACAATACAATATTATAAATGCGAAAGTAACTCAGTCTGTCAGTGTTTCTGTCTGTCCTGCTTGACCGATTTGGATGAAATTTGGCATGTAGATAGTTGAAAATCCGGGAATCCTTGGGCTAATGGGCTACTTTTTATCCCGAAAAAAAAGCATAGTTCCCGTGGGAACGTGATAACCGAATTCCACGCGGGCGAAGACGCGGGCAGAAGCTAGTCTTAATATAATATTTGAAGTGTAAGTATAAATCAGAATTTAAAAACGGTGTGTAGATATACTCACTGTCCGGAGAATTTCCATTGCACCCACTGAGCGCTGGGGAACTTGTACTCGAAGAGGTCGTTCTTATTGGTCAGGTTGGAATTGGCGAGGATGTCCCCTGTGTACCCTCCGAACACAAACATGGAGGAGCGGTGGACCTGGAAGCAAGTTAAAACGAGGTATAGCACGAACCACTTAGAAGGCTCGCGGTTAAGCACTTGTCCGTTGACCCGCACACCCGAAGTAGTCGTCTCAGTTTCCCCGCAAGGGGAACGAGGTGCCGGTGTCGGGCCTTTCGGCCCCTGTCCGGGATTGTCAGCGCCGGCCGTAAAGACGGACCGGGTCATTTGGGGTGGTCGCCACGCGACCTGTGGTTATTGTTGAGGATAGGTCTTCCGATCTTCACGTCAGCACGGAGGTCTAGCCAGCCGGGTGAGACCCCTTGTGGGGAGGCCCAGCTTAGCGACCGTCACGTACTGGCGGCTTAGGCGTTCGCGGGGGTATCCTCAACTGTGAGGATCAGGTCGCGTGGGTAGGGTCTACCGTCAGGTGGCCGTGCGTGCTGTGGGGCTAGGGCCCGCAAGTGGGGAAAACGCTCGTGAGAACATACTGGTGGTGAGGCGCGCGACGAACTCGTAAGTAAGTAAGTAAGTAAGTAACACTTTATTGTACAGAAAAAAAAAAACACAAATACAATTATCAATACAGAGAAGAGACACATGTACAAAGGCGAGCTTACTCGTCGATGCTCTCCATCCTAAGGTCCCTCTGAATCGTGGCGTTTCTCACATACCTGGGTGCATCTGTGGCCCAGCGCACACCTTGTAAGTTATGTCATACTATACCCAGCAATACATAGGACATTAGTAAAAGCAGGCGCGGCGCACTCTTTGATTTCTTCGCGCTCGATACAAGTACCCGCCGGCTTCGCACCGTGGCGTGATGATTAGTGGTTGCCGCGCACTGCTAGCGAATGCACGCGCGCGGGTTTTCTCTTAATGTACGGCTAGTATATTATGATAATGCAGTTGTGTGACTGTGTGTCTTAATTTTGAATTTAGCCGATTCATAAATTGACAGATAAAGTATTTAGCAAATTTATTAGCAAAATATATATTTAAGTTAAGTTAGTTATTTTTTATTATTATTAAAAACACTCGTCTATACAGATGCTACAACGTAATTTAGTATTAAGTTATCTATCACATAACTTAATACTAAATTACGTTGTTGCATCTGTATAGACGAGTGTTTTTAATAATAATAAAAAATAACTAACTTAACTTAAATATATATTTTGCTAATAACACTATTATACCAAACTTATGTACTAACACTAGACGCATGATTTAATATGTTCTCGAGTGCGCCAGCCCTAGCGCTAGAGCGTGGCCTCCGAAAGAGCGCGCTGCATGCGATAGAAAGAGATGGCTACTTTGGGGGCGAACGGTGCGACAAAACCGGTTTTTTGTTAGCAGTCGGCCTTCTGTACGTTAGTACTATTACTTATTCTGTGGTAAAAGTAGAATCACTTATACTTATATAGTGGTTGTACACAGTGAGTATTTTCCTTTTTATTTTAAACCCATTGACCCCGCTAAACTGCATACAATCACAGACAATGAAATGAAAGTTGGTAGGTTGTTATAGCACGACACAACTTAGAAGGCGCGCGGCAATGCACGTAAGCCTTTGCAGCTGAGATAATAAATAATGCCTTGGACATTTCACACATATTGACCTAGTCCCAAACTAAGCGACGCTTGTATTATGGTATGGGTGCAAGACAACAATATAAATACTTATATAGATTATTGCTTAATATCATAGTACTAGCCGTTTGCCCGCGACTTCGTCCCGCGTGGACTTAGGGTTTGCTTACCCGATGATACATATAGGTAGTTATAGTTATAGAAGTATTGAAAATACTGGTTTGACCCGTCAAAGACCCGTTCCCGTAGAAATATCGGGATAAAAAGTATCCTATGTTATTCCCAGGGTCTCATCAAACTATCGCTATACCACATTTCATCCAAATCGGTCCAATTGTTGCGACGTGAAGGAAGCACAAACCAACAAACAAACACACTTTCACATTTATAATATTAGTAAGGATTACTTCTTACCACTGCGGAGTGATGGTATCTCGGTGCAGGCGGAGTGCCCATATAGCCTGTTCTAGTCCAGGACTTCTCCTTGATGTCAAAGCGGATCAAGTCATTGAGCATTGACTTGCCGTTGTCTCCTCCGAACACGTATATCGCGTCCTTGTATGCCACCGCAGTGTGTTTGCTACGTCTGTAAGAATGAATCAGAATCAAAGTATTTATCATCAGAAACATACAGAATAAAAAAACAGAGTGGTGCAGTTTAAACGAAGATAATTGTTACAAATTCTGGTGCCATGTTACCAAGTTTTGTACATGATGAAGAAACTGTAGTTTCATTTCTATTCTACGGAACCCTCAATAGAAAGCTACTTTTTAAGAAATTAGGATACATTGCTACTGTTTGTTTAAAGCACAATAGATGTGCAAAAGCTTACAGCAGCCTGTAGGTGTGAAATTTAAAGGTCTTTTCGGAACTCAGAATTTAAATTTAATAGTAAAAGTTATACCAACTGGCTATTACAAGATTCCGCACCAACATAGCTAAGAACTTAATCTCAAACCTGAATTTTAACACATGGAATTAACTACACATAAGTGTTAACCAATTCAAAAACAGACTATATAAACTCTTTTATTAACATGAACTCTCAAATATAATTTAGATGCATCAGAAAATTGCTGCCTCTCTAAAATTAAATAGATAAATACTATTAGTACCTGGCACCAACAAATTCGTAGCACTCAGACATTCTCTTCCACTGATGGACCGGCTCGAACGGCCCGAACTCCATCCTGAGGCTGATGTCCAGCTCATTTGGATTTCGCAGCTGCTCCGTAATCACCTTTCCTATGTTTTGCATTCAGGCGGCTTGTCCTAAACGAAAAACATGAATTAAATTATGTTTCTAATTTACTTAGCAATTATCTACAAGGAGGGTCGTCTCTCGTAGATGCCGGAGGAAAACTAATTTAGCAAACAAGCACTAAAACTAGAAACCCGCTTTCATTCCCATCTATTCCGGTAAAAAAAGGAGCAAATCCTAAAATAAACGGTACACGGAAATGGGTCGCCGTTTATTCACATCTAAAAATTACATATAGCCGTACACATGTGCAGTGTGTTATTGAGGTATGCAGGATTTATCGAACAAAATCATAACAGTACTTACCTTAGGACTGAGTTGAAGAAAAACTAGATATTAGGACAATATCGCGATACAAACAAACAAGTTTTTATCAATGAAATCCGTGTGTTGTGTGTGTAGTAGGATGGGATTGATTGTTTACAAACGTCAAAACAGTGTGTCTATTCATTTCATTGCGTTTTATTTCAATGGAAACCGTATTGCTTGCCATTACAGATCCAAATTCAATAAATAAAGTTTTCTGAATGTTCGTTTTTTTTTTTTTCAAGGCATGCATGCTAGGATTTGAGCCAGTGTGAGTAGGAACGATGGAATGATGGAAACGCGGGATCGTGTGAAAACTCTTAATTTGTTCAGAAACTACGAAACTGTTCATGAAGTTAATCAAAAAATAATTTATTCGAGAAATCTTTTGTTTATCCATAAATTTTCGAACGTAACTTTTATAAGTGAGTGACTGCAAACTGAACTCACGCAACGCAGTTTGACGATTTTTTACTTTAACATTTTCATTGTATTTCACCATAATTCTATAAACTAGAACTGTGTGAATAATCCATACATCCTGGTTTCTGTGCTTCAATTTACTGTTTAGGTCATTTCTCAGCTCACAAATGTCTTCACCGGTAAGTTCAATTAGTATAATTCAAATTCGTAAACGGAAAAATTGGACGGTTTGGAGAATTTGTTTCGTCCCGTCCAACTATTATTAGAGGTTATATTAACTTTTTTAGATTGAGGAGAGCGTGAGACGCAACAGTGAGAGCGAGGCTGGCGACGCGGAAACGCATGAACATGATCCTCACTACGATCCCATTGTGTCCCTTCCACTGGTGGACATTAACACGAATGAGGAAGATGAGGAGGAGCTGGTCAAGATCCGAGCGCGGCTCTACAGATACGACACGTCGGATCATGAGTGGAAGGTCAGTTACTTGTCTCAAGTTTTTTTTTTCAGACTGTTGTGCTTGGAAGGAAGTTAAAGGATACTGATAACTTCCCTCCATATTCTGCAAACAGCAGTATACGGTATTTAACTAGATTTATAGAAATTCACAGCGCTTGCAAATACTATTTCCTGTAGTATTATTTTTTAATACTATTAGTATTATTTATATTCTTAAACAGGTCAAGAGATACTTAAATTGAGAACAACTGGGATACAGGCATTTATCAGTTGATCAACTGCCTGCCTGTCAATATAATATAATATAATAATTTTTCAATACCTGGTATTGTATTTTATATCTGTGTAAAATTTATGTGAATGTTTATTTTAATAGCTTTTTAATTTGTCTTGTTCTTGCATTCATTAAATGAGATGAAATCTTGTAAGACAAAATGGTTACTTTTTAACCAGACAAAATAAAATTTGAGTTTGAGTTTGAGTTGAAACAAAGTACATATCTATCAGATATGTACTTTGTTTTAAATGTGTTAAGATTAAGTATGATTTTTTTAGGTTATATCAACTTCTTTATTCATAAAGAAGTTTCTTTCACAATGTGAATAAAGTATTGTGCAATTTTCACGTCCGCCAACCCCCACCCTCATATAACCATGAAATCAATAGTCACTGTGGGCACAATTACTATAAATCATATACATATATTTATCTTCATTCCTATTTGTTGGTATATTTTTGTATGAATAAAATATTAAACATGTGTGGTTTTAGATGGGTTTTAGCAAACTGGTGCATTTATTATCTACTAAGAGTTTACAAAATATTATTAATTACTAATGTTTCATTAATAACTTAACTATAATACATCCCGAAGTGTGCTTAGACAAACTTCAAAGTATACAAAATATACTATTAGGATTTTCTTACGAAATTTCAGGAGAGGGGCACCGGCGATATCAAACTTTTGCGTCACAAGGTGAACAATACAGTGAGGGTTGTCATGAGACGTGACAAAACCCTCAAGGTGTGCGCCAACCACTTCATCACGCCGGACATCAGGATGAACGTGCACTGCGGCTCGGAGAAGGCCTTCAACTGGTCCGTATTTGCTGACTTTGCCGATGAGACCATGAAGCAGGAGCTACTTGCTATCAGATTTGGAAATGCTCAGAGTGAGTTTCAAGGACATTTTTACACTAAAACACTAAAAATTTAAGCACTGATTCAAAGTTTAAATGTAAATATTGCTATGCCGTTTCATAGTATTAAAGCTTTATAATTTGAATTTCAGATGCAGAACTTTGGAAAGCCAAGTTCGCTGAAGCTCAAGAAATAGTTAGGACCAAATGCAGCTTGTATACGCAGGACTTGTCTTCGGATGATGAGAGTAGCATCACCAGAAGCGAGGACACGGAAACTCCAGAGCCTACGAGTAACGACAAGACTGAAGAGCCAAAATCCACTGAGAAACCAGAAACGGACTCGGATGGTGTTGTTCTAAAGCTTAAAGAACTCAAAGTAGAAAGTGAGAAACCCGAATAGTTCGCGTTGTGTTCACCATGAAGTAGGCAAAACGAGAGAAGGTTTTATATGTAATTTTCACTGGAAATTTATTGGAACATTTGCACATCAAAATCTTGCACCGATATGTCATGAATATACTAACTGAAATACTTGCAAATTAAATGTTAAAACTTTGCCCCACTCACTAGGGGCAAAATTAGGATTAGATAAAAAAAAAATCCTTTTTTTTTTATCCAGGATGAGAATTTTCTGGAAAATTTCTCTCAATCAATTCGATAGGGCTTGAAAACCAAATGGATAGTGAAAATATTCAAAATAAAAACGCTTCTACTTTATTCTTTCTATTTTATGAAGATGTCAATTTATTTCGAGGCTATTCTGTAACATGTAATTTTTGTGTCACTTGTTTTGTCTTCAAAAACAATGTTAACACTTATGTCATTGTTCTTTAGTTTCATTATTTCATGTTTTACTTTTCCTATCGCCAGAAACAAGGTTATTATATAGACTGTCAATCTCCTTATATTACGGCGTACATCGGCAATATCCAGAGGTGCTTCATATTTTCTTACTTGGCCTGTACAGGGCCCCCTGGATATTGCTCATGGAACAAAAATTTCGGGCGTCCGCTGATTTGTAGGAAGGTTGACATTCTAGGGTTACGTTACTTTTTCTATGCAATCGCAATGATGCATTGAATGGAATCAATGTATAAATTCCATGGTACAGATTGCATTATATTATATTTACTTATAATTTTGAACCTGCACGCATCTGCGAAGTAATTCAAGGATGTGTGTGAAGTCCCCAATCCGCACTGGGCCCGAGTGGGGACTTTAGCCCAACCCTCTCATGATGAGAGGCCTGTGCCCAGCAGTGGGCCGTAAATAGGCTGTTGTAGTAGTTGAAAAAGAACCCCTCGTAATGTAGGCATGAATGTCGTGATAACTTGGATTTGATATACCATGTTAATTTTCTCGAATAAGTTAGAGTTAACGTTAGTGTTTAAATATTGCATTTTTACTTTCATATTAACTTTTTTATGTTGTAAAATTTAACAAGCTGGTACAGCAAATCAATTTTGTAGTTTCATATCATCCGGAAGTGAATTAAAACAAAGTTTTACCTTTGATGGTATGTGGATAGTACTCATAGGGTTTTAATTTGTCTTATAATGAATGAATTATTTTCTTAATCTCGATCATAGATGGATATGTTGATTGAGATGAATTATTTCAACAGATTCATTTATGCAGAAATCTTGTATCTTAACTCGTTAAATGGAACAATGCTTTAGAAGGCTAGATTAAGTTGTTTACATTCCGGTGCGTTTTTAGATTGGGTGATCCTGTTTGTTTTGTGGCAAAACTTCTATCTAAAGCAGTTTTGTTTGACATTGTGTTATCCGAAACTTGTAAAAATAAATGTATTTCATGACATTCTGCTGGTTTTTTTTTAAATCATTAATATATATCGTTCCAGACTTGATCAGGCAGATTTTTATTTTTTTTTGTTTTCGTAAGACAATTGGCATGCGTTTCAAAATGTCATCAAAATATTTTCAGTAGTATCATCTATCACACGGACAAACTTTCAAATTTATAATCACTACAAAGTCGCTTTCTCTGTCCCTATATCCGTATGTATGCTTAAACCTTTAAAACTACGCAACGGATTTTGATGCGTTTTTTTTAATAGATAAAATGATTCAAGAGGAAGGTTTTCGTATATAATTTGTTATAGTTTAACACTCTATTGCCGCGGGAACGCTATAACCGAATTCTACGCGGACGAAGTCGCGGGCAGAAGCTAGTATTAAATAAAATAGGATTTACTAATGTGATGAGGCCAGAAAAGTCAAAATAAAATATTTCACACCTTTTATTGCATTTCATACATCACTCATTGTGCCGATTCAGCTAACAATAATAAAAAGTGCTACATAGGTATGTATCATAAGTACTATAAATAAATTATACATAACCCTTTAATAATTCAGTTTGCAATTGCTTTGACCAGAAATTGCTGTTATTGCATAACATGGCTGGAAACAAAACGATACAACCAACTTTATGGCAGACGAACCGTAAAATTCGGCGCAATCAAATCATTGTTACAAAACAACACGCATAATTTTCTATTTGAATTATACAGCACTATATTATCAGAAAATTGAATTTTTACTACCGGTATAAACAGAGATAATGTTGTTACATCAAAATTGCAAGTGTGTTAATTATACCAACTGATTAGGCAAAACTACTCATATAGTCTCATCTCTTAGGTGCAATAATTATAGTCACTTTTTTGTTGATGCTTCATCTACATGTTTATGTAAAATGGATTACAAAAATGTGTGACATTATTTTTTTATTCGGAGACTGGCAATCAATTTATTACGCTTCCTTTGTGACATGACACCACAAATGTGACTGCCCCCAAAATTACTCATTTCTCTGAAGATCTAATACAGTGTAAATAATATGGATGTATATTCATCATTACACAAGGTCCCTGTAAACTGGTGTAAATTACTCTATATGTGACCTTAGTTTGTATGATATCACTTATCACTGAGAGGAATGTAGTGAGAACCCTAACACATAAAAATAATACTTGTTATATTAGTATAATTATTAAGATCACAGCTCTTGTTTGTCTTCTTTGGTCATGTCATGGATTTGGAATGTCTGCAGGATGTTGATTCGGACGCCCATGTTCTTTTTCTTCTCCTCTGAGATTTTCTCAGTAAGCAACTTCTTAATTCTCTCCAGTTCTGTCTTGACGAAAGTGTCTCCCTTTTCAATGATTTTCTCCATTACGGTCTTATAAATCTTTCCTGAAGCAGCATCCTGAAAATTAATAAAACAACAATTTAGTTTTCTCAATCAAAGAATTTTAACACTCTCACTCTTAGAAATTAAAAAAGAGTCCCTTATTACTGATGAGCTTCCACCTGCGAGTTTGCCCATGTGGAACTCGGCTATCAGGTTCCTACAGGAACTAAATATTCTTCCGGGATAAAATGTAGCCTATGGCCATGGTACTCCAACTATGTTCATTCCGAATTTCATCTAAACCTGCCCAGTAGTTTAAGTGTGAAGAGGTATCAGACAGGCAAACAGTTACTTTATAATATCAGTATGGATAACATAACAAAAAAGTAATAGTAGAAGAAATAAAGTGCATAGTACCTTGCTAGGCAATTTGTTGAAGGTATCCTCAGCATCATTCAGCACTTCCTTCCTGTCCTGTTTTTTAGCTTTCATGAACTTGGCAGCCAACTTGTCCAGGCTCCGCACGCAGCCAGGCAGGCTCAAGTGAATGCCTGTGTGCTTGCGCACGAACCGGCGAAGTTCGTCGCTAGTGAACTCCTTATCATCATATCCCAAGGGCTCTTTCTTGCCCTTTATAAACAGCTTCACCACCGGGAAATTGTCCTTGGTTGCGCCATACTTCTTCGCCAAAGCCTCATTATCCTTCTCCCCGTAGTCTTTGACGCCCACCTCCGCTATAAGCAAATCGTGCTCGTCTTTAGCATCCTTCGCGAGCGCCACAAAGGCATCATGCTTGTCGCCGTACGGGAAAGCGACGTCAAATTTCACCAACGCAGCATCGAACTTATTGACAATTTTGTCGAAAGAAAATTCATCTAATTCCACTGAGCCGCTGATGGAATTGGCTCTGTAAGCAGAAGGTGTAACAAAAACAACGCACAGGAACAGTAGTAGACGCTGCATGGTAAACTATCTGATCAATGTAATGTGATTCGAACGCAACGTGATTATGTGGCCACCGTATGATCTATGCGCTTCGACTGGCTTCCAGTGGTCTGATGATAGAAACGAATCGGTCAATCAACCTTCCTTCCGACGTGAATTTATTTTATTGACATTAGTTTGTTTTCTTTGAACAATATGTATGTATTGTTTGTGACGACTTTTCACCCAATCCGAGCCCAATCCTAAATCAACATCTTTTGCCGTGTTTTAATTGGTCTACCGTTTCCATGAGCAATGTATGATTGAAATCTGTTTCACGTTATTTCGTAGATTGGAAATGGAATCGTAAATGAACTTTGACATAATTATGAACATAGCTATAAAACATAAACTGTTAAATACCTTTACTATGCACTGTATCATAAAAAAAATCTTCGAAAAAATTGGTGTGCTGGTATTCACCGAAGCGATAGTCATGTACACAAATATATATACGTAAAATGAAACGCTTCCATTATTGTCATTACCATCTTGGCCGTGGGCATTTGTCATTGGTCAACGTAAACGCCGGCATTTATTGTTTACGCAAATTGGGTGGTTCTCAGTTACACAACTAAAAGAAAACCCAAGAAAATGAGAAAACCGGATACGCATGTACCAACATAAGGATAATTTAGCTCCTCCTTCGTTTTAGGTCGCTTTGAAACCTTAATAATTACTTATTTGGCTCTTTGCGTGAACGAACGTTGAAATCATTTCGGCCGCGTACGAGAATACGATCGATGCATTTTTTCGTTTTTCCTTGACTGTTGCGATTTAAAAATCACATGTACATTGCGCAATCGCAACTGGTTCCGAACCTTTTCGTACGCGGCTGAAGCGGTTGAAGAGTAATGTTCTGTGGGTTGAAGCACAGACTTCTATAGACTACCTACGCGTGTTCGTACATAATGTTTATGTAGGTCTAAAAGCGGATCAACATAACATATCGGGCTCTGTTCGAAGTTTGAAATAGGGAAAGATACATTCACAATCCCTGCGCACACGCGTCACGGCGCTCTAAATGGAACTTTAAATCTAGCAACATAAAGTGCGCTGCGACGCGTGAGCGATGGCTTTGTGAATAATATGTCTCTTTCCCTATTTAAAACGTCGAAGAAAGCCCCTGTTTCCATTTAATAAGTAACAATATTACTGCACCTCGATAACGTTAATTGCATAGTTTTTGACTATAATAATCTGCTTGAGTACTGTATTGTTTTGAATGTAAAAAGTTCATAAAAATAGGAACAATTTAATAGTTTTTAATTTAACCAACTTCAAAGAAGGAGGTTCCCAATTTGTCGGAATGTTATTTTAAATTACCTAGAGCCGAGTAAATAAAAAAAAATCAAACAATATAAAGATAACACAATTAAATAATAAAATAAAATAAATAAAATAAAAATGGAACAATTTGTGATGAAAATTTCTTGCTTGCCAGTAATAAAAGTTCTCGGCAGGCGGCTGCATATAAATGATTGTGAAATTCAATTCCGAAGCTGTAAAATCTTGATCAACAATATGGCTGTAGTGAAAATAGAAGGCATGTCGCGGAGTCTTGCTGATTTTTTTATTCTTTTATTTATATACACGGTCGATGGAACTCCTTTGGGGGGTATGTCTATTACGCAGTCTAATAGATAGGTACATAATAATAACGATTTTATCGAAAACAAACTGAAATAATAACTGATGTTTTCTAATTAGCAGGAGTTTCACCATTTTATCATTAAATATGTATTTACTAACAATCACTGTTAGCTCTTTTCTCTCAAATATGAACCAAGAACGCACGATCACGCGCCGCCTGCATCTAGTGGGTTCCAGTGACTTCTTCAACATGGCCGTAGCGGGCTCTGAACCCCGATATCCTTACTTCGTTACTTAATGTTATAAATGTGAAAGTGTTTGTTTGTTTGTCCTACCTTCACGTCGCAACGACTGGACCGATTTGTATGAAATTTGGTATGGAGATAGTTTGAGATCCTGGCCATAAAATAGGACACTTTTTATCCCGATATTTCCATGGGTTTATTACGGGTCAAACCAGTTTTTTTTCAATACTTCTATAACTATAACTACCTATACCTATATGTATAGTATCATCGGGTACGAAAATTCCAAGTCTACGCGGGACGAAGTAATGTCCGGTATATTTCATGTCAGTCTTAAGGCCCTTCCCTGACCCAGCATCGTCAAATTGCTCATTTAAGATCATACTTTTCTAAGAAATGTTAAAAGTTAAAAATATGAAAAAAACATATGTTATATTTGATTGTATCATCCTTACATTGACAGCTTTCGATACACGTTTCACGAAACTTTGCTCGATACAATTTAATTCCAAAGTAACCTCTAACTCGGACCGCTAATCCAACTTTACTCCAGTTTATTATATCAAACAGTGTAAAACTAATTATAACACAAAAAATATCCATATTATATGCATACATCGACAGCTTTATAAATGCCATTTTTTTAGACGGTATTTTTATAGAAATTAAAACGTGTTAAAAAGTAACTAAATCGGGCGTTCTGTGCGTAGCGCTTTCTCTTTCACTTGTCCCACGAGTGACAGTGACGGCTGAGCTGGGTCTATGAATGGCCTTAAACTTATCGCAACCACGTGATTGTCTTTTGTCTATTTTTGTTTGTTTTGTCGTACATACGGTCTAACGTACACGTAATATGTCCCCACTTCCACGGTGTCCAATCCAAAGTTCTGTCACCGAGCGTGCGTGACAATAAGCGTTTTTAAAAAAACTTTTTTCGAAACTGTTTCTCAGTATCTAAAAACTCGTCTCGTTGTTGAAAAAATGTGACCCAGCTTTAGTGTCACGATATAAGTTTAACTTTGGATTGGACACCAATGAAGTGGGGAAACATGACATGTATCTACGTTAGGCCGGGTCCATACGAAGTATTATTTATGTCTATGCGTACATACCTTACCTCTATTGTTTTCTTATGTAGAATTTCCTTCTGTTTTACGTCCTAAAAATCGCTAGAGAATGCAGGCCTTTGATAATATCTTTTTTTATTCTACAGATAAACCAGAGTCGAGGGAAATTAAATATGGATACCTGACATACTATAAGACTGATTCATGGGGGAAGGATGCCGAGGCTACCTTCCATTGGCCAAGGGGGGTGGTGCAATATCTCTTCGACAGTTCGAGCTACGGTAAGAATCCATTTAAATGTAATTTTGAATCTACAATTTTATAAGAGTACGTTAATGAGTTATGTTAACATCGCAATTAACTTGTAGTGAAACGAATGAAATTATAATTTCGTACAGCATATTGCACCCCTCCTTTCAAAGTCCTATCATCACTATTATAGAACAGACGCCGAAAACCTTGTCTAAGAGAAGATTTCCGTCATAAAAAGTAGCCTAATACATATTTTTATCACACCATTCGTGAGCTAGGCTACACAACAGACAAACATAACAGCCAAGAAAACCCTTAAGTAGGTAAATTAAGAAAGAAAAAATATCTATAGGCGGTTCTGTTATCAGACGATATGCTGAAGGACAAATTGCGTTTATCCATGAAGTCATTGGAGAAGGAATCCTGCGTTCGCTTCAAGGAGATGAAGAACAAGCCAACACGTAACACCAGCTCCTGGCTCCATTTCACCAACCAAAACAAGGAGCGGGGGTGTTTTCACACACCCACTCCTCAGTATAATGGGGAGATCGTAAGTCTTATAAAATAAGCATTAAAAATTATACCTAATAATAGACTTCTAAGGTAGAGAAAGCCAATACGTAACACCAGCTCCTGGCTCCACTTCATCAACCAAAACAAGGAGCGGAGGTGCTTTCACTTACCCACTCCTCAGTATAATGGAGAGATCGTAAGTCTTATAAAATAAGCATTAAAAATATACCTAATAGACTTCTACGGCAGAGACTGTCGCTGAGCTAGAGAAACCCTAGGGCTTTATTCGAAACATTCGAGATCTTATATGTTGGTTTCTTAATGGGGGGTCATAGGATTTCGGTGGCCATGGGCCGCGGTGACCACTACCATCAGTGGGCTGTACGCTCCTTGGCCTATTATTATTATTTATCGTATGGCACAACATTTACACTTCTACTCCTGCCTATAGGCCTATAGGCAAGAAGGTCTACCATTGATATATATAAAAAACCCTTTCACTGTTTGTAGCAAGTCATCCTGGGCTACGATTGTCTCAAGCAATCGCAGATTACACACGCGCTGATGCACGGGATAGGTTTCAGAGACGAGATCACGCATCCCAAACGAGATTTGTACGTCAAGATTTTGTGGAACAATATTCAACAAGGTATATGATGATTTTCCCACTTTTAACTATGCGCTGGTCTTTCTAAATTCATCTAAGTGACTTGGGCTGATGATGGATGGTTGAAGCAATTGATGGGAGAAACTCCATAGAGTACAAAGGTAAATTGTATGACTGTAAGGAATTGAATGGAAGTTTTATAAGAAAAAGATATGATTGCATCGTCGTTTGAGCATAGATCTTTATACTTTTATGACTTTACTCCCGCAAACTCTTATCTTTGTCGACGTGCTCTTCCAATTCTGTTAAATAGATGATATATATATATATATATATATATATATATATATATATATATATATATATATTCAATTTATTCCAGTTTATAAGTAATCAAGTATACACACCACAACTTTTGCCAGAAAACCACTAACCAAATGTGGCATTGAACTGGCGTGACCATAATTCCTTCTGCAATCTTTGTTCCAGACCACTGGAAGTTGTTCGGAAGACATGTAACGGACGACCCCGAGCTACTCTCCGAGTATGATCCAAGAAGCATCATGCACTTCCACGACCACGCCTTTTCTGTCAACGGACAGGCCACGATCAGTGGATTGGTTCGTCTCATCTGCACCCATAGTATACTTATAAGCTTTGCTTAGTTTGGGGCTAGGTCAATTTGTGTGAAATGTTCCAAGATATTATTATTTATTATTAATATGAAAAATTCCAGCACCTGTTGAAAGACATTCAATATCGTAACTACATCTTGCTAAACACCCTTGAACATAAATGAATTTTACGTCACCCTTGGCCGTAAAGTGGGATTTTCTGCTGGGAGAAAATTTCACTTTCTGGCCAAGGCAAGACGTAAAACTTTACATAAATCACGGGCGGCAATTCGTCAAGCCCCAGATCGCATATTTATGGCAATTACACCTGCGATATGAGACATTAACGAATTCACCGCCCTAGGCTTGTAATGTACTATTAACTAAGTAACTAACGTTTCGTAAGACATGGGGGCCGGAGCTCTAAAGATGGTTATGGATATTGAATGGATAAAAGTTTTACTTACGCTCATTTCATCAATTTATACATTTCAGATTCCCGGTTTGAAAATAGCTCCTTCGGAAAATTTATCGCATCTGGATAAGATGAAATTGGGTCTAAAGTTTGGGCACGAGTGCAACAAACGGAAAGTTGGTGAATTGCTTGAGACATGTCAAGATATATTCTCCAAAAATAAAATCGTTTCGACGAACGAAGCGGAAGATCCAAAAATAATGACACAAAATGGAACTGTCAGTACTGATAAAATGAACAGCGATGAGCATAATGTCATTATACTTGGCCGCGATAAAAAATGCAAAAGTGGGAATAAAAACTCCAGTAACAGTTTTAATGTAGATCCATTTGATCCCGGGAATAATGATGACAAATCGGAAGAGAGTGAAATTCCACAGGAACCACGCATGGACTTTGATTATGAAAATGGTCAAAATGAGGAATCACAAATGGACTATTATGAATACTATGATTATGAAACTGATCAAAATGACGAAAATAGCAAAAAGAAAGATAAATCTAGTGTAGTGTGCAATCAAAATAATTATTTCTATGAAAAAAATAACAAAACTTTAAATAAAGATAATGAAGATGGAAATCACAAAGTGTTTGACGGAAATTCGGGTAGTGACAACAATAAATATGATAAGAAAAATGAAGAAGGACTCAGTAATGAATCGGAAAACGTAAGTCCTCCAAAGTTAAATTCCGATTCAGATAGTGGAGATATTGAAAGTGAAAATACAAATAAAGGCGGTGGGGATAATGTTATTTTTAACAACAACAAAAAACTACGCCCAAAATCCAAAAATATTGCTGCTCAGAATGATACCAAACTTAGTAATAAAAATAATGTGAAGCATGTGAATATCACAAATAAAGCAAATAAAGACGATGTGAATGTTGTTGTTGTTGGTCATCATAATAAATTACGCCCGAAGTCCAAAAATAATGCTGTTCAGAATAATACCAACACCTTAAGTGTAAAATACAATCAATACAATCATTTCAATGAAAAAAATAGCAAAACTTCAGATAAAGATAATGAAGACGGAAACCCCGAGGTGTCCGATGAAAAGTTGGGTAGTGACGACAGTAAAAATGACAAGGAAAATGAAGACGGACTCAGTAATGAATCAGAAAACGTAAGTCCTCCAAAGTTCGATTTTGATTCAGATAGTGGAGATATTGAAAGTGAAAATACAAATAAAGGTGATGGGAATATGGTTATTTTTAACAACAACAAAAAATTACGCCCACGCTCCAAAAATGTTGCTGCTCAGAATTATCATTCATTTTGGTATCCCAAACTTAGTAATAAAAATAATGTGAAGCATGTGAATATCACAAATAAAGGAAATAAAGACGATGTGAATGTTGTTGTTGTTGGTCATCATAATAAATTACGCCCGGCTGCTCAGAATAATACCAACACCTTAAGTGTAAAATACAATCAATACAATCATTTCAATGAAAAAAATAGCAAAACTTCGGATAAAGATAATGAAGACGGAAACCAACAAGTGTCTGATGGAAACTTGGGTAGTGACAACAATAAATATGATAAGGAAAATGAAGAAGGACTCAGTAACGAATCAGAAAACGTAAGTCCTCCAAAGTTAGATTTTGATTCAGATAGTGGAGATATTGAAAGTGAAAGTACAAATAAAGGTGATGGGAATATGGTTATTTTTAACAACAACAAAAAAATACGCCCAAGCTCCAAAAATATTGTTGCTCAGAATAATACCCAAATTAGTCATGTAAAGAATGTGAAGCATATGAATATCACAAATAAAGACGATGTTAATATTGTTGTTATTGGTCATCATGATAAATTACGCCCGAACTCCAAAAATGTTGCTGCTCAGAATAATACCAACACCTTAAGTGTAAAATACAATCAATACAATGATTTCAATGAAAAATATAGCAAAACTTTAGATAAAGATAATGAAGACAGAAATCAAAAAATGACCGATGAAAACTTGGTTAGTGACAACAATCAATATAATAAGGAAAATGAAGAGGGACTCAGTAATGATGACTCAGAAAACGTAAGTCCTCCAAATTTTAATTTTGATTCAGATAGTGGAGATATTGAAAGAGAAAATACAAATAAAGGCGATGGGAATATTGTTGTTTTTAATAACAACAATAAATTACGCCCAAACTCCAAAAATATTGCTGCTCAGAATAATACCAAAATTAGTTATGTAAAGAGTGCGAAGCATGTGAATATCCCAAATAAAGAGCATGTGAATGTTGTTGTTGTTGGTCATCATAATAAATTACGCCCTCACTCTAACAATATTGCTGCTCAGAATGATACCACAATGAGTCATAAAAAGAATGTTAAGCTTGTGAATATCACTAGAGAGTTGGCCAATGGTGATCCTGGGACTAAAATTGTCCGCCTTACAGAAGACAAGATTAAATTCGCTTATGCAGATATTTCTGATACATCGGACCCTGAATACGATAAAAATATAAGTGACTCTAACGATAATAATGATTATGATGAAAATGATGCCAATAATACTGATGACAACAAAGTTATTTAAATAGGCAACATTCCACGTACAACCAAGGGATTGGAAAACTATCAATGTGGTTTATGAAAAGTAAAAAGCTTGTTTTACTCGTTATTTCAATTTACACCTGCGTTAATGGGTAGCTGGAGTGCTTTATGAATTTAGAAAATGTTTGAAGTTGAGTAAATTGTTATTGGTATTACATATTTTAATGCTTTAACAGAGTATACATATATTGTAAACACATATCACAACATGTTACATTTTGGATCGTTTCACATCACAACTGGACTGCCAAGCCAGCTTTAAATTAACATCGAAATCGGATTACTTTTTTCGGAACATACGTACTTATCTAGCCGTAGTGATATGCGCGATGCCGTTGGGAGAAATTGAGACGACAAATGCAGTCATTATAATTTTATTGCTTATCATTCGTTTTCTTTTTCTTTTTTTCCTCCTCTCTGGCCGTGCACTGTTGATGGTAGATCGAGTTGATTTTCTGCACGTCCACGGAGCTCAACCCCTGCCAGTGGCCCATCACCCAGCCATCGTTCTGAAACGTTTTAAACATTAAGTATATCAACTGGGTTTAAATACCTCACACACTCAGGCATAACATAGATTGGGGGAACGGGAACGGAGCTTTAATAGTCTATTTCGTAGGTGCAGAAAACAATAACCTGTAGGCAAATTTCGTAAGGCCATTGATTTGAAGTCTTCGAGGAAAATTAAATATGGAACATCAACTTTCGTATACAGACAGGTTACTACTACATAGACGAGGAAGCCGTGGTGGCCTAGTGGTTCGACCTGCCGCCTCTCATGCAGAGGGTCGGGGGTTCGATTCCGGCTCGCACCTCTAAGTTTACTTATGTGAAAAATTCAATTTGAATTTACCACTGAGCTTTTCGGTGAAGGAAAACATCGTGAGGAAACCTGCACGCATCTGCGAAGTAATTTAAAGATGTGTGTGGAGTCTCCAATCCGCACTGGGCCCGCGTGGGGACTATAGCTCAACCCTCTCGTGATGAGAGGAGGCCTGTGCCCAGCAGTGGGACGCAAATAGGCTGTAGTAGTAGTAGACGAGGAGCTTTATAGGCCGTGTCCACCAAAAAAGCTTTAGCTAAGCTTTTTTGGTGGACACGGCCTATAAAAGCACGATTTCGAACACTATTCGAATGAAGTGTCATTGTTTGCGTGCGAGGACGTCTGTGTGCGTGTGTGTGAGGACGACTGTACCTACACTTGTTAATGTGTGTGCCACTGATTCACTCACCATCTCCGGATGAAACAAATGACGGTAAGGGTGAGTTGGGCGCGAGTTGCGCCGGCTAGATTCAGGCGGGTGATTCCGTGGCCATTCTGTATGTAGTACTATCGAATATTCTGTGACTTATTTCTCACCCAAATGGGATACATGAGGTTTGTGATGCCATTCTTGATCTCCAACCAGGGATAGTGCATCACGCTCTGGTAGTCGTACGGGAATCCAACGGACGCTGCTGGCGGTAACTTATTCTTCATCTCTTTTTTCACGTCTATGGACAAACTTAACTTCTTATCAACATGAAAAATCTTTCCTAAGTAAAATCTTTCCTACGGACAATCCAAAGTTAATGGCTTTTGTACAAAAATCCTCTATTAATCATGATACCCCAAGCCGTTAACTATTGCATTGCCTACAGGAAAGACTCCTGTTTTCACAAACTGTGTGTGACCCTTCCGCTACTTGGCATGGTATCAAATGCTTGTTGGATGGCAATTATCACACTTACGGTGTCCAGTTGATGGCCAGGTAGGAGTCCCAGTCGTGCATGTTGTGCTGTTGGTGGTGGGTGGTCTGCACTCCCTATTTTAGAGAGGTTACCTTCCGTAGCTTATGTCCATTTCATGGCCAGATAGGAGTCGCAGTCGTGCATGTTGTGGTGTTGGTGGTCTGCACTGTCTATTTGAGAGAGGTTACCTTCCGAAGCTTGTGTCCAGTTGATGGCCAGGTAGGAGTCGCGGTCGTGCATGTTGTGCTGGTGGTCCAGCCCCAGCACGTGAACGAACAAGTGCAGCAGATCGTTCACAGAGTTGAAGCAGTCCGCGCCTATCTCTAAATTCTGGGAAGCAATTTAAATACATGAAGTAATTTGCAAAAGTCTGCACTATGTTAGTGAAATTGACGAATTAAACTGTTTTGATTTTGTAAGGAAGAAAAAAATGTGTTTTGGTTATCTGTTTGTTTTTTGCAATTTATAGTTATTCCTTTGGCCAACTATTTTATAATTTTCGTGCAACGCAACAAAATTTTAAATTTATGGAGAATCGTTTGTTGCACTTCGCAGTGTGATAGATAATATTTTAAACAATGACGAGCTGCTGGCCATTTTTGAGGAATTAAAGTTTACTAAGGGTTCAAATAAGATAGGCAGTTACAGTTCTTGCGAACCAAGCTGCCTGACGCTTGACTGTGCGTCCGTCCGCTCCATCAGGCATTCATACTGTCACACCCACAATACATGTACAAGTCTAATCAATCACAACCAAGCGCCATAGCAAGAACAGCTACACGAGGTGGTCCTATGACGTGATGGCAAATGAAAATTTATTAGGTATTAGAATACCTTTTCTGCGTTCGGGTGGCCGGGCTCGGGGCACCGGCAGGCGGGCTCGGGCGAGCGAGTCAGCACGTACACGCCCGGTTCCGCGTGTCGACGAGACGGCTTAGCCTCATCAGACTTACGCATGCCACTCTTAGCTGTGTTCTCTGAAATACAACAAAAATATTAGACACCAACACAAATCAACCCCAATAGATGCCGTAACGTTTTAACGTTCCTTATAGCGTCTCGATGAAATCCCTTTTGCATCCGGAATATTTTATGGTGCTAACAAATTGGGTACAACTCCAAAAACTAACATGAAAGATTCTACCCCTAGAGGCGAGTATCTACTATCTCTACTAGTAGGTATACATACTACAAGCTATAAAAGTATTGGCACCAATTTTTTTGCATCTTGAGTGGTGAATTCTGGTTGCATTAGTGTAGGGGATGATTTGTGCCCACCAATATTCGAGCCATATATATCATAACATATCGTGACTAAAATATCCACTGCTAAGTAAGCAATAAAAGGCCTGGTGTGCGCTGGATACGACCCCACCCGATGGGGAGATTATGGTGATGCCCCTGATACCTATGCTATAATAGTTCAAAATGTCTAGGATAGTGAATTGGTGATCACTTACAGTCACATGTTTGTCAGTATTTTCATTAAATAATAAATCACAGCTTGCCTTTGGTTTTTAGATTTGCTTTCCTCTGTCCTGTATCACGATCCTTAACTCGCGTGCTATTTCGCTTGATCTGTATTTCATTATTGTCTTTCGTTTCATTACTGGTATGTACTTTATCTCCTTTCACGATATCGCCTTCTTTATGTTCCAAATCAAGCGGTTTAGAATGAGGAACAGCATCGTTGGTATTATTCGTTTGTATTTTATCTCCTTCCATGATATCGCCTTCTTTGTCTTCCAAATCAAGCGGTTTAGAATGAAGAACAGCATCATTGGTATTATGCGTATGTACTTTATCTCCTTCCATGATATCGCTTTCTTTATCTTCCAAATCAAGCGGTTTAGAATGAGGAACAGGATCATTGGTATTATGCGAATTTTCGTCGACTGTTAAATCATTAAATTCAATACAGGTTTCCTTCATTATATGCTTTATCACAGCGCGAATGTTTTCTCTTTCTTCGGTAGCTGTAATAAAATTAGTGGGATTGACTACTTATAAATATACCTAAACTTCAATTTTTTTTTAAGTTTTAAATATTTAATTTATATTATTTATTACTGCTTTCGTCCGCGAGTAACTTTCGCATTTATAATATTAGTACTTAGTATGGATGCGATTTCTTTTATGTATGTGTGTTTGGAGCGACAAATAAATGTTTATTTTGAGTTAGGTAAAGCGTGACTTACAGAATTCAACTTTGTCTCTTAGTTTGTAGTTAACAACTCCGTGGTGCCATAGTTTGTCTTTGAAATAGTTATTTATTTCTGAATCTGACACGTTTGCCGCCTTCTGATCGGCTGATGAAACGACAACGTTGCAGGTATTCAACAGGTAGTCTTTATTGCGATTCATGCATTCATTTCCAAAAATTTTCGATACTTTCTCTATATCCAGTTCGCTAAGGCCGTTGCGTTGACCTATTTTTACTCCAGGCTGTGAAAGTGGGACATTACATATTTTTCTTTTATCGATTTAGCTTTTCAGTAAACTAGCTACTTGCTTTGGATGTAGATAAAAAAATACGAAACTAAAATATAAAATTAAAAATATTTCAATTTCGTATATTTACTTGGAAAAAATAACCACTTGAAACACAGACCAAGCGGGATACAATCTCACACCGCATCGATTAAACTCAATAACTACCTACAGAATTTTTCAGTGCAGGAAAATATCACAGTTGTTGCATCTCTGATCAATAGTCATCAATATCGTCAAATGCCGGCATCGGCCTCGTGGTGCTCGGCTTGCAAACGCAGCCTCGTCAGGTAGAGATCTTCTACTATCTAAAGCCTTCACGTTTGAAAACGCTTCATTTTTTTCATTATAATTTAAAAAGCACCACCAACACTCACAACGCATAGTTGATGGCTGTCTCAGCACGCACACATGTTGGTGGTGCTTTTTAAATACATTGAAGCGTTTTGAAATGTGAAGGCGCGGGACTTTAGATAGTATAAGATTAAGAATCCCTTACTTTCCCGAACTCGACATCAATGTACTATTACTACCTCGGCCATCAAAGTGTATTTTCCGTTTCTGGAGAACGCTCTTGGCGGATAGTGGAGCACGCTGCCGTAGTCGTAGGGGAGGGCCAGTAGCCTCGCATCAGTCTCTTGCACCTCAAAGAACTTCTTGTAGCCTTTATGAAAACAGAAACGTATGAAAACGTTACCCACCCAAAGTTTGTGCCTTATAGTGCCAAAAGTTCACTATTTCTAAAAGAGAATGAATGAATGAATGAATTATTTATTGGCCAAGTAACACTGATACGTTACATTCTAGCAGGTCAAAGTTACATGTCAGTCTTAAATGTAGGTTACATACTAGTTTACAATTTAATAATTTACAATAACTGATAAATTTATTTGGTCTTATTTTATTAACTATACAATGTCAAAATAATTTAGACCCACACTCTAATGAGTGTAGATTTTACTTTTCCTCGCTTCCGCTCGGGCCAACATAAAGGCGTTTGACTCGTGATAGGTAAAATGTGCAACTTTTCGCACACGCGTCAAAAATATATTATTACTCATTGGAGAAGTCAGATGCAGATTGTCAACTCGCCTGGTTTGATGTTGTCCCACATCACGCTGATATAGCGGTCTCTATCTTTACGCACATGCTCGTGGGAGAATCCCAAAATGTGTAACAACTCATGTACTATTTCCCCGAGAGACATGCAATCGTAACCGAATAAGACCATCTGGAACAAATGTTTTTCTTGTATTATTCTCTCTTAGGTACTAATAAAATTCATATTGAACTTGTCTATAATTTCACATTTTATGTTTTAAATGGGATCTAAAAATACCCAAATTTAGATATAAGAGTAAAGTGCATATTTATATACATTTGGGATACCCTACTTTTAGCTACTGTCGACACAAAAAGGAGGGCTGTTCTAAGATTCACGTTTGTGACTTGTGTATCTTATCTATGTTCTTTGTTTTACTTTTTTTTGTTTAAGTAATACTTAGTGAGTTAATCGGGTAGGTATGTGAAATCTTAAATCCCTATTTACAAACTCGAAAAAGGCTCCTGTGCACTCATTTACATATCTTAGCATAAAAACCGCCCAAGAAAAGACCAACAGGCATGACTTAGCAGCTAATATTAGATACCTATGCCATATCTTGTTGAAACCATTATTCGTTCGAAGTTTTGGTTGTATTATAAATTTAGCGTATAATATGGCACATTATGTGCAAAAATTTACAACACTGCATCTAACGCGAACGCGACTCAGCGCCTATTGGCGAATTCATTCGCTGTCTGTGACTCTCATAGTGGGACTAGTAGGCTAAAAAAGCACTATAGCACGACACAAGTTAGAAGGCGCGTAGCGAAGCACTTAAGCCGTTGACGCAAAGCCTGTTATTGCTTAATCCACGCACCTTCTAAGTTGTGTAAACCTGTACCTGAACTCCAGAGTTCATTTTGTTCGCATTAGTGTGGACACACTGGCGAGTCCCGGACGGGTTGGTGATGTAGAGCCACTCGACGCGCTGCATGGATTTCTTGTCTGTGGGCTTGGTGCGCAGGCGCTGTAGCCGGATACAAGTCGAGTGCTCGAAGTGCTCGAACGCCTTCAATATCTTCTCGGCCAAATACGAATCTGTATAAAGGAATCCATACTATAAATAAATGCTTTTTGAGGTGGTAGCACCTGCTGCTCGGTTCGTCCGAGTTGGTACCACCGTCTTAGGTACCCGCTAACCTGCCGCCAATAGCAGTGCTCACACTGTAGTGTTCCGGTAAGGGGTTATAAGGCAGCCGGTGAAATAGGGATGACGACAGGGTGAAGAAATCGAAATTCTAATTAGTCCGTCAGTCAGGTAGGTTAATGAAAAAAAAGAAGACACGTATTTTTTGTTTTATCAAATTAACAAAGAATGACTAAGTTAAAACGCATTAAAATTGGAGAGTGGGGGCTAACTACGTTACCGTTAGGTATAAATCGTACCTAACCGTGACATTTCAACTCACTATAAGTTTGATTACGTGAAAAAAGAAAAAATACGTGTCCAATACTTTTCAATAATCTTCCTGATAGACTAAGGAAAAAAAAGTTGTCGTCATCCCTATTACTGCAGGCACATCCATCTTAGGTTAGGCCTCAGGGTAGGCAACGCATTCGAGCTCTTATGATTTTTAATAAGAAATTATAAGATTTCGGTGTCCATGGACAGCAGTGTCCGCTTGCTTGACTTGCTTATAACAGAACTATAGCCGTTTGCCCGCGACTTCGTCCCGCGTAGACTTGGAATTTGCCCGTACCCGATATATGTCACTACATAGTATAAAACAAAGTCGCTTCCTGCTGTTTGTCCCTATGTATGCTTAGATCTTTAAAACTACGCAACGGATTTTGATGCGTTATTTTTAATAGATAGAGTGATTCAAGAGGAAGGTTTTTGTATACGGCCGGAATGTTTGACGGCCGGATTGGTCCAGTTGGTAGTGACCCTGCCTTCTGTTTCGACGGTCGCGGGTTCGAGTCCCGCTCGGGGCAAACTTTGTGTGATGAACACGAATGTTTGTACTCGAGTTATGGATGTTTAGTATTTATATAAAAAAAAAAAAAAAAAAAATTAAACTGTTTATTTCAATAAATTTTCCGTTTTTTTTTTACATAAACTTAACTTAACTTAACTTTATATGTATGTATTTCTCTATATAAGTATTTATATCGTTGTCTAGCACCCATAGTACAAGCTTTGCTTAGTTTGGGGCTAGGTCAATATGTGTGAAATGTCCCAAGATATTTATTTATTATTATTTATATAATTTATTATAGTTTAACACTCGATTCCCGCGGGAACGCTATAACCGAATTCCACGCGGACGAAGTCGCGGGCAGAAGCTAGTTATACATATAGCTGTCTAGCTGGTTGTAGTTATAGAAGCGTTGAAAAAACTGGTTTGTCCCCGAAAACCCGTTCTTTTGGAAATATCGGGATAAAAAGTATCATATGTTATTCCCAGAGTCTCAAACTAACTCCATACCAAATTTCATCCAAATCGGTCAAGTTGTTGCGATGTGAAGCTAGGACAAACAAACAAACAAACTTTCACATCCATACTAATATTATAAATGTGAAAGTGTGTTTGTATGTTTCTTTGTTTGTTTGTCCTTCCTTCACGTCGCAACGATGGGACCGATTTGGATGAAATTTAGTATGGACATAGGATACTTTTTATCCCGATATTTGCACGTGAACGGGTTTTCCACGAGTCAAAATAGTTCTTCATTACATCTATAACTACTTATATACCCATCTAGTATCATCATATGTATAGTATCATCGGGTAAGCAAATTCCAAGTCTACGCGGGACGAAGTAAGGAAATAAGTAAGGATTTTTGTTTTAATTGAGTGAAATACCACTTACCATAAGTCTTTGGGTCGATGAAGAATGGAATAATGCCATGTTTCCATTTCTTGTGCCAGTCCACTGTGACCTCGTTCTGGTTTTCATCAGGGTCCGTCGTGGTACCTTGAGGGCCAACTAAGTCTGGACCCGGCTCAAGGAAACCTGGGGCGAAGTCGAATCTCCTGCCGGATCCTCTGGCGGACTACAATAAGATTAAAAAAACTGTTATTAAGAGGGTTTATCCCGAAAGTTAGCAACGTCGCGTATAGCTGTCAAATGTTTCGCGGTTTTAATCAATTTCTAAATATGACTGAATTAAAAAAGAAGTTATCATTCTATGGTTGAATGACGCATTTCGTTTTATATTTGTTGGTTAGGCATTCAGATGATAAGATTACATTAAAATGCGATGGGAAGTTTTCAAAAGATAGTATTTCTATAATCCTAAAAATTTCGTGTTCCTATAATAATTGTTGCAATCCATACTTAATGTTTTATTCAGCCATAGAGCGAAAATTCATGTTTTCATTCAGTAATATTCAGAAATTAATGAAAACAGCGAAAAATTTGATAGCCATTTGCGACGCAGTTTACTTTCGGAGTAAACCCTCTTAAGTAGGTACTATCTAGGGTTGCCATCTCCTAATGTGAAAAAGCCGGACTCTGCCCAGAAAAAAGTCTGACATTATACCCTAAAAGCCTGACATCATGAGGCTCCTGTATATATATATACGCGTGATCATTTAAAATGTGTACAAAATTTAGATTTAGTGTATTTGTCTATTGAGAGATATTGAGAAATATCTGCAATAGATTTAATTAGATTTTAATGTGACTGTAATCTGTATTTATCGTACTAACTTAGTAAGCGTTAAGTAACGATTTTCTCAATATTTTTGAACGACGACTGCTCGATAAAATAGACGAATTAGACTTACACTGTGTGATTGTAGGTGACAATAATATAAACTGTCTCGGCGATACTACCCCTGGCCTTAAGGAATGGTTTGACATATTGGCCTCCCATGGCATGGTGAATAAGGTGGACTTTCCCATCCGTATCACTCCCACGACGTCGACTTACCTTGCTTGCTTCAAACCTTATTTTGGATTCTGCGTCAGCCACTCCAATTGGCACTAACTTGAGTGACCACTTAGCTATCAAGAGTGAATTACAACTACCCAAAAAAGGTCGGATTCTTAATGTGCCAACGTATGTGAGATTTTTTTCTGAAGGTCGAACTTTGCAGCGGCCATTGACAGCATAGACTAGTTTCAGATACTTGAAAAAACCGAACCGACCGAATGTCACACGATATAGTTATGAAAGGAGGCCTGTGCCCACTTGCCCAGCAGTGGGACGCAAATAGGACGCAAATACGATATAGTTTGAAAAACTTCATTAATATTTTTTCAAATTTAGCCAAAAAATAGGGTCTATGTTTAAAATTCATTTATTTTCGTTACACGTCCGTCTTTGGGTCACAAACTTACATGTACGTATATATCAAATTTCAACTTAATCGGTCAGTAGTTTCGGAGAAAATCGACTGTGACAGACGGACTCGGACCGGTTTTGTGCCACTCGCATCCACCGTATTCCCACGACCTACACCAGGTTGTCGCTCCATCTTGTTGGAGGCCTATCGATATGCGTCTCCCGGTTCCAGGACGCCACTCGAGAACTTTATGGGCACTTTTAGCATGATATAACTTAAAAGGCGCATGTATTCAGCAATAATACTGTGCGTCAACAGCTAGTGCTTCATCGTGCGCCTTTCTTAACCCTTAATTTGGCAAATACATAAACAAACGTAGAGCGAATTTGAATTCTACAAAACAATTTACTTGTGTCATGCTATACTGTTATTGTTCATGTTACCTTTGCCGCGTTGGTAGTTTTGATAATCCTCTGGCGGTACGTGACCCTCTCCCCGTTTTCATCATGCTGGTCGTCGTAGAGCCTATCCACTATATTCTCCACTCGCTCCTCGTCATCTAGGCTGGTGAGGGCTCTCTTGAACCTGTGTTTTGAATGAGCCATGGCTTTCCCGTGCTCCTCATTGAACAAGAGGCACAAATCCAAAGTGTCCTTGCGTTTTTTCTCCACAAGTCTTCGATTTACTTGGAAAGATAATGCATAATTAAGTAGTTCTTTGTTATACACCGCTGCAAGTCGTTATTTGCTAAGCAAGCAACTGGGGCTTGGTTCAAAGATGACTGCGCGTAGCGAAGCTTCTAATTAATACAAAAGACGTGAAATAACTTTGCTGCCGAGTGTGGACTTACTGAGGGGATCTGTCCTACCCTGGACTTAGTTCTCCCCATGCAAAATAACCCGAAAAAGATACCTGAACCTGGGTAAGAAACTAAGATATCCTTGCTGCCGAGTGAAACACACAATGGGGTCAGGCCGCATCGAAGGAAGCTAATACGTCAAGCTAGTCTAAGTTGACGACCATTTAGATGAGTGTCTAAAATGCTATAGTACATACAGGCACTAAAACACGTCGGGCCCGCAAGGGATCGCATCGAAATCATAAGAGTGTGGTAAATTTTAACCCCACAAACGGCCAGTGAGGAAACTGTTTGTCTGACTCTGCGTATCAAAACGTTACATCCGTTTCGTTACATTGCTATTTGAATGCTTCAGTAACTGATAATGATAATTAACCTAGTACACATTACTTTACTTGTTACATAAGTTGCAGTTAATGTGTAGCATAGGGTTGATTTATAGACATCAACATTTGTGTCTTTTGCATCCATCGGAACATAATGTTAATGTTTTTATCTTATTTTTTGATCTGATTAGACATGATTTCGCACTTAGGATTTCAGCAGAAAACACTGAAAACAGGCAATGGTGTGATGAGAAAATCGTTTAATTACATCCTCACATTTTTAAAGATCTATTCCGCGAAGGCTCTCGTCTATTGTAATATATCCTCTGTCCCTTCATTAAGTAGGACTTGGAGGTGTGGATGCCCCTGATAAACATGCAATGAAGTGTATTAACCAAGTGAACCGTGAAGGTTCGGTCTGTGAGCTCTAGTAGCCTTTATAAGTAGGTTGATAATTTCCATCGGCTTTTAAGTTTTTGAATACCTTTATTGACCCTAAACTTAGTTAGGCTGACAAAAAGGCAGTTAACTTACCAAGGCCCATTTGTATCAAGCCCGCTGACCTGGGCGCTGCTAACTGGATTTAATTTGGCAATAAATGCGTATGATATCCATACTTCCATACTAATATTATAAATGCACAAGTAACTCTGTCTGTCTGTATTTTACCTCTTCACGCTTCAACCGCTGGACCGATTTAGATGAAATTTGGTATGGAAATAGATGGAGTTTCGGGAAAGGACATAGGCTACTTTTTATCCCGGAAAAATGCATAGTTCCCGCGGGAGCGCGATAACCGAAGGACGCGGGCGGGCTAGTGAATAATAAATTAAGTTGAGGCCTACTTGCACCAAGCTAGGCTAACCCCAATAACTTCGGGTTAGCTTAGCCCTAAGCTCGAGTTAAGTTGTTGCAACTAAACCCGAGTTAGAGGCTAAACTGAAGTTAGCAGCACCCTCCTAAATAGCCCCTAATAAATAGGCTCAAGCGGCTAACCCTCGGTTCATCAGTTCATTATGTTGTCTTGGGGATACAAGTGTATGAAAAACTTTACTAGAGCCATAGAAGATACATGATACAAGAAGTGTCACAGAGCCCATACTGGTGCGGGCTCCGAAACCCGGGTTAACACTAGACCGACATCTAGCGTCCAGTGGCTGAACCTTGATTACCCGACAGTTTAGCAGTTGCTCCGCTACTTGAAGCTAGATGGCGAGCCGAACGCAAAGTGTATTTCTATACAATTTACAACTAATATTATAACTAGAACTCTTTTTTGAAATCCTCTTATTACACGGAGACTTCGGGTTGTAAGTTGTAAACTGTTAAGCAATAAAATATGCTTTACGTTCGGCTCGCCATCTAGCTTCAAGTAGCGGTAGCAATTGCTAAACGTTCGGCTAATCGGGGTTCAGCCACTGGACGCTAGATGTCGATCTAGTGTTAACCCGGGTTTCGATCACGCAGTACAGTGTGGGTTCTGCCACTCTTCTTGTATTATTTCTCTATGCTAGAACCAATAATCATAAAATAATACTATACTTAAAACCACCACGTGCTTCTTATAAAAAATAAAATTAACTACTTACCCGCCCTGAGTTTGCTCCCGCCCAAAAGTGCCCGTCACGCTAGCGGCGTTACCGCGCTGAATGGCGATGGACATAACCTCACGGGATAAAACCCAGGGCGGGGATCACCACCTCACTCCCTTACTTACATTTTTTTACCGATAAAGTTGGTACAGCACTTTCGACATAAATATCTAAAGAAAGAACTAGAAAAAAGGCTCGGTAAAAACCTAACATTCTCAATGAAGAAATCAAAATAACATTGTCGATTGTAAAAATAACCGAACGCGTCGAAAATTTCACGCCTCGAATGTGAGACGGTTGTTTTATAGAAATGTAATATTAAGTTGTTCCGCTTTTTATGAGCAATAAAGTTAGGAAACCTACCATGGTCTGGTAATTGATTACTTTTTGTGAAAACATTTTCTTAGCTTGTTACTGTTTATTTTATTAGTATATTCTGGTTATACTGCGGGAGACGACTATTAATAGGTAGTTTAAATATATGAACTTCTGCCTGCGACTTCGCCCGCGTGGAATTCGGTTATCGCGTTCCCGCGGGAATTATGCGTTTTTTCGAGATAAAAGTAGCCTATCTATCTCCATGACAAATTTCATCTCAATCGGTCCAACGGTTGAAGCGTGAAGAGATAACAGACAGACAGACAGAGTTACTTTCGCATTTATAATATTAGTATGGATTTAGTTTTATTATATGCCTATCCCTACAAACTTTTTAGAGCAATAACATACCAAACCCGCAACGCACATATTTACATGCAGGCACGGAATTTACTATGATTTAATTCCCTAGTGGTTCAACCTACCGCCTCTCATGCAGAGGGTCGGGGGTTCGGGCTCCTTACTTATGTGCGAAATTCAATTTGAATTTACCACTGACCTTTTCGGTGAAGGAAAACATCGTGAGGAAACCTGCACTCAACTGCGAAGCAATTTAAAGATGTGTGTGAAGTCCCAATCAGCACTGGGCCCGAGTGGGGACTATAGCCCCATGAGAGAAGGCCTGTGCCCAGCAGTGGGACGCAAATAGGCTGTAGTAGTAGTAGTTTGTTCAATTCTTATCTTGTATTTTTTTTAAAGGGGGAGTTGGTGACGAAGCTTGTGGTGGATTTTTCCCCTATAGTTATGACGATGCGTTTTTGCAGAGGCTGTGTTTTGGAGAAGCATATTGCAGATAGGTACTACCTTTGTGGTTCCGACGAAGCTAGTCGCAGATACATTCAATATTTTTGTTTGTCAGAGGTTACTTAAAAAAAAATACACATAGGTACATATATAATTCGAGAAGTCGATGTCTTAAGACTTGTCAATCGGGTATATGTGTCATGTAAACAAAAGAAGGGCATAAGGCTCGACCGTGCTCCCTGCCCCCCATTGTCACAGAAATTATTGCTTCATTATCAATACATTTATTTATAATTGATTACGAATATTGAATGCAACTTGCGAATTTAAATATTAAAATGTCATCATTATGATAAATTTATTCAGGTGGTATAAGTATTTTCATTACAGGCAATAGAGATATAAGTAAGTAGGTATGTATGATGACATATCCATTTGATTTTTGCCTATTGCACCCGTTGATGTCTAATATTTGAAAAATGGCAATCACAATGAAATACGCAGTACTTGAAGCAATTATTGTAATGAAATACATCTATAAGCAAGTCGATTTTTCTCTTGGAAACATATGTGAAAAAAAGTTTTACATGTATAGTTATTTTAAAGAGTTCTGTACACTTCAATTTCGCCGAATGCTGTAGAAAGAGTTAACTTTTAAGTTAATTTATTAAGCAATAACAAACTGTAAAATACTGTACTGTCGACTCTACGTAAAACAACAATTCCCGATGAACTAAAATAAATTAAATATGATTAATTGGCTGTACGTAATCTGAGACGCATATCAACCTGCACTTTCTTAGTCTCGGTTGAGTTACTGGCCAGTGCTCACCTGTTCTGTGGATTCGCGAATTCGAATTTAGAAAGTTAACTTTTTTATTCCATCAAGGTTGTGTGGAGTGGCCAGTCGCGGTTTGTGTGTCAGTGTGCACACACGTATATCAACTTTCCTAGAGGTTGGCGCGAGTGCGGCCGCGATCCGTTTGCGTGATTTAACACTTCAAACTAAGGATTTTGATTAGTTAGGTGAGCATACTTATCATTGTAAATTACGCAATTGACCAGTTTCGCTTACTTGAAGTGTTTACGTTAGCTTAGTGCCGTAATCAAAATCGCATGTAAGCGAATACCGCTAGGTTCACATGACTTGCCCTATTTTCTATTTGAAATTGCAAAGGTCAATTAATACTTGATCCTGTCGATTTTCTTTACTATGCTGTGAACGAAAATACGTCTTATATTCATATAATTCAGCTTGTGTTTTGGGTGTCCCTGTGATAGTGTATCTTAGTTTGTTTACGGTTCAGATCTCAAAGGTAACAAGCGCGAACCGAATCGTTTTACCGCAATTATTCTTATTTGACGTGGGTATAAGGTCTAAATTTAGTTTACGCGTGACATCTTTGCGGTGAGAAAGTTAGATGAATGAATGTAACATCTAATAGTATAACTGGTATCTGCTTATGCAAATGCAAGTATGTAGGTACCGTTATACAGTTTTGGATTGTGCTAAACTATATGTGTTATTTTTTTCTTAACTTATTAAATAAGCGGTTTTGTTTTCATATCAGAAATGAGAATTCTTTATTTCAGATAATCCTTCGCCTTTAAAAGTAAGATTGTTTTTTTTTAAGCTTCAACTCCAACAGTGGATGTCTTTCAGCTGAAATGATGACGAAGTTAAACCACTGCGTATTATGTGGTTTCACCCCCGGGTTTTCTAGATATTTAAATTTTTTAATACATCACAGCTACTACTAAGCTTTTTGGTGAAGGAAAACATCGTGAGGAAACCTGCACACATCTGCGAAGTAATTCAAAGATGTGTGTGAAGTCCCCAATCCCCACTGGGCCCGCGTGGGGACTATAGCCCACACCCTCTCGTGGTGAGAGGAGGCCTGTGCCCAGCAGTGGGACGCAAATAGGCTGTAGTAGTAGTAGTAGTAGTATTAGTAGAATCCACATTAATATTATAAATGTGAGTGTGCTTGTTTGTTTGTCCTTACTTCACGTCGCAACGAGTGGACCGATTTGGATGAAATTTGGTATGTAAATAGTTGGAGACCCCGGTAATAACATAGGATAACATACTTTTTATCCCGATATTTCCTCGGGAACGGGTTTTCCACGGGTCAAAATAATACATGTATAACTATAACTGTCTATATGTATAGTACCATCGGGTACGCAAATTCAAGTCTATGCGGGACGTTCGCGAGCATCGGCTAGTAAAATATAATCTTACGACCCCCGGTCCTTGAATTGAGGGTATCTCGAAGGGATAGTTTAGCTTGACAAATTCATTTTTCATTGCTGGTGGTTGAAATTACACCTAATTTGAATGTCGTCATTATACCTAAATATGAAATAATTACTTATATGCATAATCTATTAGTTATTATCTCAAAATGTTCGAAAAACTTCACCAAGCGCAATACGTATTTTAGCGTTTTTTTTTAATCTTTTATCTTCTTCATATTAGGTATATACCTTGCATCGTAAAGCACTACACAATTAATATGGCGCGAATCCATACTAATACTATAAATATGGCGTGAATCTATACTTTAATATTATAAATGCGAAAGTAACTCTGTCTGTCTGTCTGTTACCTCTTCACGCTTCAACCGCTGGCCCGATTGAGATGAAATTTGGCATGGAGATAGTTGGGGTCCCAGGAAAGGACATAGGCTACTTTTAATTCCTGAAATACGCATAGTTCCCGCGGGAACGCGGTAACTGAATTCCACGCGGCTGAAGTCGCGGGCAGAAGCTAGTTAAGTAATGTAATAATACACTCTGCTATCTGCGATATAAGGCCTCGCTCAGTGAGTGACCAGCGACGCGATGCACGTGGCATTGTGAGAGGAGATGCATCAAGCGGCAAAATAGGGATGACGACAGGGTAAAGATATCGAAATTCTAATTAGTCCGTCAGTCAGGTAATAAAAAAACGGTTCCCCTTGTTTACGCATAATTTTTTTTGGCAGAATTCGATTTTGCATAATAAGTATAGGCATAATAGTATTTACGCCGAAACTAATCTCGCATAACGATTTTTCGTCGAATTATATTACGCATAATCTATTTACGCCGAATGGTTTTCACGCATAATTTTCGACATTCGAATATTGTTTACGCAGAAAATTACTTTCGCCGAAATTCGTTACGCCGAAAACTACTTTCGCATACCTTTATTCTCGTCGATTTAATTAAATGAGTCCCTATTTGATTTTTACTAACTGATAATTTCGTTTACTTATATAAAAACTAACCTAAGCTAACCTATGCGAGTCGGCTTTGGTCTAAACTTTGGGTGTTACCGCACACCGTCCCTTCAATATTTCGGCCTATCCAAATTCTGCTAAATTACTGGTATGCGAAACAACATTATGCGTAATTAAATTCGGCCAAGTCAAAATTATGCCAACACAATATTCGGGTAAACACCCATTCGGCCAATAAAGAATTATGCTTAATAAAAATTCGGCAAAGTCAAGATTCGGCGTATATAAATTATGCGAAGCCTGTTATGCGTAAACAGTTTCGGACAAAAAGAATTATGCCAAATAGATGGCACCCTAAAAAAACATTAGACACGTATTTTTTGTTTTATCAAATTAACAAAGAATGACTAAGTTAAAACGCATTAAAGTTGGAGAGTGGGGGCTGACTACGTCACCGTTAGGTATAAATCGTACCTAACCGTGACGTCACGCGACATTTCAACTCAATATATCTTAAAGTAACCGTATAAGTTTGATTACGTGAAAAATACGTGTCCAATACTTTTCAATAATCTTCCTGATTAGACTAAGAAAAAAAAAGTTGTCGTCATCCCTATTGAACATATTGTGTCGGTCGATCGATATAGTATGATGGTGTTTATGGAGTAGCGTTGTGTCGTGCTTATTCACCGTATTATTTTACGTTGCTTGACACACCGCCCAACGCTTCGCTTATCGCGTCGCTGGAGATTGCGGGGCTTGGCCTAATCGGCCACGACTTCGAGCGACAGCGGTAGCGGCAGGCGTTTTACTGACACTGACGGCCGGATCGGTCCAGTTGGTAGTGAGCCTGGCTTCTCGCCTCGGCACTCGAACCTGCGACCATCGGAACAACTTTGTGTGATGAACACGAACGTTTGTACTCGAGTCATGGATGTTTAGTATTTATATATGTATGTATTTCTCTATATAAGTATATATATCGTTGGCTAGCACCCAGAGTACAAGCTTTGCTTAGTTTGGGGCTAGGTCAATATGTGTGAAACGTCCTAAGATATTTATTTATATTGCGCGCGCGCGTCGCTTGCTAGCCGATGCGCGGCGGGCGGCACGATCGCGCAATGTGTCCGTTAATCGCTCGCCGCTGCCGCTGTCGCTCGAAGTTGTGGCCGAGCGATAAGTGCTTCGCCGCGCGATTTTGTTATTTGTGTCGCGCTGTATCTGTCGCGCTGCAGGGTCAATGTCGACTAGTCCCAACGCAAATTACCTACCTATAACCTAATACTATAACTATGTATGTATGTTGGAACGAATCGGAAAAGTTTTGAGCCACTAAAGTTGCTAAGCCCGGGGCACACCGAATGCTTCGCGTGGCTAATAGCAAGCGGTGTGACAAGCTTAGCTACAAGAACTAATGCTATACAGTACAGATGCAGGCGAGCCGCAGACGCATTGGGTGTGAAACGGGCTTTAAGAGAACTCTCTTGAGAATATGGGTAGCGGATGCACGGATGTCGGATGGTAGCTCCAGTCAGCAGCAAAAACAGGGGCCTTACTCGAGTTTGTAAATATTAAATATTATTAATTTAAAAGTTTTCACACTAATTTATCACTAGGGCGGCTCTTTGCCTGGGCATTTTTTACCATCTGGGTGCTGTCTGTTACTGTAGTCGCCATCAGCTATATCCGAGCAAACAAGGGTTCCTACATATCTGAACATGCACTCTAACGTCTTGACAATACAGCCGTGTTCAGATATTTATGATCATCTTGTTCACTCAGATATATCTGACGGTAACATTGGCGACTGTACCTTACCATCGTTACTCGTTATCCGCGGTTACCGCTAGATTTCAATTAGGTACATACTTACATCGTTTCATGAGTTATAATATGCGATGATTTAAAATCGGGTTCCGTAAAACAGATTTAGATTCTTTTTATCGTGTAAAAACTTTAGTCATTTGTAACAACGAAGTCGATGAAGTAGCAAGTAGCACAGGACCTGGGGGCGGCCTACGTCCAGCAGTGGACGTCTTTCGGCTGAAATGATGATGATGATGATGATGAAGACGATGATGGTTCCTAATGAACTCCATGTTTTCACGGCCTCCGCGTTAGATTGTAAGTATTGAAGTAAATAACTTTATGATACTAGGTACTTATTAAACTCTACAGATAATTTTGTTTAACATACAAATTACAAAATCTAATAGAACGACTTAAAAATATGTATCTACTGAAAGTAAAATCTGCGTCATAAATTAATACTGTGCAGTTAAACCTAGCGTTCCAAGTTTTAAAAGCAGTCAAAACACAGTTTTTCTTTGGAACTGTCATAGTCTTTTGTGATGTCATAACATAATCGTAATCATTATTATTATCAAACTTAAAAAAAAGAAAAACCGGCCAAGTGCGTGTCGGGCCACGCGCAAAGTATAGGGTTCCGAAGTTGACGATGCCCACAGTACCTTTCTAAGACTTATTAGCATCTAGCTAGCGCACGTCATACCACTGGTATGACGTGCCCGCCCGACGCCCCTGCCGCTCGAGAAAAATCATCATCATAAGTTGGTCGACTATTACTCGTAAGTTTGTATAGCCTACTTAGCTCTGATAGTTTTCCTTTCAACTACGTTATATATGCCACAACCGTGATTTTTTTCAGCCATCCAAATACCACCATTTAGCTGGCAGGGGGGGGGGGGACACGTGACCCTAACAAAAAATAGCACTTTAAAGCTTAATATTTCCCAAACGCATCAATTAATCAAAAAATGGTTTTAACAAACCCACAATATTTTATTAAGACCTATTCAACGATATGCCGCACCATGGGGTACACAAGAAAAAAAAATTACATCCCCACTTTATGAGTAGGGGAGGTACCCTATAAAAAAATATATTTCAAAATTTTATTGTACCACTTTGTCAGCGTAACTAATATGCATATTCATACCAAATTACAGCTCTCTAGACCTAAGCATCTCCGAGCAATAGTGCGGACAGACGGACGGACGGACGGACGGACATGGCGAAACTATAAGGGTTCCTTGTGGATTTCGGAACCCTAAAAAAGCGCGGGAACGATTTAACTACATTTTGAGAAGTTTTTATTTCGTTTTGTTTTTAAGTAGGTACCTTTATTTGTTTATTCTTCGTGTCTTACTGAATAATTTTGATCTAGAATAGTAAATTGATCACATTAAACTAAAACATGACACTGTGGCTGCATGCCTTATTAGGCCTTTGCCTGATGGGATACATGGATTTAAAAAAAAAACTTTGTGTCACTACGTGAAAAAAACACGAGTTTGCTCATTGATTTCTGACAGCAAAGTATACTTCTTCGATCAGCTGAGGTGAAAAAACTTTTAAAAACATGAACGTTTCGTACCGTGCTGTGTATGTAATGATCAACAGCAACACAGCAAACTTGTATCATAATGTACTATTATTTATGTTTTTTATTATTTATAACTATGTCAAGTTCCCAATTGTGCAATCCTCTGTTATCCCAGCGGAGCCTCGAGTACTTTCTTAGCGAAATGGAGAAAGCTGGACAGTTATGCTTATGTCAGACTAGATTGTCGTTGCGTGTCTCCGCAAACAAATCAGCCGGTCAACTCACGCGGTGCCATCTCTCGACGGTGAAACTAATGTAAATACCTACCTAATCTATTTGTCGATGATCAATGAAAATAGTACATTACCCATCGATTACTTCAAAATCCATTATGAACACGACACCTAACAATAAGCTGGGGTCAAGATCGCAACCCAACCATTATTTTATGACTTATTAGCTTCTGCCTGCGACTTCGTCCGCGTGGTATTCGGTTATAGCGTCGTTCCCGCGGGAATTGACCGTTAAACTATAACAAATTATATACGAAAAACTTCCTCTTGAATCACTCTCTATCTATTAAAAAAAACGCATCAAAATCCGTTGCGTAGTTTTAAAGATCTAAGCATACATAGGGGCAGACAGACAGCGAAGCTACTTTGTTTTACGAGTTATGATGAAGTGTTTTGTTTGAACATTTTTAATTTTCAGGTGTCTCTCAGGTTAGAGCGTATACATATATCAGTGGCGGTTCTAGGGGGGGGGGGTGGGGGGTGGTCGTGAGGGTCATGACCCCCCCAAAACCGGATACGCCCCATAGAATAAATGGCCATTTTTTCTTATATATCCTATGTGCTATTCTATTTATTAGCAATCATGGGACCCCCCCAAAATCTTTGTCTAATACCGCGCCTGGTATATATTCCAAGAGGTTATGGGTCAAGTAATCGTTCCTCCAGCGCTCTGATATGTATTATTATAGGTAGATGGTAGAGCTCGTGTGCAAGAAACTTTACTGAAATTGGTGAAGTTTTTACAGCAGGAGCGTGTCGTTACAGCAGCATTCGTTCCGCGCCGGTGGCCGTGCGGTAACACTTGTTTCGGGCGAAATCGCAACCAGACTGGTTGCACGTTACATGCGTAACTCGGAAGTGATTTAGATACATTTTCAATTAGATTTTACGCCTGACAGGGCTCATCAGACATAAAATGAGTCTTGGCTTGATGAGCTCCAATACAAGAGCACGCTTCGTTCGATTGAGCAGCGCACGTCGAGCCATGCGTGCTCTCACACACAACCCTCAAGAAAATAGCTAGTGCATTGCATATCATATATTGCATTCAAAATCGTACTGAATCATGTTGTAGCGGTTCACCTACTTCCCAAATTTCAACCATATAGTCTTCGAGTAAAATGACTGTGAGATACGGACGAACGGACAGACGGTCGGAGAGACAGACGAAATAACTTGACTATAGAACCCTAAGAAACAATTTAACAATGGTAAAAGAGTAAGTACTTACAATGCAATTATAATGAGTGTAGAAAGAAGGTCTAAAGTGAGACTTATAAATCTTATAATCCACCCGCTTTGAATTGAAAATGAAATAGCTATCAGTTGCATTTTGTCACTTTTTGTCCAAGACAGTGCAGTGTGCTAATTATGCATATTTAGTCGCACGAACCGTGGAGTGGAGTTCATTGTTGTGCTAACCTTATGCCACCCATGAATCGATGTGAACCACGTGAACCTACATTGTAGGTAGCATTTGTAGCCTACTCACCTACATATCTCTGGTCTCCGGTAAGTAGGTAACCTTGTAAATTTAGAACATTTGTGCTATATACCTATTGACATTAATCCTGTAATCTATAGGTCAATAACGATCCTCCGTATCCAAAATTTTAGGTCCAGTAGTTTCGGAGATAAGTGGGGGGGGGGGGGGGTAAGTAGGGTAATTTTTCGCCTATTTTCTTAAATAACTCGAAAAGTATTGATCAAAAAAGAAATACAAAAATGTATTTGAGATCCTCATAAGAAGTACTTTCATTTGATATGTCACACGATATAGTTTGAAAAACTTCATTAATATATATTTTTAATGCAGCCCCCAAAAATAGGGTCTATGTTTAAAATTTATTTATTTTCGTTACACGTCCGTCTTTGGGTCACAAACTTACAAATACGTAACAAATTTCAACTTAATCGGTCCTGTAGTTTCGGAAAAAAACGACTGTGACAGACGGACGTACAGACACAAGTGATCCTATAAGGGTTCCGTTTTTACCTCTTGAGGTTCGGAACCCTAATAGACTCTACATCAACGGCTTAAGTGCTGCGCCGCGCGCCTTTTAAGACGTGTCGTACTTTACCTACCTATTAATTTTATTATATTAATACACTATTTATATATTAATACACTACAAAGTCTCCAAAGTTTACAATCAATTCACAAGACGCGAAATAATGTGCTTTCGAGTGAAACACACAATTTTTCACCTCCATTCGGCACTGGTAGCGAGAAAACTCATGTCGGAATGCATCTTTCCTTTGTAATTATGGTGTACCTACCTAAATTACTTTTCACCTCACTGGCTCGAAAGTGGTCGTTTTGCAGCTTGATATCCGAGCGCAAAAGTTGTTTTTATCCGCTAGCGTGGAAAGTGTTTTTGAAATTCGAACGACGCATTACGCCACTGTCACAATAAAAAAACAACGATACGTTCTGAAACGCAATTCGTCGTGAGAGTTTTATTAAAATAAAGGTTCAATTTACTTAATATCATCATTAATAAAAATATATTAATAATACACCGTTTCAGATGTATTTCATTATTTCACTATGTTTTATCACAAAAATACTTAAATATGTGTATATTTTAACTGTATTGAATGAATAATTGAATCTTGAAGTACGAGTAGGAGTGATTTGGAACGCAACCTCCGGAAAAAAAAACATTAAAATATAAAATAAAATAAAAAAAGTTTTAAATTTAATTTTATGTTTTAATGTGTTATTTTAATAATTAAATATTGAATTACTGTAGTAGAGTTGTTTTCCTTGCACTTTCTCGAACTGTGAGGTGAAAAATTTAGTGTTGCGCTCAGCAGCAAAGTCGTTTGCTGTCTCGTGCCTTGAAACCCTCGTTACACTCAGGATTCTATATTTGAACCACTCGCTTCGCTCGTGGTTCAACCCTAGAATCCTTCGTTCACTCGGGTCTCAATCACGCACTCACAGCAAACAACAACTTTGCAGCCTTGCATAACAAATAACTATTAATCACTGCTACAATGGAAAACACTTTCCACGGTAGTAGTAATAAACGACTTTGCGCTTAGAAATCGAGCTTTTTGAGTTACTACTACTACTACAGCCTATTTACGGCCCACTGCTGGGCACAGGCCTCCTCACATACGAGAGGCTTTGGGCTATAGTCCCCACGCGGGCCCAGTGCGGATTGGGGACTTCACACACATGTTTGAATTACTTCGCAGATGCGTGCAGGTTTCCTCGCGATGTTTTCCTTCACCGAAAAGCTCAGTGGTAAATTCAAATTGAATTTCGCACATAAGTAAACTTAGAGGTGCGAGCCGGAATCGAACCCCCGACCCTCTGCATGAGAGGCGGTAGGTCGAACTACTAGGCCACCACGGCTTAGGGTTAGGGTTTCGAGCTAGTGACATGGAAAAAACACGTCTATATGTATAGTATCATCGGGTACGGAAATTCCAATTCTACGCGGGACGTAGTTCGCGGGCATCGGCTAGTAAATAGGTAAATAAATAAAAACAACAACGCTGCTAAACGACCAATATCCGCGTGAGGAAGCGTTGGAAGGCCGCAGGAAGCAGGGATGCAGGGGTAATGAGGGGCTGCCTTGGAGAGCGATTTCTTGCGAGAGCCGTCCAGTGGTAATTAGGAATCGTACATGAATTAAGCAGATTAGGTAGGATTCAATCCTTTGCTGAGAATAAAAGGGGCGTCACAGTAAACGTTGTCGATTTCAAAGAGGGCACTCGAACTAGCCTAGCAGTGATTTTAATGTTCAATGATACAGGTCGCGTCGCGACACCGATCTTGAGCGGTGAGCGAAAGTAGAAGGGATTTCTGCTCATGTTTACTATACTGAAGGGCCAATAAGCCTGCGTGCACGACCAGCACGACAAAGCACCCCTGCGTCCGGCGCCCTAATTTTTGACTTCTGCTGCTCAAGTTCCGCGCCTGTATAGCAACAAAATAACCTACAAGCTCATTGCGGTAGCCGGTAGGCCATTCATTTACGATTTTCAAGTTTACCGGTCGTTCCGTACGAAATTGAATCTTATGTGTGCCATTCATATTCAAAATAATCTTCAAGATAATTTTAACCGGCAATTGAGACGAATAGCATATCGCAACAAGATCGCACCGATCCAGCTTTATTTTTTTCTGCTGAATTAAATCATTGAACCTTACGGGCGCAACTTGTCGTTAATATTTTCAGTGACAGTACTAACAGTCCGTAGCAACCACACACAGCGACAATAATAGTGCTCTCCAGCGTCTATTCGAGTCTACTAAGTGATTCTTTACGGAACGGAAAGGGAATCTCCCCATAGCTTCTCGGATAAACGTGTTATTCGAGACGGTAAAAAACGACTGCGAAGTGAGTCAATAGATCCCAAAGTCCTAACATCGTTCGGAGCATAAAGTGAGATAGCTGACCACGCGCAGTCCAATCGTGAATGTGTCTGAGCGGATCTGTACGGATGGGTAACGTGCGCTACTTTGAATTGTATTGCTTTCGCGCAGAAATTGGGAGACCGCCCGCGTATCCTTATTTGAGATATGGGTAATACTATATCCCCATGTGTGGACGCGAATAAGGCTCCAGGCGGGCACGAACGAAGCCATAATACCTCCTAACCGTAAGTTTTTTAGTTCGCCTTCTACGATATGCCGTCCAGGCGGCGGGAATAAATACTCTTCTGATCTCCTCTAGCCGCACGGAAAAACCTATTAAGCTTCATGACAAGTGAAATTTATCGAACAGGAAGTTACTTTGTTTAGACTTTCTATCCACGGAGCCTTTCACTGCATCCTGATTGCAGCAGTAAATGTGAGCGGGCTCTTAGAAACAATAAATGTTTTCATATGTATTCGAGTTCATACTCCGTTGTAATAAGGGCCAGAAGCGTACTTAAATACACATTTCTAATGTAGGTACTTGACTCACGTAATCCGCGTAATCCACAGAAATTCGAATAAAGAATACTCAGACGAGCCAGTGCCGGGTTGATGTAATCGAACCTTTAAAACACTCCTTGACATTCGGGTAGAAAATTATGATATAAAGCTTGACCAGGAATTCGGCAGACCTCGCCATTGCTATACTAATGAGTACTTTAAGTTAGTCAGGGCCTATATTCGAAGTCTTAAATAGGGATATCGCTGTTCCCTATAGGATCGAATCTTCACGCGGATTTTCATTTGACAACTCGCATACCCACTCACTATTACTTACTCATGTCGATTTCTCCCATTTTATAATTTAGTTCAGTTCTTATAGTGGGATCCAAGAGAAAGCGAAGGAACTCCTCGAAATTCGATCTTGTATGGCATGCTTTTGGTATCAATTTTAAATACTACAGAGATAGGCACTTACGTGCCTGTTTGGAAACTGTAGCTAAAACAAATAATCTTACAGGTTTAACGAAAAAATAACCTCATACATATATATATGCCTAGGTACCTAATGTTGTTTTCAACGCCATCTGTTAAGGACACTCTTCGTTCCAGCGGCGTGAGGGTGCGACGCGGAGATGGCGGCGACCAAGTACTCGCACCCGTTCATGCAGGGCCTGAAGCCGCCCCCAGAGGGCCACGAGGATGAAATACAGGAGATCAGAGAGTGGTGAGTCTGACCCTACATACGTATCAATACGCCTATATTCCTTTGCGGGGTAGGCACAGCGTTAGTGGCCTTCAAGGTTCACGCCAACTATGACAAAGTTTATAGGTATCTAATGAGATCATCAACATTGGCATATACCTATGTAGTGACAGGTTGTCAGCCCATCGCCGACGGTGTGCCTTTTACAGTATGCCCGGGAATGAAATTGGGCTATATTCGAAGTCTTAAATAGGGACAGGGAGATTCCTTATAGGATCGCTCACGCGTCGCGGCGTGCAGTTAGATTTAAAGTTCAACTTGAGCGCCGTGACCGTGACGTGTGAGCGATCCTATAGGGAATCTCCCTGTCCCTATTTAAGACTTCGAATATAGCCCCTTATAATTTCTTATTAAGAAACCGTATAACCTCGAAAGCGTTGCCTACCCTGAGGACTTAAGATAGAATGTGGAAGTAATTCCGCCGGAAGTCTACGCCCTACCGAACACAACAATGCGAGCACAGCTCGGCAGTTTAGCGAAGAGAATATGTGGTGAAGACCTTGTGAACTTGTAAAGGATCGCCGTTTCACACAACACCACAGGGGCTCCATCCGGAACGGTACATTGGGATATGTATGGCGGGTCGTTATCCTTAAATACAATAAGTAAGCTTCCATCACATCTCTTAGCGTTGCCGGCGGAAAAGCTTGTTTATCTTCTGCTCGCGACTTCGTCTGCGTGAAATTCGCTTATAGTTTATAACGTTCCCGCGGAAACTATACGATTTTCCGGGATAAAAAGTGGCTCATGCTCATGTCCTTCCCAGCGGGACCGAACTGACTCCATACCAAATTAATTTCATCTAAATCAATCCACTGGTTTAATCGTGAAGAGGCAACAGATAGACAGATAGAGTTAATTTCGCATGTATAATCTATAGATACCAATAATAAGTCTGTAGAAGAAGTCGCGTCTATAACTTGTAAATTAGAAGAAACTATCAAGTCGAGGGGACTATTAGGACTATAATAAACGATACTGAACACAAAAAAATGATTTTTAGAAAGATTGTCTTATGGGGGTAGTTATAACATTGGTCAACATATAGGTTACTTTTTTCCCCGGAAAAACGCATAGTTCCCGCGGGAACGCTATAACCAGATTTCACGCGGTCGAAGTCGCGGGCTTAAGCTAGTTTATAATATTAGTTTTTTTATTATTATTATAAGCAAGCATTTGACCACGATCTCACCTGATGGTAAGTGACGATGCGGTCGAAGGTGATACATGCTTACTTAGATAGTACCTGTTCACTCTCGACTTGAAAAGATCCAAGTTATAACTATCGGGGAAGAGACCGGCCGGTAGAGAATTTTTAGAGTATGAATTTCAATAGTCGATAGGCACGTATCTTTGGTTTTCGGAAGCGCCTATTGCTCAAAAAGGATCCTGTGGCAACTGCACCCGTTTTGCGTAACAACAGCAGCCAACTATTGACCAAACGAGGCGTTAGCGTGAACTCGCTAATTACCCACTTCGACTATCCGGTAATATTTGACCGATTTGATCAGTTTTAAAAAGAAAAAAATGTGTGACAGAAATACCTACCAAAGGTCTTCTTCTCTCATCTAGATAGTTAACTTCAAATTCTTTCTTTTTCAGTACATACTTATTTGTCTACTCATGAACTTTTCTCGTTTTCTCTCCACTACTCAAAGGTTAGCTGGAAGAAATTCCTTCTAGGGATAAGCTCGCTTTTGTGTCTCTTCTCTGTATTGAAAAGTGTGTTTGTGTTTTTTTATTCTGCACAATAAAGTGTTACTTGTGTGTTGTGTTAAAGTGTTACTTAACCGCTCCATTCCAATTATTACATACAACGTGATTACTGATTAGTTTATGTCAAAGTGGTTTATTGTATCTTAAAAACATTAAAATCAATCAAGTGACATTACCATTAATTGTATGTAATAGGGCCAAGAGCGTCAGACGCTAGACTGTTATAGCTGATTTGCGATTTTACAAACATGTTGGCTCTATTATCTATTAGGCATATGTCATTCGAGTTCATAAATAGGGATATGGAATGATTTTAAATTTTCATTTTACATTTTGTACCTATTCCTATTAAGCGCAGATTCTATGTGGTATCTTGTTCAATAAGCGTTTGTGAATCGTTATTGGATTAATTGGTTCGTTAAAAGATTTCCTGACTCTAATATTATGGCCTCAGATCTCAAAATAATACTAAGACTTTGATTTTTTCAGATTCCTTACATACTAGATAAGATAAGATAAGATAATATAATAATTTATTGCATGAAAACTGTGTAGAGATCTTCTACTATCTAAAGTCCCGCGCCTTCACATTTCAAAACGCTTCAATGTATTTAAAAAGCACCACCAACACTCTCAACACATGTGTGCGAGCTGAGACAGCCACCAACTATGCGTTGAGAGTGTTGGTGGTGCTTTTAAAATAATAATAAAAAAATTAAGCGTTTTGAAATGTGAAGGCGCGGGACTTTAGATAGTAGAAGATCTCTACAGTACAGATGTTGTAAAAATTAATAAATAGTTCCAACAGTTTTTACCCATTGTGTTTACCCGTTGTGTGTTAGTTATAGTTACATGATGACAATAAAAGCGTAGAAATAATAAAAACGGAGACGCTTCCGCTGAAAATGCACGTCGTCAATTGTCGTCACTAAAACTCCAAACTCGAATAAATACTTATTTCGAGTCATTGTAACAACTAGGTACATTACATTACTAGAACCATATGAAAAAAATATATCCGTGGATTGATTTTCCTGTAACAAGTTTAAAAAGCAGCGAGCGTGTCATGTCATGTTGTCTAGATGCAAAGTAATTACTGCGTTTTTATATTGCAGGTAATTACTAGAAAATGGCATCTGACACTGCAATTCACGACTGGTCAATTTGAGACGTTGATGGAAAATGTGCTTTGACATTGTGATCGGGAACATCTTTGTATGACGTATATCGGTTAATAATTATTTATTTTTTAATACAGTTGCTCAAAAAGTGCTACTTTACGTAGCTGTTTAGCGTGCGCAAAGTTGGTTTTTGCGAACTAGTGCTTTTCTCTTTTCCCAGTGACTCAATCTTCACAGACATGTGAGATTTATAATTCAGTCAGCCAAACACTTAATTTACCAGCAAAAACTTTCAATATCACACTCAATAATTGTACAAATTGTGCCATTAACTATTATGTAAATAAAAAATAAATAAATAAAGATAGAAGAATTTTTTATTAGGAGATTTTTTTAATTTTTGTAGAACTTTATTATTTTTCAGTTCTACTTATTGCAATTACAAAATTAATAATATAAACGTTTCTAATTCCTTACTCGTTGTTTTTCTTATTTTTTCGCAACTGTATTAAAAAACGTAGTTCGATACACGTGCGGAAGTGTCATTCTTTACTCGTACCGAGTCTTGCCACTCGCCTGCGGCTCGTGGCAAGATATCTCGTTACTCGTGAAGTAATGACACACTTTCCGCACTAGTATCGAAATGTACTATAACTAGCTTTTGCCTTTGAACTTCGTCGGTGTGGAATTCAGTTAGAACGTATCCGCGAGAACTTAACATTTATCCGGGATAAAAAGTAGCCTGTAGATACGTGTAATGTCCCTTCTCCGCGTAGTCCATACCATATTGAAGTTTCTTGCATGTTAATCATAGTTAACTATTATTAGGTAGGTATGTTTTTTTCCCCCCACTAGGTACACAGTTCAAAGGTATGTATGAGTTTTTTTATCGGTATCAAGGAATATGCTTCCTTTTTAGAGATCTCAATAATTCGTATTATCTTTGAACTTGAACTGAATTGAACTTTGAGTAGCTAGATTTAAAGATTTGACGTTCCCTATAGATTCCCTATGCCCTCCCCCCCATCCTCTATTTCCCTTTTGCGTCCCGAATGAGGCTGCAGTTTTATATAAACTGTGTGACTTTAGAACCACACCGCAACACGAAGTCACGTACCATGCAATAACTTTTCGCTCGACGCTGCACAAGTTAAAACTACACTGGAAAAACGATAACTGTTCTTCAACAAATAAATGCAATAATGTACTTTTTCACTTACAAAAAAAGGTCTCTTTTGGGTCTTTAAAACGGGAAGATGTTCGTTGTTATTCCTGTATACGTTGAGGTAGTAAATACTTATTGCAACCTTGCAGTGGCTCCGAGGTTCACGCGTTCACTGCAGAGCTGATAATACAGATTAAGTGCACTTATGTGGAATGTATGATTTGTGACTCTGTTTGATCTGTTAGCTCTTCAAGCTTTAACCTCTGGACCGATTTAGTTGAAAAAGTTTGTAAGGAGATAGTTAAGGAGGAGAAGGACATATTGGCAAACTTTTATCCCGGAAAAACGCAAAAGTAACTATGTTAACGCGGAAACGCTTTAACCGAATTCCATCACGAGGACTAAGCTAGTCTCATTTCACTACATAGTATAAACAAAAGTCACTTCCTGTTGTCTGTCCCTATGTATACATGCTTAGATCTTTAAAACTACTCAACGGATTTTGATGCGGTTGGTTTGAAGGTTTTAGTATATAATTTGTTATAGTGCAACGCTCAATTCTTGCGGGAAAGCTATAACCGAATTCCACGGGGAGTCGCGGGCAGAAGCTAGTTTGAAGTATAAAACTGCAGGCTCATTGAATTTGGTTACCTACTTCGTTGGAGAAGCGGTCGTCATCGGGATCCGAGTCAATAGATATCTAATATATAATATATAAAATTCTCGTGTCACAGTGTTTGTAACCAAACTCCTCCGGAACAGCTAGAACGATTCGTATAAATTTGTTATGTATGTTCAGTAGGTCTGAGAATAGGACATAAGCTATTTTTCATACTCACCCAAAAAAAACCCAAGGCGGTACGAAGTCCGCTGGGTCAGCTAGTATATATTCCTATATAAAAACTACTGGTCGTCTTCGGTACTGCTCATACTAATGCAATATGTCTGCCCCAGGATGAAGGGGCAGCCGCACCTGCCCTACATATCGGACGAGTTCGTGATCCTGTTCCTCCACTCCAACTACTACAAGGTGAAGGAGACCAAGGACACCATCGAGAGCTACTTCACCATGCGCACGAGCATGCCCGACCTGTTCAGCAACCGAGACCCGCTCGCGCCAAGGAACAAGCAGATCTTGGACATCGCGTAAGTCACCACACCACAACTTACTTAAAGTACTCTTTATATAAATGTGTGTGTCTATTATGTGTTCAAGGTATACCTTGAACATAATAGACACACACACACACACACAGTCGAAACTCTTGGTGGTAGGAAGCTGAAATTTGACATATCCTACATGTCAAATTTCAGCTTCCTACCACCAAGAGTTGGGAAGTGTAAGAGATAGTCCATACCATACTAATATTATAAATGGGAGAGTACCTACTTAACTGTGTCTGTTACGTCTTGACGCTTTAACCACCTAGCCGAGTTAGATGAAAGGTATTGGATATAGTTGGAGTCCCGGGGAAGGACATATTATGCTACTTTTATCCGGAAAAACGCATAGTTTCATTAAGTTGTGGGAAGGGCAACTAGGTACCTACTTAGTCTTTAAATATTTGCCACATTTGGTAAAATCATACGACGCATCTGAAATAATTATTTAATTATTTATATTACACTAAAAATGTCTTACATAAGATCTTATGTATGACATTTTTAGTGTACGAGTACCTACTGCATTAAGTAAAGGTACGTCCACATGAGCGCGCGGTACTGCATTAAGTAAAGGTACGTCCACATGAGTGAGCGAGCACAGTGCGGATTGAGAACTTCACACACATGATGTTTTCCTTCACCGAAAAGCTCAATGGTCAATTCAAATTGAATTTTGCCCATAAATAAACTCAGAGGTGCGAGCTGGATTCGAAACCCCGACCCTCTGTACGCGAGGCGGAGGTCGAACCACTGGGCCACTACGGACCACTGCTTTTTTTATAATATATTTTTATTTGTAATTTAGTATCTCGAGTGGTAGATCAATTTAGGTCTATTAGATGTTATAAATCACCGCTCCATCAACGTCGCGTAAGCTTTTAGGGATCATCTGATATAGTTATTGATCTAACATTTCATACTGATATTATATTGATCCCTCACACGCTACTCTTATCGTGCCTTACATCTAAAGGGGTAGTTTCTTTGACTAACCCTTCATATTACGTAACTTTATTTTGTTTTAAAAATTGAAGCTGTTTGTGTAGTGGTTATAGCGGTTAGACTTACCGTCTCTAACGTAGATGGTCGGAGGCTCAAATCTCAGCTAGTTCAAGTGGATTTTATGTGTGTGTTTTTTTTTATCACGTGACTTTTTCTGGGCGGTAGGCTACGGATGAAGGGACGAGAACTTTATATAGCTGCCGCAAGATATATAGCGGCCTGATCTGGCAAAAGACGGAAATGCGTTTAGTGAATAAGTAAGAAAGCATTTGCACAAATATTTTTTCGATGCTAGATATACAGTCAGCAGCAGAAGTAGATAAGCTGTCCAGGTGTTCAAAATGACCTACACACGCCCTTAACGTCTTAAGTATAAGGTCGTGTGTAGGTCATTTTGAACACCTGGACAGTTTATCTACTTCTGCTGCTGACTGTACCTACCTACCTAATAATACTAAATCATAGAAAATTCAAAATTCAATCATTTATTCAGCAAATTTGCCACATAGGGGCACTTTTACACGTCAGAAAAATAATTTACCAGCGCTTCCTAGACCCATTGCTTGAGAAGAAGCGCCGCAACAAACTCATCAGATCAGAAGGCCATTTTTTTTAAATTCCACATAGTTACAAAATTTACATTTGCATTAGAAGAAGTAAGTTATACTTACAATGATAATCTTCAAACAAATCAGCGTATGTCGCTCTGCCTAGGTAGCCTGCATAGAAATTTGAACTCCATGAGCAACAGCTATATGGCGCTGTACAGGCGAAGTATAAAAATTTGAAGCTCCTTTGTCTCTGACTAAACTAAACTATACTAATATATATTTATACTAATGCTGGTAAGGTTCTCAAAACTATCCATGTGCGGAAAACTCATCGTCGATAAAACGATCCCTACCCACAACTTCTTCACATTTGTACTGGAAATTCTCAAGGCATCTCATGGGATCGTTAAAGCGACGGCCGAAGACAGCCGACGCATTGTTCGAGGTGGGTTCTACGGCCGTCGCTAAAAGTGTCGCCACTTAGTGTAATCGAGCGTTCCCACAGTCGATGCAGGCGCAGTAACTACATATAAAACAGTATCAAAACCACATTTGACGTTAATTAAACAACGTCTCGGGTATCAATTTTAAGAATGTTTATATATTCTTTTTTTTCGGTATAAAAATAAAATAAAATATTGTTTTTTGACGAAACAGACGACATTTGATTTTTTTTAGCTGAAAAAGAATTACACCATCGGTTCCAGGAAATATCGTCAAATGGTTTTAATCTACCCAGTATACCAAACATGGGCTTATATTCGTCAAAAATTGTTTCAATGACTACGAAATACGTCGTTACGGAATAAAAAAGAATATTGATTTTAAGAAATAATATAATAGGTACTATTTACTATCAATTGTTTTTTTTTAATTAAATTAGTAATTGTCGGTTAAAGATAAAGATAAAAAAAACATTCATTCAAGTAGGATTTTACAATCACTTTTGCATCGTCATCATGTACAATCTGATGTAGTTATCATTAAAAATATACCGTTATCCGCTGCACTGCAAGCTTCGTCATTGATTTAGGTACCTAAATTTTCTACTTTGTATCAAACTTTTTTTAAATCACACGCACTAAAGTTCGGTAAATATAAGCATTTTTATTCTTAGATGGATGCAAATAGGAGTTAGGGCACAAGTCAACTGATTGTAAACTAGCAACTGTTGCGACTTGTGGCTGCGCTTGCAATCAGCCGCCGTAATCGTAACGGAGTCGTTACCGTGCCAATTATTTCAACTGACGTTTGCGGCCTGCGAATGGAGCAATAAAAATATATATAAGTATGTACATAATAATACCTAAGTATTCTAAGATAAGATAAGAGGTATGACTTTTCTTTGGAACACACTTTTCGCAGAAAGGTCATGGATATTTCTCCTAGAACCCACTGGACTTATTCTGTACGTACATCAGTTGTAGTTGTAGCTTTATTTCGGTTCAAGTTTTCTCTGCAGCAACCTTCCTTCCACCTGTCAAGGATTTTCCTCGATGGAAAACGTGTCCCAATGAAAGAGATTCTAGGGAATTGAGAAACAGGATATTATAAAAGCGCTCCTTGATTAAATTTTTCGTCCAGGCCAATTTTTGCAAAGCGTCTATCTATAAGTATCTCCTTTCTCTAACGACCAATAGTTAATAACAAATTTAATGCAACAAAATGTTATAAGGCTAAATCGACGATTGACTTTTTACGCGAATTACGCGAAATAAGATATACTTAGATACCTAGGTCATAGATTTCTGGTATAAAACATGCATAATTATGTTAAGTGGCTGTGCATCTAACACACAAGTGATTCAACCACCGTGACACCAGAGTGCCCTTATCAAGCAGTCTCATTAATTATACTGCACTCATCAAGTGCCTAGCTGTCAAGGCGAGCGGAATGATATTAGCAATATCATCGCGACTATAGCCACCTTGTGGCGATTAACTAGGAACACTCGTTTTTCTCAAAAAATTTGATTACAGTAAGGCAGCACTGTGCAACTATAGATTTTGTACCCGTTTTGTGGGTTTTAGTAACCGAGGTGGTTTTGCCGTAACATCGTAAGTAGGCGTCGTAAGAGAAAAAAAATTAGCATGATGATGGATTCTGAGGGAATCCTAAACGACTATCAGTAGCACATTAATATCATTTAGCTTACAAAACTAAAATGGAGTCTGCATTGGTAGACCTGGTTCATATTATGCTCCGTCCTGATAGTTTCCGTCTTACTGCTAATCTGCCGCTAGCCTGCTTACACTGTTGTGTTCCAATAAGAAGGTAGGCATCAGTCGGTAAAATTACTGGCATAGAGCCTTTCCATCTTAGGTCTCAGGGTTGGAATTTTTTTCGACAACTTATGATTCCCTATGTCCATGGCCCGCATTGATCATTTAGCATAAATAAGGCCTGTATAACCTGTATTCACGTTTGCCTACTAATAACATCAAAAGGGTCACCAAAAAGATAGAGTTGAGCAGGAAGTATGTGTGCAGCTGAGCACGGACCTCCCACCACGAGATCTTTTGATCAGTTTCAACTGTATTTACATTAACATAAACGTGTTTACATTTCCAGACACATGATCGGCCTCCCGAACAAGACGCCCGAAGGTTACCACGTGCTCCTCTACCGTCTGTCCGACTTTGACTACAGCAAGCTGAACTTTGCCGACGCTGTGCGCGTCTTCTGCATGTTCAATGACATCAAGCTGTCTGAGGACCGCCTGTCGGAAGGATACATCGTCATCTTTGACATGAAGGGATGCAGCCTCGGCCACCTAACTAGAGTGACCTTGCCGGCGTTGAGGTCGTTCATGCTCTATATTCAGGTTAGTATTTACAGAAAGTTTCTAGGGAGGAAAAGAAGAAAACTCACAAGCGAAAAAATTTAAAACTAAGACTTCTAATGAAATACGCCATGTTAGTTTTTTGTACGAAACGTACCCTATGTCACTCGGACAATAATAACAGACCAATGGAGACTTACCTCAAAATTGGGTCAGTAGATTAAGCGCTTGGGTGGAACACAAACAAACATTACCTAATAGAGTGCTAAAGCCAAAACCCTTCTTTTTGGCTTTGCCGTAGTCGTTAAAAACTAAGCTTACGTAAGCTCTTTTCTGAAGTGATTATGTCGTCCACATATACTTATTTTGATTTCATTTTAATTTTTATTTAACGTTACCTATTTAAAAAGAAGTTCCCGAAGTTTGATACCTTCTTGTTTAAGATGTAATCCTACAGCACATATGCACGGAATTGCTATTATTTTTCCAGAGTGCGCACCCGTGCCGTCTGAAAAAGATCCACGTGGTGCATACAGTGTCGTTCATCAACCAAGTGATGTGTCTGGTGAAGCCACTGATCCACTCCAACCTGTTGAACCTCCTGAACTTCTGCTCCGACGGCCCAGCTTCAGTAGTCGACAAGGAACTGCTGCCAGAAGACTATGGCGGCCCTCTCCCGGCCGTCAAACAATTCCACGCGGAACAGCGGAAGAACATGGAGGAGGTGTACAGAGATTGGCTGATCGAGACTGAAACGTTCAGGGTCGACGAGAAGAAGAGAATCAAGAAGCCCAGCAGAGGCATGTTCGCGAGCTTCACCAGCAGTTTCAAGAGTCTGGAAATCGACTGACGATGAGGCGAACCGGTTACATGGGACCTGATACTTGTAGACTTGAATTCTTAATAAAGTAGAATATGCATGTTTTTGCATCATTAGCACTCTTACACTTATGACAACTTTACATTTGGCTAAGGGACCAATGTGAATTTGCCGTTATTGGTTGTTTTATTTTATACAATTTGTTGCCAAATTGTTACTTATATTCTTATTGCCCAAATTTGAAAATCTATTTATCTATAACTATTTAACTAAGAAAAAACTTCCATTCGTTGGAAAAATTAGGTAGGTAAGTATTTTAATAGGTAGACATTTTGTAAAAATAAATGAATATCTTTGCCAATAGCGTTACCTCTAATAGTAACCTACTGAGACATTTTCATACGTTTCAAGTTATACCGTAGAATAAAAATGTTGCATGTATTTTTATACTTTTGTACCTACGACGAACATAGCTATAGTTTAGGCAAGACTCTTGTTAAAACTAAGTTTATACTACGCTTATATTTTATTAGTAAGAAATATAAATATTATGTTTAGCTAGACTTTAAATCTATGCCATACTTTCTCGTACATTGTGTTTCGAATATATACGAACCTAGATAAAAAGAAAACAAAAAAGGTAAAAATATATAAAAAAATATTGATGATTCCACGTGACAGGAGGTTCCTTAAAACTATTGCAATGAAAAGTGTTGCCAATGTTAGTTTGTTAGCATCTGTTTGAAAATGGTTTTTTTATTCATGTTAAATTAAAACATTAAACCAAATTATTATAACATCTGTTAATGGAAATAAAATGTTTATTCATTATTGAGTATACTTTATTTTATTATCACTGACTGAGCATCTCACGCACGCACACCAACAGCTTGCTAAAAGCTAAAAATATGAAAAAAACATATGTTATATTTGATTATATCATCCTCATTTTGACAGCTTTCGTTACACGTTTCACGAAACTTCGCTCGATACAATTTAATTCCAAAGTAACCTCTAACTAGGACCTTTAATCCAACTTTACTCCAGTTTATTATATCAAGCAGTATAAAACTAAACATAAAAATATCCAGGATATTAAATGAATAATTTGACAGCTTTATAAATGCCATGTTTTAAGACGGTATTTTTATAGAACTTAGAACTTTAAATACTAAAGGTACATATTCACATGCTCTAAAAATAGCATGCTTAAAACTAGCATGCTTGTCAAATGACACATTTGCTTTTGTTTAGCATGCTCTTCTCGATCTTGCAAAAAAGCAATGGTACAAAATAGTACAAATACACATGCTCATTACTAGCACACAGACTTCGAATTATCAACTTTTTCAAAATTTAAGGTAGGGTCGTCCATTTTGGTTAACAAATATTCATATGCATTATTTCGCAAAATATTGTTTTTATAATTCGTTGATCTAGGATTCCACAGGCACTCATGGTTCATAATAAAACAAATTTCAAGTTTTTTTCGTCACTCAAGCGAGATATTTTAGCGCTTTTTGTGCACACGCAGGCTGCGAACGACTGATGCTAACTAGCATGCTAATTAGCACACCTGGTCACACGCGCCAAAAGCACGCCCCCTTCCACCCGCGCCGCAGGTAGCATGCTCAAAAATCGACGCCCGTGCGATTTTCGAACATGTTCGAAATGATTATGCTAATTATTAGCAATGTTTGGACACACCTGCTATTAAATAGCATTTGCTCAAAAGTAGCATGCTGTGTGCTAATAATCAGCATGTGTATCTGTACCTTAACGAAATCGGACGTTCTGTGCGTAGTGGCGCTTTCTCCTTCACTCGTTACACGAGTGACAGTGACGGCTGAGCTGGGTATAGGAGCGGCCTTCAGATGTATTTCCCCCAGGGTCTATGAATCATCAAGAAGTCCTTTAGGAGGTCGACCCTCTAGCTCAGATTTTATCCGGAAAATTGTAGATCCTCAATTTTAAATATTTTTCCATCCGTATCGTAGCATCTGTATTTCATTTCCAATTAAGTCTTCCTCGATGAAGTGTTTTTATTATTAGTCCTTATCAAACGCTCCTTGATAATGGAAAGCTGGAAACAAATATATCATTGTTTATCACAATCACATTCAGCACAGTCAGGGCCAGCCCGGTAAAATGAAGTTAAAGCATAATTTGTTACAAAGTCTCGACACTGTGGGAAAATTTGTAGCGGACATTTTTTGTTTGAAAAATGATAATAATGTTGAAACAACTGAAGTTGAAAGACCTAATGATAGAAAAGTAATTAACGAAGCGCCAAAAGACAAATCAGTGCAAACAGATTTTGAACGGTGTGAAATCAGTTTCAAAGGTGCTGAAAGTGATGTCAATAAATTTAGTGATTTAGACTCGATAAAAACCGACGTGATTTTTGTTAAAGTTAAAGCTAGAAAGTCTGTGAGTAGTGATGGAAGTTCTGTAAGTATAAGAATAATATAGATAGTTAATTAGTTATTAAAATTGCTTCGTACTATGTACAGTCAGCAGCAGAAGTAGATAAGCTGCCCAGGTGTTCAAAATGACCTACACACGCCCTTAACGTCTTAAGAATAAGGTCGTGTGTAGGTCATTTTGAACACCTGGACAGCTTATCTACTTCTGCTGCTGACTGTACATAAGATGTTGGTTTTAGAAAACCTAGAGGTATTTGAATAGGCAGGTTCTTTTAAATTTCATTATAAAAAAATTCATGACATAAATCGAGAGCATGCAACGCTAGTTTCTTGTTTCATTTTACTAGTGTGAAAATTTTGCGAAAGTTTTCGTTAAAATTGGTTAAGTAATTTACAAGTTCTGTCGCGGACCAGCAGACGGCGCAGAACTTTCCCGGCGAGGTTCTTCGTTGTAACTCTTTTGTCCCTCGTGTGTACAATGGATAATATAGCTGCTGCATTTTTTCACCTTTTGCTATCTGGAATACGGTTGATAGTAGCATACTGCAAGGTCCAAGTGCCACTTGTGATATTACACCGCAAAATTACACGTAGCGTCCCCATGGCAAAGTGTGTCTGACGCTTCTAGTTTTATACTTCGGGTCATTGCCCCGTGTTCTGATTCTCTCTCCTGTTTACAGTAAAAATTAATTACCATTTTCTTGATAGGTACACAACGTCAGACACCCTAACTGATTTTTATTATTCTGAATTAGCATAGCGTATTTTTATTGGGTGAGTTGATTCATGCACAGTTGACGGACTCCTGGTTGTTAAATATGGCCGCCGAGCTGTCATTCCATACAGAAACGTCATTTTATCCCATAGTAAAATATTTAACGTTAACTTTAACGGACGGTTTGAATCAACTCACCCTTAAATTAGCTAACGTAAAAGATCTTCATATTTCTTTCATTTTTGATAGCTCTGCATTCGTTTTTAACATTTGTCAGCTACTCGTTGTTATTTTGTAGGTGTTGCATTTGGAAATGGAACTTTTAGTTTAGAGGGACGCAATAAGTAACGTAAATGAAAAAAAAACCTCCTGCCTTATATAGTGCAATGTGCAATCGATTCTATTCTAGATTCTAAACAAACTGTTTTTAGGTTTTCAGTGTGCTGTCATACGTTGTAGATTTTAAATTGGTTGAAACTCAAAGGCTTTTTCACCCCTCCTATTCGAAAAGAAGTGTTTTGTTCCCCGTTTAGAGTTCGCTTTTTTTTTAATTTTTTTCATTTCTGCCCCGCTAACAGGGAGCAAAATACGTCTTAGCAGTGCGTTCACGGAGCTGCGGAGACTGTAAAAAGTTGCATTCAAAAGTCGCGTCTTTTTCGTATTTAGAATTTTATATATCGGCATTTTACATAAATACTTTATAACACATACTAAAATTCCATAAATTCATAGATATATACTTACTTTTGATAAATTATTTTCTATTTTTTATTTTCAATTTGGCTGAATGGTGCAGGCCAATGCCGTAGCATTCCTCGTAAACTCGTCGTGTGATCGAATTAAAAAAATAATCGAACCCGCGAATTTCGTGAGCGCTCATTTCCTTGCCGTATTATTTTACACTTAATTTCCAAAATAAAACGTACCTTATGTAGTGTTATGAATTATTTCGTAGAAAATGAATGAAATCAAAAAGTGATTTAAGTGATGCAATGTATTGGGATCAACACCTCTGAGAATTCCAAAGGAATATTATGTAAGTACGTAATATGAATTGCACTGCCCCTTTTAGGGTTCCGAAGTCCTCAAGGAACCCTTATACTTTCGCCATGTCCGTCCGTCCGTCCGTCCGTCCGTCCGTCTGTCCGCACTACTGCTCGGAGATGTTTAGTTCTAGAAAGCTGTAATTTGGCATGAATATACATATTAGTTACGCTGACAAAGTGGTACAATAAAATTTTGAAATATATTTTTTTATAGGGTACCTCCCCTACTCGTAAAGTGGGGATGTAATTATTTTTTCTTGCATACCCCATGGTGTGGCATATCGTTGAATAGGTCTTAAAAAAATATAGTGGGTTTGTTAAAACCATTTTTTGATTAAGTGATGCGTTTGTGAAATATTAAGCTTTAAAGTGCTATTTTTTGTTAGAGTCACGTGTCCCCCCCCCCCCCAGGCCAGCTAAATGGTGGTATTTGGATAGCTGAAAAAAATCACGGTTGTGGCATATATAACGTAGTTGAAAGGAAAACTATCGCAGCTAAGTAGGCTGTACAAACTTACGAGTAATAGTCGACCAACTTATGAAATGATTAAAATACCAATGATTTTTCTCGAGCGGCAGGGGCGTCGGGCGGGCACGTCATACCACAGGCTAGCTAGATGCTAATAAGTCTTAGAAAGGTACTGTGGGCCTCGTCAACTTCGGAACCCTATAATTTGCACGTGGCCCGACACGCACTTGGCCGGTTTTTTTCATTTTATCGCAAATGTATTAAAAAACTTTGTGTGATACAGTATGTGCGAAATTGTCATAAAATGTACTTTATTTCACATTTGTTAGATTTACCTATTATTATGAACGCAACGCGTGCGAGCATGACAGAATATAAATACAATATAGTTACTGATTCTTCAATATGGAAGCCATTTTCGCCTTCTACCTACCTATGAATTTATGATAAGCGCGCGAAACACACGTTCTTTTTAATCTTGTTTGTTTCTAAATGTATTATTTTTTTGTTTTACTTATTTTAAAGTCAATAATGAACGAATGATCTAATGATTTTCTCATAGGAGGGGTGAAAAGCAGAGTGTACAACACGGTAGCAAACTTATTTATGCCTTGGGTGACAAAGCTTGAATCCCTCGCTAGCTCAAGATTCCACGCTAGAATCCCTCGCTTACGCTCGGGATTCTATTCTGGAATCTTTCGCGTCGCTCTGGATTCAATCCGTCACCCGCGGTAAAATATACCTTTTTGCTCCCTAGTCATACAATCTACTATCTCAGTTCAGGGGGTCTATTCGAAGTCTTAAATAGGGATTCTCCATCCCTGCGGTCACGCGTCACGGCGACGCTCAAGTTGAACTTTAAATCTAGCTGCTTAAGAGGGATGACGACAACAATGCAACGCCGCGACGCGTGAGCGTAGCAATTATAGGGAATTTCTCTGTCCCTATTTAAGACTTCGAATAGAGCCCCAGTTCCTAACTGCTAGTATAAAGTAAAGGAAGTACTTATAATGAAATCCATACATCATCACCGCAGATTACTTTTTGCCACTTTTTAAAATACTTAATTGTATCCATTTGGGGATGTGGGCGTGTGTACGAGTAATGTGACGTCAAAATAGTCAAGTGGCCCATTAAAATACACCCTCGTCGCTTCATTTCCATACTATTTGCATGCGCAGTCATTACGAACCTACCAAGTGTGCATTATTTGTCCAATTTTGATTGTACTACGAAATGCTGCTATAATTTTGAGTAGAGGTATGAGTGATCGGGTCGAGTCAGTGGAGCATTAATCGGGCGGCAGGTACGAGTGACAGTGATTGTTAAGTAATGAAGGTATAGGTCGGGTGTCGATGCCGTGCTCACGGCGGCCCATTGAGTAGGGGCCGGCGCGCGCGAGTGCGGCGTGACGTCACGGGGCGCCGTCTCGCGCACGCGCCCGCCTATCGAGCGGCATGTGCCTCTTACAGCCGGCCGACCACTCCGCCCGACCGACTCACACTTTTTTATTTTCCCTCCGTACGTAGTGACCGCTGTGCCATCCCGGTTATCACAGAGAAACTCGTTCGTGGCTCACGAAAACGCGCGGGGCGATCGGGGAACGTAGTGGGCGCGCCGCCGCCCTAGCGCCGCCTCATCCAAAATGGCAGGACGCAAGAGGCCGAGGGCCCGAGCCCGCCTTTGACGGTGCGTTTCGCTCGCGAACGGCATGTCTCCGGTTATATAAATGTTACGCAAGTTGAGGACGTGCCCACTAGAAGGTGCATCCGTAACACGAACTAGCTCGCGAACCCGTGTGGTGCGTTGTGCCGTGGATCCCATGTAACCCGACGGAGCTGCATCTGTAAGTGCCTCGAAAGTAACATAAGTGTACGAGTATCTAGTGTAAATGGTTCAGTACCTAGAGATCGTGGGACGGCTGGTAACAAAGCATAGATGGGTTTATTCTGATTTATGTAGGGGAGAGGCTATTCCTGTACGGCCTGTATCGATCGGGTCGTTATCCCTTGCTAGCGTAGAACGGTTTGTATTTCCTTTGAAAAAGCTGAGCCAGCCTGAGCTAATGTGAATATAACGAGCGGGCGCCATGTTGGCTGGCGCCTGTCAAAGCACTCGTAAATAGTTGTGGGTCGCGGTCGGCTCCTCCTGTGGGCTACCGTTTTATTGATCAATCCCCTTATTGTTTTGGATGCCTTCATATTTGATGAACTTGGCATTTGCGATTACTGACTTTTATGTATTAAGCAGGTTTAATACTTGTGATCATACCACTAGCATCCTTCTTGATTCATCACAATTTGAGGAGGTAGCAGCTATCATGGTTGATCATCCAAAAAATCACCAAGAAGGTGCTACTGTAGTAATGATTAAGTAACAATAAACACTGTTTAAATAAATGTAATAAAAAATGTGTAAATTACAAATACTTAATTATGAAAGGGACTACTTATTTAATAAATGATTATAAAAGATAACAGAAACCAGTATACGTATGACATATAGTAAATCATATTATTAAACAATCAACCCTACAAAGAAAGACTTTTCTTTTTGTTGGGTTCAGATTTTTCGAGAATAAATTTTCTACTTAAACTGGGTAGAGATAATCTACTTACTATCCCAATGTATGTATGTAGATGATTTAATTAATCATAATCAACGATAATTAAGTTGATTTTTACTGAGCTCATTTCAACAAGTTAACGCAGTACAACAATGAGTAACGCCAGAATAAATGAATTTGTATTACCAATTCGATTCGAAGTCATATTTAGACGTTGCATGCAACAGTACGAAACCTGTTACTAAACATAGATTTTTTTTCCGTTAACATTACAATATTTTTTTTACAACTTAATTGAGAATATAAACTTAAAAACCGCATTTATCTAGGAAATAATTAACTGTACTAAAAAAACGCAGGTTTTAATGGAAAACCTAGTTACCTAAGAACTTACCTGGTTGACACAAATAATCCATTTAATAATCCGAACGTGCCCTTTCGCTCCAGATGTTGTTTTGATGTTATTGACGACCTACTTTTGGTGGGAATAATTCTCGAAGAAGTCTCACCACTGGTTGAAATTCTGAATATTTAACCTTATCAATAAAAATATATAAGTCTTGTCCTGAAATGTCTCAAGACCATCTCAGGATGCCCGTCCCGTCGATAGTGTTTGTAATGGATAAATAATTATTTATTATTATTCCTCTTAAAACATAGTCAAATTTGTTAGTGTTTAGGACCTGGGCCCTGTTTAATAAACGTTACAATCCTACAATTTTGTAAAAAAGCAACATATTTGTAAATATGTGCGACAAATGCTGTTTAATAAACATTACAAATGTGTAAGGAATTTACAAGTGAAAACCTTACAATTTTTTCAATAGTAAATGCTGTTTAATAAACGCTTACATATGTAAAAAACGCCTGTAGATTTAGATAACAATATTGTATTTACAAATGTGTAGTTGTAAGTTACAATTTTACATTAAAATGTATTTTAAGTAGTATGTAAGTTACTGCTTCTGGCACACGGTTTCAGAACCCTGCGGAGCAGAAAATTTTCATGTTTTTTTTACTTTGTCTTGAAAAAAACAAAACGATTTTGATTTATGAAGGTTTTTTTGTATGTTTTTCTAAGTAGATTTTTTTTTAAGTGGACTGTTCTCACAGTTTTTTTTAGTTTGTTGATTTATGGCCGTGCACTATACAATGCAGGTAGAGACATGTGTTTCTTATGTGACAGGTGCATTTCATTGGTTCTGTTTTTTTTTTTTCCCATCGCTTTTTTTTTCTAAGTACTACGAATTTTTTGATCGTTTATTTTATTCAATAGCACCGCACGTTTTTTGGTATTTCTCGCAGTAAAGCTATTACGATATATCATTGAAAAATTTATGTGGGTTGGGAGAATGAAAAGAACATAAGTAAAATTGAAAAAATACGTTTGTTGATTTGTGACCACCGGCTATACAATGCAGATACACCTTACGTGTCAGGTGCGTTCTATTGTGGTTTTTATAAGCATTCTTAGAATTTATAATCGCTAGTTTTGGCTTTTTCTCACGGTAAAGGTATTCACACGCTCTGAGAGTATGAAAATACAGATAAATATCCGCATTTATTATCAAATGTCATGTCCTATTGAAGATTATAATTAAAACGAAATAAAGCTAAGCAGATTCAAACTGGTTAGTACGCGTCGTTTGGTGCCACAAACAGATGTTTCTTTGCAGGTTGAAACACGTCCCGTTTATTTTATCATATAGGCACTGCGTTATGCAAACTGGTTACGACTTGTCGCTTTATACCACGAGCAGGTGTTGGTGTTCTATTCAACATTTTTTTGTCTTATCTACGACATATATGAGCGTGTAGGGTGTGTATGTGTGAGTGTGTGCGTGTTCTCAATAAAAGCGGAACTCCGACAGACAGCGCCATCATTCGTTCAGATTGCTTCGTCCACATAATAGTAACAACGGTGCTTGAAGTGATTAAATTTATCATAGTACATATTGTACGTGTAGTACATTGTTGTGGGTTTTAAGTTCTAAACGGTGTGTCTACGTCTTAGACTGCTGCGTGCTGCTGCCACGAGTTAAAATGGAGGTAAGTTTCAAAACTATGTACATACACCAAACATTGTCTGTTTTCTATTTGTATAAAACCTCTCATGGATTTTTTTCTGTTTGTTTTAGATATTAAACGAGAACTCTATTGATTACCCAATAAAAAATTATTATTACAGTAATTTGACTGATGATGAAGGCCAAGATATTGAACCACCTAAAATCCAAGCCCAAAAACGAACCAACAACATAGATGTATTTTTTGATAAGCCCAGAAAGAGGCAGGCTACGGAATACTCATCTACTGTTGCTCAATCTGCAAATGGAGGTACAAATTATATATCTTGTCGAGTAGATGATGTCTCAAAGAGCACTCATCTTGTTAAAATCGATGTCTACGATTTGAAAAAGCTACGTGGTATTCCAAATGATCAACACTGGAAATTTGCGGACACTAGAATCAAATACTACACTAAATGCGAAGACGATGACTATTATTCCAACACAAAAGAATTAATTTACAAGATTACAAAACATATTGCAACTAAAAACGATTGCAAAAAATATTTCATCGACGGAAAGAAAAAAGCCATAACTTAAAACCCAAGCCCACCCACATCGCGCCCTTTCCCCCACCGACTGACAACTGAATTTTATCTATATAAGCAACACAGAACGAGCCACACCGCATCGATATCAAAAACCGTGGAAGTCGTGCAATACCAATATGGATCTTCAAAACTCGCTTTATGACGAAGAGCTGTACAACCGTTGCGAGGACCTCTCGGATCTGAATAACTCATTTTTCGATGAATATTTGTTTGAACTATGCGATTGCATTGAAATGTGGCATCTACAATCAAACGGATATTCACCAGCTACGCAGGCGCCATATTTACCAGTAAATTATTCGGGAAATCCTCTCCTGCTAGAGTGGGAATGTGAAGAAGACGCAGAGATGTATGATATTGAGACAGTTTCTCTCAGTAATGATGTATACGAACCTTTACATCAGCATGATTATCATGAATTGTGTTTTACACCTGTATCACGAGATGACGAATGCATAATGCAGTGGGAAATATAAAGAAATGCTGTACTAAGACTAAGGACTTTCTGTGTAAACAGTCTTAGTGTGTGTGTGTGTACATATAAACTTCAACTGCTACTACTTTTTATCTTAACTTTTGTTTTCAATATAAGTGTTTGTATGACTTTTGTAAATGTGTTGTCATGTATTTAAAATGCTCAATAAAATCGTTTATCGCTTCTCTTGCATTTTTATTCTGTGTTTATCCATGTATAAGTTAACTAAGGAATATGAAGATAAAGTAAAGACATACGTATTGAAAGCCATTCATTTATTAAAAAAAAATCGATCGAAACATGTTTCTTACGATAAAATCATTGCATAGAGTATTTTCAGAAAATATACTCAAATAATCAAACATCGTTTTACCTTTAAACTTAAAATATATATATACTAAACAGTATTCACCACAAACTGAAGTAAAATGGTTCTGAATTGATACATTGTTGTAAACCCATTTCTTTGTATTTCTTTTTAAAAACAACTTGTGATAGCCAGAAGGCTTTCTCCCAAATGAATCAAAGTATTCACCATTACCATTAACATCAATATGAATTGCCACCCAGTGAGAACCAGGTTTTGAGTCAGGATCCAAATTGCTTATGATATAAACTGGAAGATTTACAAAAAAAGGGATTCTGTTTGCTGGGAAAACATTTGATTCAATCCCAGGATAAATTTGTTTCATACATAATTTCAATTCCTCTGTATCCATTTCAAATTATTGCAGCTAGTCATGAGCCTGTTACTGAGACTTGGAAAACAGTGATACAATGTCTCATAAACCTATGTTTATATGCTCAATTTAACTGTTATAATCTACACTTACATCACGATGTTTATTGATTTCGATTATATTATCAAACTCTGCATAAACGATGCAATTTACAGTTGTAGTAAGGGCGCTTTCAAACCGAACTTCTAACCTCACACTGCCATGCCTAACTAGATTCCAGTGAGTAGTAGAACTCGCCGATAAATCAGGTGTTAAATCAAAACACATTACACAATATCCATTTCCATAATCCTCTCTATTAATTGAGTTACCCTCATTATGAAAATGAATACCGGTTCCAGAAAACAGCGTATGATATGTTGATACCATTAACCCAGTACTGAAAGATGGTTGTAATGTTTTCGAAGGAATTTGATGGCCATCTACATACAAACTAAATAAGTTCATAGTGTGGTGGTGAAAGTTAAAAGGGTTATGTTTTAAATTACCATTAAATGCTGTGTTGTCAACAAAACCTATAATACATCTTTTTGGAACTTGACCAAGAAATATATTGTCAAGTGTTTTTCCTTGCACTCCCGATGGTATAGTAAGTACTTTGACTTCCGCTCTTGTGATGGGATATTTTGCAGTCGTTGAAGCTAAAACCTTTTGATGTGCAAGTAAAACACTTGGATTTATTTTTGTCCTTCTAATTATTAAACTTGCATCTGTTATTCGTACTTTGAGTTTTTTATCTTGACTGCACATGAGATTAAATGACTCTTTTGACCGTACTAATTTAACACGGACTTCGACGCCATTTATTAAAAACTTTTCTTGGTTAAAAATATCACCGTGTAAGTGACCAATCATTTCAACTTCCTTACTATCTTTTATGAATGCTTCTCTTTTGACCCATCCTTTGTTAGTAGTATCGTTTGCATCCATATGACTGGCAGTATCTTCGTACCATAGTCCGCATGTAAGGTGAGAGCCTTTTGCTGCTGGTCCATAATTTAGTAAAGTTTCCATATATGCACGGTAGGCATATGTATTATTGGGTGGTGATACAAGTTTTTGATTTAAATATATATCCAACTGGTTAAAAAGTGAATGTAGCCAATTATTTACTGGAGCAACATGCGTGTCTGCTGATTTGATGTGAGTACCGTCTTGATTCAATATTTTGGCTTTGATATGGAGTAAAGTGTGAGACAAGTCAATATAGTCATCGCCTGAACCCGGAACTTGAAATTCAAGAGGACCATCATCAGTTAATGATGAAATAGGTTTATAATGTATCCACTGTCCATTTTCTATACTTGTTTGTGTTGATGGAAGAGCAAACAAATCTAGTTCTGATTTAGCGCATTCACAAGAATGGTTATGTAAAAAGGACATGGTTTAGTTGGAAAAGATATCGTTAATATTTAATTTCTTTTTTATTCTTTTTGTACCTCTCCCTCGCAAGGCTTTGGGTGCAATGGCACTCTCTAGTCTTTTTCGTTTCATTTTATACCCAGATCCCGACATTAGAGAATCAATTTTTTCATCGGCTTTTCTTTTTAAATTAGCGCTTGCATTCTTAAAACGAGACTTAATGGATTCATCGATAGGGTGTGCGTTCATCATGTCGGACAATAGACCAACACCAGCATTTAAAGCTTCTTTTCCGACTGTTCTAAAACCACTAGATAGTAGAGGAAATACAGATCTAAACAGTCCTCCTAAAAAACTTCCTATACCATGTCCTCGCTGATGAGCAACACCTTTGTAAACAATTCCTACTCCAGAACCAGCTTGATGAGAATAATAATGTTCATATGGACATAAAATATTTCCACGTCTTTGATTCATTTTACGCGTTTAAAATGTAGTTTCACGCATGAGGTTCCAAACTGGAATGGAATCTTTCCACCCGTATGCGTCCTTATATCAATTTCCATAGTATCAAACTCTCTACGCAAAACAGGCATATAATGTGCAGGTGAAAAACCGTGCATTTTGTATGCTCCATATATGTATTTTGTTGGATCAAGTGGTATTATTCTGAGTAGCGAAGTCATAACATCTCCTACCACTTGGGGTTGAACAATATCTGAATATATAAACAATTGCGATGGCAGGCCCAAATATAAATTAGCAGGATATTTTCCAAGTTGACATTGAAGAAGGTTCGTCTGCGGTTTAAAACCGAGTTGTAGGTTTAGTATTGGTGTTGCACGTACGGAGATTATATCTTTATGAAAAGATGTGACCTTGACTAGTTTAGATATTACATCATAACTAAACTTCACTTTGTTTTTTAATAATGGGTTTTCATTAAAAGCAAATATAAACTGATCAATGTCATCATAAGTCGTTGCGGGTATATGAGACTTATATTCAATATTGGAACTCTTTTTTTCGTTTTCCAATGTAACCTTCTTTTTTATGTAGACTACGTTCTCGTGATCTTGGACATTATACATTGAACATGGGTAATGAAACTCTACTAATCCTACAACCCATTCTCCTTCTAATTTTATTGTCTTAGGTAGTTTTGTTAGAAAATTGGCTGTAGTATTTTCAGGATAATATATCATTGAACTGTTGCTCAACAAAGTTAAATAGAAACTATCGTCACTCATATTTCTTCAATAGTAGAAGCAGATATCCAGCTATTAAATTTATTCGGATAACCTTTCCACTTCACAAGTACCTCCTTTCTGTTACCAATTCGTCTCGAACCTATTATTTTATCTATTTTACATGTAGAGGTGGGGTTATAAGTAACTTTCTGTAACTCTTTCGAATAAAACGTGCCAGTGATTGGTTCACCTTCTAAGTCCTTTAAGGTATAGACAATAAGGGGTGATCTGTTGATGATTGACTCGATAACAAATATCTCGTCACTCCAATTCGTTTCATACCCTTTTTGAAATATGTGTTTATATTTGGTTATTCTTACATGATCACCAACATTTAAATTGGTATTTATGAATGTTTTATGACTTTTAAGTCCATTTCTTGGTCTATCATATAAATTAGTCCAAACAGTCATAATATTACTAAAATTAACATCTATCGGACACATTTTTATACTTGAATGGTAACTGTGATTATATGAATACAGGAGGTCTTGTAAAATATCAATGTATTTATAAGTATTTTTATGGGTAAAATAACGCCACATTTTCATTTTTAAAGTTCTTTGAAATCGTTCTACAATACTGGCTTTTATATCAGGATTATTTGTAGTATAGTAGTTTATGTTTTTACCCTTTAAATACTTTCTAACCTCTTTGGAAACAAATTCTGTACCTTTATCAGACTGAATATGACGCGGAGTTGCCCTAGCTTCGGTAAATATATTTTCAAAACATTTTTTTACCGTGTCCGAGTCCTTCTTTTTCATAGGTCTAGCGAAAGCATACTTACTGAAGACATCAATAACACACAGAATGTATTTAAAACCATCATTATATTGACTATAAGTCCGCATATCACTTAAATCTACTTGCCAAAGTTCATTATAATTTGACAGGATATATTTGTTCCGTGTAAAACGTCTTTGAACTGGTTTATGTAGTGTATATGTTTCCTGAGACCGTAACCAGTTTTTTACCTGTTCTTTGTTCATTTGATCATGCATTGCCTTAGCTAACTTATCAATACTACTGTAACCCGCTGGATTAGAAACATCATAGTAAATCTTATGGATGTCTAATAAGGGCTCCATCGTTCCCAATCTATTTTCTTTTTGGGTAATTCAGGCTTTTTTCCTGAAATCGGCGTTGATTGTCCTCTTACTGGAATCGATGTTGATCTAGTGTTTTTAGATATTAGAGATTCTCTGGCCCCGTCTGACTGAAGACTATTTATGTATTCAAGGTTAGTTGGGTTACCTATACAATGTGTAGGAACTCCAATGTCTTTTAATACCGAAGCAAATTCTTTCCATCCAGTTGGTTTAGCACGTTTGAGGGGTCTCACAGTGTCACTTATCAAATCAATTATGTTACTTTCTGGGATAACTCGATTATCCACTACTATTTCCCCTCCTTCCTTCCACCAAATCTTCTTTTTATTTTTTACAATATTATCAAGTAAATATTGACCTTTTTTCATGTACGATTTCGGAATTATTTTTATGATGTGAGATGGTGTAAACTGTACAGGGTAAGAATGATTCGAAGAAGCGCTAGTAGCGTCACCTTCATACGATGTTGGATTTAGTAATGTTATATTATTCTCTTTTTCCTCCTTTTTAAACATGGATTTTTCGTAATCATCATGGGAATTATTATTAATATCCTCAATAATTATTGGTAGCTTAAACGGTTTTCGATCTGTTTCAGTGAAATGCAAAAAACGTTGTAGTGCTTGAGAATACATTGCCCATTTTTCACGATCTTCTACTTTACTATTAAGAATTTTTTGCATTTCTACGTCTAAACGAGTTAAGGAATTCAAAGGTACATTTTCATTGTGTTTGAACTTCTCAATAAAATCTGGTTCTACTAAAATCATCTTTTTCGTGTTCTCCATGTTGATTATGACAATGAGTTTAACAAACTACTTAATACAGCTCCCAGTATAATTGGTAGAAATGCGCCGCCCTTTTGAACTATAATAATCTTCCTTAATTTATGTTTCCCCTTGGAAACTAATTTTCGCAATATATTTTTATGTTTCTTTAATTTAGTTTTTTCTTTATTTTCCAATGGGATTCTTCCCTTTAAAACGTTGTAAATGCATTCACAAATAATATTTATTTCAGCTTCGTCACACGATTTAAGTAAGGCTTTACGATATTTTGGTTTAAGCGTATGTAAAGCTTTAAGTAAATGTTCATGAGTGATCACTCTATCAGGCATCATTTACAACTGACTAAAACCGGATGATTTTTATCGTATTTAAACCCTTTTTTTGGAACGTATATAATACAAAATGTATCAAAGGGAAACACTTTAGTTTTAAAACGACATATATCATCTGTGCTTTGTTTCAAATCGATCATCAGATAACCATGTGCTGACGTAGTTGCATCCTTGTATGCTTCTTCAACAAATTTCGAGTTTTCTGGATAAACTTGTCGAGACAAGTAGCGTATTTGAGTTTTATCTCTGGGATTTTTAAAATAAACAATATAGGTTGTGTTCAAAGATATATCACGTTGTCCTCTCCCTTGATGAAATAAATTTTGTGTTATATAAAAAACACTTAAATTTCTGTGATGACTACCTTTTGTAAATATATCTACAATACGTCCATCTGATTCTCTCATTAAATCATCAATTATAAGAAGTTTCGGTCGCTTCCCATCAAACATATTTAAATCGGGTATACCTTGTACATAATCAATACCATTCAAATTATAAAGTGGTTGCATTTCATCATAACACCACAATACTTGATTAAATTCCACATTACACATTTTTTCTACATTTTTCAAAAAATTTGTCACAAAGTTCGATTTTCCACAACCACTAGGGCCTGCAATAATAGCCGTAAATGGATGAATAAAATGATTCATTGTTAACAATACAACTGTCCTTGCTGTTTAAGGTATGTTTTGAAAATAAAACGAAAATGTTCGAGTACGGATATATATGTATATTATATTATTCCTAATCTAAAAAGATAAAACCATTTAATACTGACATATACATAGGGAATATAAATTGTATGTACGAAATACATTTGTTCCTTTAATTCTAAGGATATAAAACCTAATCATACACATTGATATTGAATCTATATAAAAACAATATTAACACTACATAGTAAATACCCTAACCATATTCTAAACTCGTAGTTAATCACTGCATATTAAATCTAAACACCTAAAATTAGTAAAAATGTATTAATTTAAACACCTTAATTTATAATGACCCCAAGCGAAAGTATCATTGGAATCTTTACATAGATATCGTTTTGTATCAGAATAAGATAGAGAGACTTTGTTTATTTTTTGAGTAAAAATAGTGTGTTTGATGGAACGAAATCTGTACATTTCAGAAAAAACATTCATTTTTTCATTTAAACAACGCTTGTAGTCACGAATGTGAAACTTGTTAGTGACACATTTATTTACGCCCTTAGCTTTAGCCACTATATTCTCGTCAACGTTTAAGGCATACATTTTTGATCTTAGGCCAACGTATTCTTTCAGGATCAATCCTTTATTTTCATCCTTGAAATAACCTATTTTTTTCTTATTTATACAAGGAAAATCGTAAATATTATTAGGTGCATAATCAGATGTATCAAAGTAATTATTCAAGTCATTTTTTATGTCGCTATAAAAATCCACAGTAAAAATTTGGTATATTAAACTGTCTGTATCTGTATATAATAATTTTACATTATCGACGAATTTATTTTTCATGTATTTGTAGTGGAAGTCATACATCAACGTTTTGGATATGTCCAATATACAGAAACCTAGGTAAATGGGCTTGTTATAAACTAATTTGGTTCTCTTCAACTGTACCGCTGCCAAGCTTTCCGAAAAAATTGAAATGCTGTGGAATTCAGGGCGAGCTATATAACTTTCAATTCCTTTGATTTGTCCTTGATTTGCCCAATGTGTTAATAACTTTACATCAACCCTTTTCTCTATATTTTCCATAGTCTTGCCGAAAACGGCGTTATTCATTAGTTTATAAAAGTCTTTCTCGAAATCCGTTTTTGCGCTCGTTCTTAATGTCGTGTTCAAATCAATATACGTTTGAAGCCAGTTACTTTGTTTGAACTTTAGTATTCTATGGATTTTTTTTAAATTTAATCCATTTTCTAAACATTGAATAAGATTTCTGTAGTGTATAATGTATTTTATTTTATCGTTCAAATTCGGGACTAATTTTTTTACTTTACTTTCATCAACTACTATGTGCTCTGCGCAAAATGGAAGATCTGAATGGGAATCGTGCATTAAATCAGGATATTCTAAATCCACTTCTAAAATGTAACCATAATCAGCATCGTTTGAAATTCTGAAATCTGTGGCAGGATCAACCCATTCAAATTCACCAATAGGAAGATGTTGTGACATTGCCCAACCATATAAATTATTGGCATCTAGGTAAATGAGATACGATGACGGTTGATCAGAATCATAATCAGACATGTAATAATTATTTGATTTAGCATATCTATTACTACATTGTGATATACCGCCTCGAAGTCCTTTTTTAATAAATGAAACTTTGTCAAAATCCGTTAAAAGTTCTAGTTCAACTCCAGTTATTTTAAGCATTGCGTCCCAGCTGAGACCAGGTGCAGTAAAATAATTGGCAGCATCGAGACCATAGGTTTCAAGGCACACTGACCGAAAATTCTCAAAGATGTCAGTTAATAGAAGTACGTCTGTTTTTAAATACAAGTTTGAATAGTCCAGCATTGTTTGGCAACCGAAATGATTCCAAACGTTTTGTGCGTGTTGGTAATCCAAATCTGTTATGCAGCTATCTGTTAATGAACTATAAAAATCACTTATACTAGGTAATGATAATGCTTCAAGGCACTCGTACGATTTCATAAACTCATATGGAAATATTCCCTTTTGCTTCAAGAGTTTAAAATCTTCATTACTGGGGTATTGTTTCTTTAGTTCATGAAATTGGTGCTCTTGAAGATTTTTGGCTAAACTATTCAAACTACTCGACATGAACCTGAAGGAATCAACAAATCTTAAAGAAAACCATCTCTTATCAAATTTCAGTTGTTTACTGAATGAAATATATTTTTCTTTATTTTGAGGAATAATATCGATAGCCCCATCCCGGAAATTTAAAGCTTTTACTATGAAATGTGCATCGTAATTGCTGAGATTGTGAAAAAATACTGGAATGTGTGTGGGAGGTGTGAACTTATAATCACAAGATTTATGTGCTACTCCTCGAAATTTTCCCGTATTCCAATCATAACTGAAAACACTTTGAGATCTTAAGTCCTTATCACATATAAAACATTTATTATTGGCTTCAGAAACTTTATCTAAATCGGTCTGATTTAATGGAATTGGATTCTTCCGGAAGCGAATGTATTTATTTAATTTTTCCAAGTCACTATAAAGGTTATCCATAAATACTTTAGCACAATCTGAGCCTGTATATGAACAATACCGAGAAAGACTATCATCAAAAGAACACTTAATGAAATAACCGAAACTGTACATTTCATGTTGCTGAATATTTTTGGTATAAGATTTTGATGGATCTGGATCGCAAGATGCTATTGGATTTAAAAATGCCTCAAAATCTGCATATACAACGAAAGGCAATTTAAGCTTTCGTTGGTATTTATCAAAAACAATTCTATCATTTGAAACTTTCTCACCAAACCAATTTGTTTTTGTCTTATCGTTGTTCGGGAGTTGTACAACCACGTGATTACAATCATTTTTTTGATGATTCGTTAACTCTTCATTTGAATAAAATGCTAATAAACAACCATCGCAAATATGAAAACTATAATTAGTTGTTGAAATTTGACGACTTACTAATCGAGATAAATTTTTAATGTAGCAGTAATGTCCCTGACTACCTTTTGATATATAAAGTAAATTTATATGTTTTGATTTCCTAGCTTTAGTGAAGTGGAGTGGACCAATCACTTCGTGTGATTTAGAGTTTTCAATATAACTTAATCCAAATACATTTATACTAATATCATTTAATTTTTCTACTCTATGTACATCAGTTAATTTAATAGGAAATGGAATGTCACCAAATTTTACTTCATTTTGGTGTTTAAAATATGACGATACTCTCTGTGGATTATCCTTCACCGGATACAATGCTGAAAGAAGTGCCCATTTTAAACACTCGTGGTCATGATTTTGTACGTTTATGATAGCTTTTTTTGTTTTAATATCATGTGGCAGATCAATGAACGATGAACCTCGCAACGGATTGAATTGGTTAACGTTCATGTCTATGTATTTAATATGTCTAAGACTCCAACCACTATCTTTTTTTTCGAAATTTGAAATTTTATTAATGATTGTACTTTTTAAATTTTCAAAAAAAGTTTCACTATCATCACCTCTGCATATGGTCCAACTCAACACATTAAAATCGAAAAAATTGTTGATTCCTTTAGTTTCTTGAACAAATTCCGCATGCAAAATAAAACTAACCTTGAAAATGGTTAACTGATTAATAGTATCGTCTATTAATTTATTTAACGTTTCTTTAATGCCCTCAAAAAATATTTCCGGTGTTTGAAATTTAAAGTCGGTTTCTTTTTCCTGGACTGAATTTATCCTATAAGTTAGCAACCTATTTCCAAACGCAGTTTCTATCAATTCAACATTAGGGTAAGAATGTTCAAATCTCATGCAAGCATTTTTATGGATATTACTCCTTAAATGCTGTGCATAATACCTTCTTGAAACCTCCCGTTGACAAGATGTGCACTCGATGGTGTCCTCAGCAATATAACTCGGTGGTGGTTCATCTGTGTTCCGAGAAGTTGATGGTTGCGGGGTCCCTTCAACTTGTAATTGTTGTGCTGGAGTAGACGAACCACGAGGTTGAAAAACATCTTCAGATACACGTTTTCTCTTGAGTCCGCGTGTAACAGTTCTGAAAATAAAATAAAAAACGTATATAGATGTACCTATTAAAATCCGATAAAAAAACTAATAATTTTCAGCATAGTATTACCTAATTTGATTGACAAATAGAACAATATGCTTCCATGGGTAATACACCATCTATCTCATCGTAATTTGAATTGATCAATTTAATATTAGTAAAGTGTCCACTGCACGGCGTGATATACGGTTTGATATCGGGATCTTGAGCTATTGTTGCATCAAGTTTCCCACTGATAAACCACAATCTTAAATATTTATGAAAACTATTTAATAACACTGATTTGCTGAACATTTTAATATCTTCACTAGTCAACGACATTATATTGACAACTACGGGGCATTTCGCTCAGATTAATGCTTATATTGGGATTTCTCTCCCCACTGTTGGCTAACTTCAAAGTATAACACGTTCAAACGTGTTTCAAATTTTTATACTTACAATTTTTTTGGGGGATTCTCGACTTTTTCGCAGTGTTCATAAAGTTCTTTATCGAAAAATGAGTTATTCAGATCCGAGAGGTCCTCGCAACGGTTGTACAGCTCTTCGTCATAAAGCGAGTTTTGAAGATCCATATTGGTATTGCACGACTTCCACGGTTTTTGATATCGATGCGGTGTGGCTCGTTCTGTGTTGCTTATATAGATAAAATTCAGTTGTCAGTCGGTGGGGGAAAGGGCGCGATGTGGGTGGGCTTGGGTTTTAAGTTATGGCTTTTTTCTTTCCGTCGATGAAATATTTTTTGCAATCGTTTTTAGTTGCAATATGTTTTGTAATCTTGTAAATTAATTCTTTTGTGTTGGAATAATAGTCATCGTCTTCGCATTTAGTGTAGTATTTGATTCTAGTGTCCGCAAATTTCCAGTGTTGATCATTTGGAATACCACGTAGCTTTTTCAAATCGTAGACATCGATTTTAACAAGATGAGTGCTCTTTGAGACATCATCTACTCGACAAGATATATAATTTGTACCTCCATTTGCAGATTGAGCAACAGTAGATGAGTATTCCGTAGCCTGCCTCTTTCTGGGCTTATCAAAAAATACATCTATGTTGTTGGTTCGTTTTTGGGCTTGGATTTTAGGTGGTTCAATATCTTGGCCTTCATCATCAGTCAAATTACTGTAATAATAATTTTTTATTGGGTAATCAATAGAGTTCTCGTTTAATATCTAAAACAAACAGAAAAAAATCCATGAGAGGTTTTATACAAATAGAAAACAGACAATGTTTGGTGTATGTACATAGTTTTGAAACTTACCTCCATTTTAACTCGTGGCAGCAGCACGCAGCAGTCTAAGACGTAGACACACCGTTTAGAACTTAAAACCCACAACAATGTACTACACGTACAATATGTACTATGATAAATTTAATCACTTCAAGCACCGTTGTTACTATTATGTGGACGAAGCAATCTGAACGAATGATGGCGCTGTCTGTCGGAGTTCCGCTTTTATTGAGAACACGCACACACTCACACATACACACCCTACACGCTCATATATGTCGTAGATAAGACAAAAAAATGTTGAATAGAACACCAACACCTGCTCGTGGTATAAAGCGACAAGTCGTAACCAGTTTGCATAACGCAGTGCCTATATGATAAAATAAACGGGACGTGTTTCAACCTGCAAAGAAACATCTGTTTGTGGCACCAAACGACGCGTACTAACCAGTTTGAATCTGCTTAGCTTTATTTCGTTTTAATTATAATCTTCAATAGGACATGACATTTGATAATAAATGCGGATATTTATCTGTATTTTCATACTCTCAGAGCGTGTGAATACCTTTACCGTGAGAAAAAGCCAAAACTAGCGATTATAAATTCTAAGAATGCTTATAAAAACCACAATAGAACGCACCTGACACGTAAGGTGTATCTGCATTGTATAGCCGGTGGTCACAAATCAACAAACGTATTTTTTCAATTTTACTTATGTTCTTTTCATTCTCCCAACCCACATAAATTTTTCAATGATATATCGTAATAGCTTTACTGCGAGAAATACCAAAAAACGTGCGGTGCTATTGAATAAAATAAACGCTCAAAAAATTCGTAGTACTTAGAAAAAAAAAGCGATGGGAAAAAAAAAAAACAGAACCAATGAAATGCACCTGTCACATAAGAAACACATGTCTCTACCTGCATTGTATAGTGCACGGCCATAAATCAACAAACTAAAAAAAACTGTGAGAACAGTCCACTTAAAAAAAAATCTACTTAGAAAAACATACAAAAAAAACCTTCATAAATCAAAATCGTTTTGTTTTTTTCAAGACAAAGTAAAAAAAACATGAAAATTTTCTGCTCCGCAGGGTTCTGAAACCGTGTGCCAGAAGCAGTAACTTACATACTACTATTTTATAGAAGACTTGAAATATAAATAGTTAAAACGTTATCGTCAGTCAGTAATTATTTTCTATATCATCACATTTGACTAGTGCATTTTCGAGATAGTGGAATGTAATAATAAATTAACGATTTTATCACTCATACACGAGAATAAGGATGTGCTATTCGGGCGGTTTAGTGACAAATTGACTCACGAGTTGAAAAAAAAATAAGTGGAAAGACATTGCTGAACAATTAACATCTTTAGGCATCTACAACAGGGATTGGAGATATCTACGTGACACAACATGGTAAAAGTTTAGGAAAAGCTGGTCCGACTTTCCCTGCTAAGCTGCCTCCAAATAGCAGTGCTCGCACTGTTGTGTTCCGGTAGGGGGTTAAGAAAGCCGGTGAAATTTCTAGCACAGAGGCATTCCATCTTAGAAAACATGTTCACATTAAGGGTAGAAACTACAGATTAATAAATAAATAAATAATAAATATCTATAGGTAGGCAACGCATTCGAGATCTTATGGTTTCTTAATAGGGGATCATAGGATTTCGGTGTCCATGGGCCGCAGTGACCACTTACCATCAGGTAGGCTGTGCGCTCGTTTGCCTATACCATAAAAGAATAGATATCATTGAGTAAAATACGAATACATTGACGAGAGTAAACGACTTACAAAATGATGTAGGTATGTACGATGAGGCCATTAGGCCCTAATACTATGTCTTTTAGTACATCTCTTTATAGTTGACCCTACGTACATAAATGAAATCATATTCGCCTTAAGCGTGTCTGTGTACTTACTTTAGGCGTTATTCGCGTTAATTCTGTATACTGGCGATAAATAATCCCCCAAAAATGGTTACACGCAACTTACGGTATTTTCATGATAGGGCATGCCGTTTTTTATCGATTTGAGGGAACAACACAAATTACCTAGTCCGATAAGAGTCTGATCACGGCACATGTTATTGAAAATGATAGGAGAGATTAAGGCTTTTACCTAAGTACCTATATACTTTATATCCTTAACTATTAAACGACATTTTACACATTTGGAATACAGAAATATCGAATTTTAAGTGTTTTGAGTTTGTCACCCTACAAATTATGCTCACAAAAATTCTTCGAACTCTTAAAAAGGTTTATCGTAAAACTCACGATTAAAATTTCTTCTAAAATGGCCTGCAATCATGTTTTATTACGTGCTAAGCGTACTTACGTAAAGGAAATCTTATCTTATTAACTGAAGAAAGATCGTTTTCTTAACGATGTTCATACTAGTTGTTGAACATGAAGGTTTTAGTTATATATTTTTAGGGAATTTACTGATGCTATACGTAGATGATATATTATCCTAAATTATTACCCTTCGATCCATTTTTAGGGTTCCGAACATCAAGAGGTAAAAACGGAACCCTTATAGGATCACTCGTGTGTCTGTCCGTCCGTCTGTCACAGTCGATTTTCTCCGAAACTACTGGACCGATTAAGTTGAACTTTGGAACGTATATGCAAGTTTGTGACCCAAAGACGGACGTGTAACGAAAATAAATGAATTTTAAACATATACCCCATTTTTGGGGGCTAAATTTGAAATATATTTTTTATTTCTTTTTTGGTCAATACTTTTCGAGTTATTTAAGAAAATAGTCGAAAAATTAACCCCTTCCCCCCCACTTATCTCCGAAACTACTGGACCTAAAATTTTGGATACGGAGGATAGTTATTGACCTATAGGATTACAGGAAAATTATTAAGAAGTCCATGGTATTTGAAATCTATCATATAAAAGAGCTTATCCTGTGAAACGGTTTGAACACGACGTCATTGAAAATAATCAAGGGTCGGAACCCTCTCCACACGAGTTTAACTCGCTTCTTGGCCGGTTTTTTACATGGAAAAGATAATTTGGGCCAGTACACAAAATCCTTTCGACATAAGTAGGTATATTCTTCGAAAATGTCAGTACATAATCGGCGTACGTTGAAATCGTATATCATATTTATATGTCGATTGAGAGCCTTAAAACTTCTGGTGGCGACACGTTTATGTGAAAAGATTGATGATGAAGACGGGATAAATTTGAATTTACAAGTGCGAAGCGAAAAGATAAATGAATACATACGCCATTAGACCCAAACATCAGACAATGTACCTAAAGAAAGCACTGTTGTTATTGACAGTGAATTTGGAATATATAACATAAATCCTTAGTTGTTTCGCGCTTGACAACTACAGATATATTTCTGTTCATGGTTCACTGAATATTATTTGATTGCACAACGTTACCCATCATATACCTATTCGGTTTCATCACGCTTGAGTATTTTTTCTTCATTATCTTATTATACCACAATATTCATAATTGTAATTATTATTATTTAGTTTTAGTGTGTGTGTGGCCTCAGTTCGGGCGCCAGTTATAAAACGATTAGTGGCTCCCAAACAAAATTAAATCAACGGCAACACGAATAATACTTAGTCATTTAGTAAAACAAATAATAAATTGTATATTTGCTGTTTGTGAATATTTGCCGAACTCTCCAAACATTGAAACTTGGTTCTAACGAGCTAATCGTCACCAAAAATCCTTCTAGTTTGGCGGTCCACTGCGTCAAAGGCATCTAGCTGATACTTAGTAGAGCCATCCCAGAGAGAATTGCAATACTTGTGCTTCAAATTGAGCAACTGTTCCAACGTGAAGTATCGCCGCACCTTTGAAAGGATGCCAAGCTTATTCGCTGCTGTTTTCGACAGACTTTAGACAAAATAAACCGCTCAAAGCTCAAGTTAGTGAATATATCCATATCCAACAGATATGTCAGCTCACGGCAAAAATGTACTTTGGAGGGTTGGAGTCAGACCAAAATTGCCTCCGTTTGGCGGACAACAGACACGCCTGAGGTTTACTAGCCAAGATTAGCTTCGCCTCAGGCAGACACCGTCCCAAGTTTTAAATCAAACGCTCAATTAACGTCTCTCTAAGGAAGGTGGTCTCGGCGCTACTAGCGTGAACGGAGGAAGTGAACCTCTGTGCAATAGTGCTGTCATTAGTCTATCCGTAGACACCGGAACACAAGATGTCATTAATGTGCAGCAAAAAGAGTGTTGCAGAGAGGACAGACCCTTGGGGTACGCCTAAATTGACCTTACTGTAGTATACATAGAATCGATAACTTAACCATGTAGCCATACCAAACCGCGCTTGGGGGAAGACCATTACCAGTATACTCCTACCATGACTGCTACATACATAGCTATCTGTATGTACTAAATAATCGATATAATAACAGACGACAATTACGTGGTCTTGTATTCAATCCGAACCATGCGTCACTACATAGTTTACACAACATATACCGAACACGGTATAAAATTGATGTTTACATGTGATTGTGGACAGTCCAAAATAACTCTTCATAAAGCTTTATAACATTTAAATCGGGACATTTTCAGAACTTTAATACCTAGTATCCAGTAGCGGTATTGCGTTTGGCCAACCGATTGCGATACGGTAGAGACGAGTAGTTTTACAATACGAATGGCGCACCTAAGGTTCAATTTTGTATAGAAAAACTACTGGTCGTCTTCCGCTTCGCAAAAGGAATGGCCAAACGCAATACCACTGCTGATCAACATTAAATATTCTAATTCTTTCAGATACATAACTACTTAGCAATGCATTTAGCATCTTAGCTTGTCTTCTAGGTACTTAATTAGCGGCTTAGCGCTACCAAAAGGATAGGTACCTACTAAGTTTTACCTAGGCTACGATTTGACATTTGAATTGTAAAATTTTATATAAGATTGGTAACTTATATAAAGACTCCGCTACCGTTGGTGAAATGATATTATTACACGATCCATAACCTTTTCAATCATTTCCTGCCATTTAAAAATCAAAAAAGATACCCGCATCATCCGACCGCTTCGAATGCCATTAGCACTTTGCTGCGCGTCAAAATATTGATGGATTGAGTGCGGATAGGATTTATCTGGTGAGCTCGGGTAATCGCGCCTTGTGCTCTGGATTCAGACCCTTGTCATTGAGACATCCCGTCTAGACGTCTTACAGGGCTAATTAAACAAAAGCTTACTAGACCTTTAACGGCTATCTGCTTACTTAGGGGGTAATGTAACGTGTTACGTTTGTACCCTTCTTTTTAAAAAGAAAAATGGTGTTTCCTTCCTTCCAAGCCTAATTAAATTGTGCAATGGTTTTCAATGGGACACAATAGGTATGCAGTTCTTCAAAAATTTTGCTGAGATGCTGAGTATATTTTAACTTCAAAATTGCTGTGTTGGAATTTATACACATATATTAAATGCAAGTCCGGTAGGTATATGCTAAGTGCTAAACCGTTTCATTTACTCGAACTGTAATCCATATTTGATTGCAATGTTGTTCAATCACAATTCTAGTAAACACGAATGATGGCGGTCGGTCGGTATTCACCTTATTGCCCCATTACACAGTCCGCGCGTGCCGGCCCGAGCGAGTATCGATTTACATATTTTTGCCGGGCAAAGATGAAGGAGTTCCTATATGTATTCTTGTGCTACTCGTAATAATACAGGTTCCAGAGATATTTGCCTGGATGAAATGTACATGTTCTACTTGTGTTACATTGAATCGTATCTTTTTCAAACTTAGCTCCTATGGACTTGAGGTGACTTTAACCGAATGTTATTTATTTACTGAGGTTACGGTGGGAAAATTAGCCGAAACCGGTCCATAAATGCTTTGTATCAGTTTTAGTATTATATTATAGTTTGTTGTTTTTGGCTGTATAATAATTAATAAAACAATACTTGACAACGCCTTTTCACGAAAATACTGACCGTAGACAGTACTTAATATATTACACATATATAGTAATAGTTAATTCTTCTCCTAAGTAGGTATTACATACTAGCTTGTGCCCGCGTGGAGTTCGGTAACTAGGTATGCGTTTTTCTGGGATAAAAAGTAGCCTATTTATATGTTAACCCGTGTTATAATATAATCTATCTAGATATAATGAATTTTGTGGCAGTTCGACCAGTTGTTATCGAGTTAAACCCGGACATACAGAGGGTGACATGACTTCTACAGACTTATTATTAGTAGGGGTATATAGAGGTATATAATATAAATTAGTATATAGATTTCCTGCTAAAGTCACTGCTCTATCGACTGGGATTCTCCCGCAGCCACAGCTTGTTCGTTAACGCTGTATACAGTTGCAATTGCGAGCGTTTTACAGGTTAATACATTGCGTATGATGCCAACTAATTGGTGTGCAGTGAGCGTCACGTGCAATGTACTACGTTTTTTGGTCAAAACTTTTCGAGTTATCTAAGAAAAATGACCATTCCCCCTTGTCTCCGAAACCACTGGACCTAAAATTTTGGAAAAAATACGGAGGATAGTTATTGACCTATAGATTACAGGAATATTATTAAGAAGTCCACGGTATTTGAAATCTATCATATAAAAGAGCTTATCCTGTGAAACGGTTTGAAAATGACGTCATTGAAAATAATCAAGGGAACCCTCTCCGCGCGAGTTTAACACGTTTCTTGTCCTTTTTTTATTTTTTATTATAGGTACTATGACATGTAAATCGGTTTTATGAATAAATGAGTATGAGTATGATTCTATAGCGCACGGAAAAGGAATCTCCCTATCGCTTCTCGTATAAACCTGTTATTCGGGACGTCAAAAGTGACTGCTAAGTGAGTCAGTAAATCCCAAAGCTCAAACGTTGTTCGACGCTTTAAGTGAGAAAAGCCACAGGAGAAAAGCTGCTGACCCCGCCTAGTCCAATAGTGAACGTGTATGATCGAGCCACACACTGGATGTATATTGTGCGCTTCTTGGAATTGTATAGTACGAGTAATTTGCTCTCTCGCATAAATTGGGAAATTGTCTATCCTTTTGTATGGACTCGAATGAGGCCCCCGGGATGATGGCGCGTCCGTAATAACTGTGACATGTGTCGCCAGCCTTATGAAACTCGCTGGAGGGAATTAAAAAGTTCCCGTTGCACAACATGGGGTTCCTCGTATTAGGTAAAAGTGTGCGGGGTGAAAATTATTTTTGTTGCATTTTTAATTAAAAATCTACTTACTCCAATACCATATTGGGTAAATGGCCATACGCCGTAGAAAGTGCGTAGAAAGTATAGTTTTACCTTCTTTCTACATATGAATGCGCAATGCGCATACCTACCACCTTTATAATATGAAAATACAAAATATCTATTGTACCTACCTATTGTTTAGAGCAAGTGGTTGTTTTAACCGAAGGAAAGCACCAATTTCTTAAGGGACATTGATATACTATTTCAAGAAGATATTTAAAATATATCAAGAAGATCTGCGAAGTAATTTAAAGATGTGTGTGAAGTCCCCAATCCGCACTGGGCCAGCGTGGAGACTAATAGCCCAAACCCTCTCATAATGAGGGGAGGCCTGTGCCCAGCAGTGGGACGCAAATAGGCTGTAGTAGTAGTAGTAGTAGTAGTAAGAAGATCAATGTAACGAAGATAATTTTGACCAGACAAAGGCCTTAATTAAACATTTTCTTCCATTGTGTTCAAAGGGTAGGTCGTTTGGAAAGGCGCCAGGTGGATAATTAGAGTTCTCCCTCACCGATCTCCGGCGTGTATGTAGGTAGCACTTTGCTCTACTTCGAGCACAATTTCTACTGAAAATTTTAAGCTCAATTTTAACACGGAAATCACCTCGCTCCCACTTCATAATGCACAGCACGCAATCCACCCTTCAACTTTAAAAACCGGCTACGTGCGAGTCGGACTCACGCACGAAGGGTTCCGTACTAGTATCTAGAAAAACGGCAAAAAAACACGTTTGCTGTATGGGAGCCCCCTTAAATATTTTTTTTATTCAGTTTTTTTAATTATTTGTTGTTATAGCGGCAAACGAATTACATCTTCTGTGATAATTTAAACTGTCTAGCTGTCACGGTTCATGAGATACAGCCTGGCAGATGAACAGCGGAGTCTCAGTAATAGGGTCCCATTTTACCGTTTGGATACAGAACCCTAAAAACGAAGGATCCGAAAAAATCAAGCTTGGAACACGTTCTGAAATGCGATCTCGCTTCCAACATGTGGTGCTGGTGCGACATAAAATGTAAAACTTGGGCTGAGATTTTTGCTATTCTACGCCCAATGCCCACACGACTCTTCATGTCAGTTATGTTATGAAAATCGGAACATAGTTTATTTAGCTGAATAAAATAAAAAGTAATTCGATTTTTTTAATCAAAGTGGCCAGTTGACTCATTTAAAATCTAAAGATTTAACTTCATTATTTAATCGCAATTTACAATTAAAATTCTTGAGTCAAAGGGACGGTCTGGTCCGTTCGTTCCAAACGGAACTTCATTCTAACCTTTTGGAACATAAAATATGTAGATACTTAAGTAAAAATAGTACCAATATGAAACTCTGCGCTATTACCCAAAGTCAAATAGAGCTCTTGTCGTGCTATGATCATTTGAAAGATGTTTGAAAGACTAGCTTTTGCCCGCAACTTCGTATGCGCAATGAATCCCGTTTTTTCCCGTTTTCGTTTGAGTTTCGGGAAATCTTCTCTTGGTGCTCAGCTACAGTTCCCAAAGTACCTTCATACCAAATTTCAGCTTCCTACGACCAGCAGTTACGGCAGTGCGTTGTCATCAGTCAGTAATGAAAGAGTCTTACAGACATAGAAGATTAATCTATTTACTAAGTCTATATCTAGTCTATGTCTAGTTTTAATAAGTCTGCAGAAGAAGTCGCGTCTGAAACTTGAAAATTAAAATAAACTATTGTCGAGGGGACTATATAAACGATACTGAACAAAAAATAACGATTTTTAGAAAAATTGTCTTTATGTATGTATGTGGATTTAACTCGAAAAGTACTGGACGGATTGCAACAAAATTTGGTATGGGAGTAGTTTATAACACTGGTAAATATATAGGCTACTTTTTATCCCGAAAAAAATGCATAGTTCCCGGGGGAATGCTATTAACGAATTCCACGCGGACGAAGTCGCGGGCAGAAGCTAGTTACCTACTTATAAATCCAATGGAGACATGGATGGCAGGTTGGCCCAGAAACTTATTTACAAAGGATATTTTCGTCCTGCCTTTCCCAAATCAGCTGTTCGTCCTTGCCGTCGCGTCGGGCGCCAATGCGTCTGGCCGTCGCGGCCTACTTCGCGACAGGCGAGACGAGGCGGCGCTGTGTCTCATGAATCTCGTGATCATTGGTGTAGGCTCCATCGTCGACGACCTTTGTCGGTTTTTGTGGTATTGTTACGTGTTTTGTGGTTATTTCTAGACCAAAATGTGTTATTTGATGCTGCAGCACCGCCCGTGTAATAAGTTTACTCAAAATCAACTCCTGGTTTAGGTATTTTATTTATTTTTGCGTTTAATGTTTTCGATTTTAGGTACCTATGTTTAGGTCTTGACTTGTGTGTCAGTTAGTAAGCTTTTGATGAAAGTAGAATGTTAGAAAAGTGCTCAAAATGTCCCAAGTTTTATTAAATGAATCCCTTTTGGTTGTGGTTGGTGGCTTCAGCGAGTGACGGGCCTTGATGGGCTAAGGCGTAATGTGCATCACATTTCTCGGCTGAAACGATGATACCCCATCTGATAACTAGGTACGACGGACTCAATATTTAGGTACTTAGGTATCTGCAGATATGAACTTGAAATTTACCTACGGGAGGACGTGAGAGCTATACTTAAGTGAAATGAACTCAAATAAATGAACGAAATGAAATATCTTTATTCGGCCATTTTCAACAAAACAGCTAAGGATTGGAATTCTCTACCGGCCGGTCTCTTCCCCGATAGTTATAACTTTGATCTTTTCAAGTCGAGACTGAACAGGTACTATCTAAGTAGGCATGTATCACCCTCGACCGCATCGTCACTTACCATCAGGTGAGATCGTGGTCAAATGCTTTCTTATAATAATAAAAAATAAATACACATCCACTTAAAAGAAACAACAAAAATTCAAATAATTTATAACCTCATTTTAAATAAAACGAACTAAAATTAAAGTTTAATAGCCGAAAGGGCTAATAACTCAGCATAATACTGTGGCCCGGAGCCACAGCGCTGATTTTCAGCTGCGCCTATGATACTAAGTAGTGAATTAATGATTCGTACGACGAATATAGCTAAGTAGAAATATCTTACGTAAGCCCTTATATCGACCATCATCGACATAGGCCTCACTCAATGTACGCCAATCCAAGTCCAAGGCACAAGCGCAACTCATCACTCCACCTGGGGCTCTATTCGAAGTCTTAAATAGGGACAGGGAGGTTCCCTATGGCTTCGCTCAGGCGTCGCGTCGTTGCAACCGAACTTTAAGCAGCTAGATTTAAAGTTCAACTTGAGCGCCTTGATGCGTGAGCGAAGCCATAAGGAATCTCCCTGTCCCTATTTAAGACTTCGAATAGAGCCCCTGGACGCCCTATAGGTATTTCGTTTTCCTTTTCGTTGTCTGAACTCAAGAACACGTCTACTCCATTATGCAGTTCTCGCAATGTGACTGGCTCACTGCCACTTATTCTTTGTTTGGACTAAATCGACAACTCTCGATCAGTGATCAACCTCATTGCAGATCCGATCTTTCAGAGAAACATCGAGCATATCCTCTAGCATAGGTTTTCCATACATCGATATACAACCGAAACTGAAAATGAGCCCTCGAGCCCTCACCTCTATTCAGCCGAAATCGTATAAGTATCTACGGGCCCGATTGGCACTATTGTGCGCCGTCCATAATGCTTCGTCAGCCTGATAAGGCGATCGATAGTTTGCTGGCAGATTATCATTATGTTCACTCAGCTTTTGTACGTCATGTGGGGATATTGAATTCAGTGATTAGGATGGTTTTTACGTAGACCGGTACATCTCTAACATGTAATAGTACATTGTGTATTAAGGGCGGTAAACGAGGAATTGTAGTCGAGAGCATTTTATAATTGCAATTCCTATACCGCACCTGATACACACATTGTTTTTCATCACACTAGCGAGGAAAATACAGGAAATATTTACGAGGACGACCTGTGAACTTGTAGCCTGTAGGTTAATCGGCATCGCGAACAAACTTTTTTGTTTATTTTTAAATATTCAATTCGTACTCGTACTGGCCACTAACAATGGTGCCGCCATTTAAGTAGTGTTACTTTTTAATTTGTATTATTTCAAAGAAAACAATTGAAAACAAATACATTAGGTCTTCTACTATCTAAAGTCCCGCGCCTTCACATTTCAAAGCGCTTCAATGTATTTAAAAAGCACCACCAACACTGTCAACACATGTGTGCGTGCTGAGACAACCATCAGCTATGCGTTGAGAGTGTTGGTGGCGCTTTTTAAATAATAATAAAAAAATAAGCGTTTTGAAACGTGAAGGCGTGGGACTTTAGATAGTAGAAGATCTTCTACGGCTCGTGCCGTAGAAATCCCGAAAGAAATCTCGAAAGCCCGTGGTCTTAATCTGGGCCTTAGAGACCGCTTTGCCTGTCTGTAATGCCACCGTTTTCGAGCAAGTGTGATGAAAATGAGACTTAGTTCTTCTCGCCACTGCAACAACGTGATATTCATCTAAATCTTTATGATGACTAAATAAATACTAATTCGAGCTCCGTCTGCCTGCAAAGTTGGTGTCAAGTGAACCAAACCAAAGCTATGACAATCTCATAGTGAACTTGACTTCGGCTTTGCAGGATGTCGGAGCTTGAAGGCGGTTTTTATTATTTACTAGTTGGCCCGGTGAACTTCGTACCACCCGTAGGCGATTCATTTTTAACTGTTCCTTTTGACTTTTACAAGAGTTTTTTCTTTCTAAATCTTCCCTGAATCACTGGCAATAAAACAACAAAAAGAATCAGCCAAATCGGTCCAGCAGTAATCGAGCCTTATTTTTCAATTCAAATCGTGTGTGTTCCTTTGTAAATTCTAAAAGTGAATTAACTAATACTCAATAGGGTAATTTAGCCGGTTTTCGGCCAGTTAAGCAAAACTTTGAATTCAGATGGATTTATTTTAGTGATATGTTTGACAAAACTTATTCTGTATATTATTTATAAACTAAGAATATAATGCTGCTTCTAAGTCTGTATCATTTTTTACAATTAATAGTATAGTTTTATTTATATAATTTTTTGTATCACAAATTGGCAATTTCGGTGGTTTTCGGCCACCTCTTTTAGTTTTCGGCCGCTTATTTAACCAGTTCTCGGCCACTGTTATTTATTTACAAAAATAGCTCTTACTTCATAAACAGTATATTTTAAATTTAAATAAAGCATAAAATGATTAATCATAGAAACTGTTTTATTGAATATGAATGAACTAATTTTCGTCAGTTTGCTAAAACACGGCCGACAGTTAAAACAATTTCTTTCACTTTTCGGCCACTAAAAGTTGGTGGCCGAAAACCACCCAGAAACTCACTTTATAAAAACTTATTTTCGGCCGTCCTTATATCTGTTTATTTTGAGATCTCTATGGAAAATTAAATACATTGAAGCGTTATTTTGTGTTCAGTATCGTTTATATAGTCCCCTCGACTTGATAGTTTCTTTTAATTTTCATGTTTCAGACGCGCTTAAGTTAGATTATCAAAAAATATTTGACCCGATTTTTTTCTTTACTTGCGTAAACCAATATTGACCAACATAATAAGTAACGAGTCTAGTTGTAAATCGCAACACAATATAACTTGTACTCAATTCTGACGTCACGACCTCCCACTCCCCTGTTTTGATGCATTTCATCATTTGATTCAATAAATTACGTGTAGGTACATGTTATTTTCAATAC